>JAQBSW010000512.1:0-196155 GCA_029291075.1 Eudiplozoon nipponicum
AGGTTTGTAGAGGGAACACAAAAGGTGCTGCAAATACGGATACATTATTAAATGAGACCTAGCTAGGCATTCAAAGGAACCAGGTTGTGAAATAGACTGGTATGGATGCAAACACATCGTTTTATGCAACAACAACAGATCAACTAGAATAATTAGACATTTGATTGAAATAAAATCGGAGAATGATGCAATGCATGCAATATAGGTAAAAATATCATTAGACCCAATATTTAATGAACAATTTTTAATGCCCGAAAATGGAAATAGAAAGCATTGCAGTTAATTATCTATCTGAGTAAGACATCCCATTTTATTTAAAAACTGATTGAGAATGACCAGAAACGATATAATCTCTAATTTTATTCTATCCTTATATTTCTCAGTATAATTAAATATATGCATTTATATTTTTCCTATATATATATATATATATATATGGTATATACACGTATATATATATATATATATATATATATATATATATATATATATATATATATATATATATCGTAAATTTATATGTGGTTGCCATTTATTAAACTGACATAGGATATTTTAGAAATTTATACGCATTTTATATAATTATATAGAGAGCGAAAAATGTAATAAATGAATAGCGAAGTTGTCTTATATAATAAATTCATGTTTAACATATGGCGATTTTGTTGAAGTGCAATGTAATATAGTGCATTTATATATATATATATATAGTGAGAGATATATATATATATATATATATATATATATAACCCAATGAAAACTCCAATCAGACAAATCCATACGACTTGCCACACCTGACAAAGGATCAGGAATCGTTATACTTGAGGCCGACGCTTACAGGAAGGCCATGAACGATATAATAAATGATCAATCTAAATTTAAGCATGACATCAAACAGAAAGATGATTCAACAAACATCGAATAAAAAATTAATGCAATTTTGAAAAAGATGGAAAAACACGTTTTAACATCGATGGCTGACTCCGAGATTAGATCAAAAATCACAGAAGACATCCAAAAAGCAAAACCAGTCGGAACAAACACCGCAAGATTGTACGGCAAACCAAAAACTCATAAAGCCGTGACAGCCTCAGGAGCTCCTTCGATGCGGCCCATTATGTCAATGATCAACGCTCCACAACATAAACCAGCCAAGTTTCTCTGCAAACTACTTGAACCAATACGGAGCATCATAAACGCTAACACCATCAAGGACTCCTTCGAACTAGCAAATGAATTGAAGGGGAAGAACATCCTACAGAATAAAATGGTCTCGCTTGACGTCAAATTGCGTGCGTCACATCCAGTTCAAGCTTAATGCTTGTACGTGCTATGCTTGTACGTACAAGCATTGAGCTTGAACTGGATGTGACGCACGCAATTTAATTGGTTTCTAGTTTTTCACACTCGCTCTATGTTCACATATTTCTATCTTGTTTTGCTTTCCAATTTATATATAAAGATATGTTCATGAGTAGATATTTGAGAAGACCATGCGAAAGAAAATTTTCTTATATCTGATAAAATTTCTTTTTGTTTTTGCACATAAGAAGGGTACAATAAAATTTATATATTGTAATATTCGTAAGAAATGAAAATTACATATATATATATATATATATATATATATATATATATATATATATATATATATATTTATAATGTACATGCCTTTTTAATTTTACAGAGTATATTTATAATTAAGAATAAGGAACACATTAATAACAAAGTGGATAAAGGCCATTTATTTCGTGAATACTAATCATCTCTTATACAATCATACATATTTATACATTTTGGGTTTTCAATTGATTATGCTAGTGGTAACAAATCTGACTCGTTTTTACTTCTGTTTCTTGTTTTGGCTAGTTGGTGAGTGTGTATGCGTTTGTGTTTGTGTGTATGCGTGTTTGCATGTAAAGGTCATTCTCGCAGTATTGCAAAGTGATGTCTGAGATCTGGTCATTATTGTTTTGATGGCTTGAGAATTAACCATTTGTGCGCATTGTTCACTGTTACATGTACGAGTGCTATTTTTCCCAGTGTAGTTGATCGTTTCACCTTGTTGCGCAAATTTATAATTTCCACATGGTAACAGCGCCAGTGTGGATTGCAGTGTTAAACGCTCATATTGTTTGGAAACTTCTGTCACCGTATGCGCCTCTGTTATTTCCACTTCAGTTTGTTGCCAATCCGATTGTATGTTTGTTGATTCTAGTCGAGGGCCTGTTTGTTCTTGACTGGATACTAGTAGATTGTTGTTGAATTTTGTTATTCTTGGCCAGTCGATAAGAATATCATGTTGATGAAACTTTTGAATATTAAGGTCAGGTGCTTGTTGTTTTATGTAAAGGGCTTCATAAATAAATAATAATTTTTCTGATTTTGCTTTATGTAGAATTGTGAAATTGGTCGAATTGACAGGGTGCCCCGTTGCCAATATATGATCGGAAATAGCTGATTTTCCTGACGGTGCCAAGCCTTTGTTAATCAATTTCTGTGGCAAATGTTGCTGGATTCTGCTTATCAATTGCTTCTTCGTACGTCCGATATATGTGCTACCGCACATACATGAGAATTTGTAGACTATGAATGATTTGGAGAGAATTGGCAATTGATCTTTGGCATCCAACCTCATGATTCTCTGTGTACTAAATGTCATATTAACTTTAACACTGGGAAAGTTGTCCTTAGTTATTCTATTCAGCCGCCGTGCAATTATTGAGGCTGGTACGTCGCCTCTAAATGGTAAGTTTAGGAAAACCTGCTTGACGGTATCCTCTCTAGTACGAATCTGCCGTGGTCTGATGTTGACATCAATGAAACGCTCTGGGTAGTTGTTCATTAGCAAAATTTTCCTGAGGTAGCCCAGTTCTTCCTCAATCTTGTGTTCAGAGCAGATCTTCCTGATTCTGTTTGCTAGGTTGTTTACTAAGTTTCTTTTGTGGGATTTTGGCACACTACTGTTGTAGTGAATGTATTGTCCGGTGAAAGTGGATTTTCTATGTATGGCCAGTGTCAAATCCCCGTTTGCTTCTCGAGTGAGTTTGATGTCAAGGAAGGGAAAACTGTCGTCTTTCTCTACCTCGAGAGTGAATTTGATGTCTGGATCGACTCCATTTGCTTGTTTGAGGATTTCGGAAGGGTCTGCTGCTTCTGAGATGAACAACAAGATATCATCTACATACCTTTTGTAGAGTGCGCACTGGTCAATTATACCTTTTAGGCTCGTTTTTTCCAGGTGATACATGTATACATCTGCCAGGAGGGGTGCGATGCAACTTCCCATAGCTACACCATTGATCTGGCGGTAGTATATCCCTTCGAATGTAAATTGCACGTTTTTAGTACATGCTAATATGAGGTCTTTGATGTCATTGGTGTCTATAGGGAAATCAAAAAACTCATTTTTGATGAGGTCACACAAGATCTCCGTTGTCTTATCCAGTGGTATGTTTGTAAATAAGGATGAGACGTCAAGCGAGACCATTTTATTCTGTAGGATGTTCTTCCCCTTCAATTCATTTGCTAGTTCGAAGGAGTCCTTGATAGTGTTTGCGTTTATGATGCTCCGTATTGGTTCAAGTAGTTTGCAGAGAAACTTGGCTGGTTTATGTTGTGGAGCGTTGATCATTGACATAATGGGCCGCATCGAGGGAGCTCCTGAGGCTGTCACGGCTTTATGAGTTTTTGGTTTGCCGTACAATCTTGCGGTGTTTGTTCCGACGGGTTTTGCCTTTTGGATGTCTTCTGTGAGTTTTGATCTAATCTCGGAGTCAGCCATCGATGTTAAAACGTGTTTTTCCATCTTTTTCAAAATTGCATTAATTCTTGATTCGATGTTTGTTGAATCATCTTTCTGTTTGATGTCATGCTTAAATTTAGATTGATCATTTATTATATCGTTCATGGACTTCCTATAAGCGTCGGCTTCAAGTATAACAATTCCTGATCCTTTGTCGGGTGTGGCAAGTCGTATGGATTTGTCTGATTGGAGTTTTCTGAGTTCGTCTATGTGCTGTTTTGTGATGATTTGGCTGCCTTTGAATTCCTTCTTGTATTGTTCTAGTGCGCTTACTATCTCAGCTTTCAGTCCTTGTCCATTGAATGCATGTGGGGCGGTGTCTTTCGTTAAGTCATTGTAGAAATTTTCCGTTCCAGCCTGAATGTCAATAATGTCACGTTCACTTAGGTTTTTCTTGACTACGCAGAATTTTGCTCCTAAGGAGAGTAATTCTTTCTGGTGTTTTGACAAGATCACTTTTGAATAATTGTGAATAAAAGCGTCTGGGTTCGTAGGAAATTTTGATTGTGTAGGAAATTTGTCCAGGTCCCTCGTGAGGTCCTTGGTTTCTTTGTCCGCTGTTATTTTCATCAGCGTTTCTATCTTCTTTGTGAAAGCGGTGTATTCGCTGTCGTTCAGTCTTGCAATTTGACAACCCAGTGATTGAATGATTCTCTCAGCATCTTGCAGTTTTGATTGGTTGTCCTCGATACCATTGAGCAATAAGCGACTTATAAGTTTATTCGTCGGTTTTTGGTTATTTCTTCTGCACTGCTTGAGGAATCGTTTTGGCACAACATCTGATTCTAAACACGATTTGAAGAACTTAATTCTTTCTAGAAGTTTGGCACACGTACAGTTGGCTGCAATATAAGTGTTTAGTTCCTTACGGGTAAAAGGCTGACCCCGCTCTTTGATAATCTTTATAATGTCCATGCCTTTTAATGTTACACAGTATATTTATAATTAGGAATGAAGAACACATTAATAACAAAGTGGATAAAGGCCATTTATTTCGTGAATACTAATCATCTCTTATACAATCATACATATTTATACATTTTGGGTTTTCAATTGATTATGCTAGTGGTAACAAATCTGACTCGTTTTTACTTCTGTTTCTTGTTTTGGCTAGTTGGTAAGTGTGTATGCGTTTGTGTTTGTGTGTATGCGTGTTTGCATGTAAAGGTCATTCTCGCAGTATAACAAAGTGATGTCTGATATCAGGTCATTATCGTTTTGATGGCTTGAGAATTAACCATTTGTGCGCATTGTTCACTGTTACATGTACGAGTGCTATTTTTTCCAGTGTAGTTGATCGTTTCACCATGTTGCGCAAATGGCCTTTATCCACTTTTTTATTAATGTGTTCTTTCTTCCTAATTATAAATATACTGTGTAACATTAAAAGGCTTTGACATTATATATATATATATATATATATATATATATATATATATATATATGGATATAAATTCTTATATGAAATTAAAGCGAAATTCACATGGTTTCCTGATTTAAATATACTTAATTTGTGTTGTGTACAAACGTGTATATGTATGGATATTTAAGAATTCGTATGGAATCTGAGCATAAATATATATACATGCAAAGTTGATATCCTATGTAAGCAGGAATAATATTTTAAAGAAATTTTTTGTGATTTTTTTCACTCCTTATGGTAATATGGCAGTGAAACATTAGTCAATTTTGACTTTTATATGGCTGGACATGATGTTGATGGTGATGATATCCTATGTACGCAGAGTGACACTTTGGTACTTTATGTTCAAATAACGCACCGTTTTTGTGATATATATATGATTTTTACACATAGACGTATAAATTGAATTAAATAATGAAAATACCTATTTGAATGATATGATTGCCTATATTTTATGCATTGTATAAATAGTTTATACACGAATATATATAAGGAGGCTATATAGATAATTGGAAAGGGTGATAAAAGAACCTAAATTTCTAATTAAATATTTTTATTTATATGCATGACACACGGTGTTTAGAGGTATATTTGAATGGAAAATTATATAAAAGATATAGAAATATATATAAATATGTGAAATAAAAATAAATATGAATCCTATGAACAAACATTATGGCTTAAATAAAATTTATATAAACATATATGTGTCAATGGTTTGGGCAGAGATATTTTAATGAAAAATTATTTTTGTAGTGGATATGATTATAAATTACTGTGAAGTTGGTTGATGTAACATTCATTATTGTTGGCTTTATATTCGGTCATGTACATAAGTTAGAGTAATACTATATTCTTGGAATAGATTTTAACAAAATTATTGTATATATAATTTAATGTAAACAGAATGAGATAAAGTAAACCAGGAAATGAGGATTACTGCAATATAATAAAAGCGAAAATTTTGTTGATCAATCTACGCGTCAGAAAATTTATTAAATAAATCGAGACTTTACGGATAGGCCTGAATATCAAGGCATATTTTGTGCTTAAATTCATTCCATAAATGTCAATTTTTATTAGATTTTATATATTGGCGTATAGGTTTTTTGTGTAGGCGGCATGTGCGCATTTTCGTGGATACATTGAAGCATAGGAGGAATGGTACTAATATAATATATTGCGGCAGACAAAAAAACGTTCTTTAGGAAATAAAAGAAATACGAAGAGATTTATATTACATTAGGAAATCACATTTGCTACAAATTGTTTTTCTGTGAGAGTGATGCCAACCCTAAAGCTGGGACTGTAAATGAAAATTTACAATATAAATCAAGACCTCACGAGAAAGCGTGTATTTAAAGACATAGGTTTTGCTTATAATCATTCCATAAATCTCAGTTTAGATTAGGGTACACAAGTGAGTGCGCAGGTTTTTGTGTTTAGGGTCATGTGGATATTTTCGTGGAGAAAATTATGTATTGGTGAGTAGGTATTAAAACAGGATATTGGGGCAGACAATAACAATATATTAGGAAACATGATACATACGAATTAATATATTTTGAATGAGGATATCACATTTCCCACAATTTATTTTTCAGTGAGTATAGTGTTAGCCCAAAAATATTCGTTAAAGTTTAATTCATGTATAATTTCAGAAAGAATAATTTTCGACTGCTTAAGTGTGACGCGACAAGTGAGAACCCAATAGATATTGCTCATCATAATGGTCACCATAAGCAATCATTGATTGCGCGATTGGTAGTCACAATTATTTAAATCAATTTTGCAAGCTTAAAATAAACACTAAGTACATTTCATTTAACCAGTCGTGGAACTAAAGGAAAACAACCGCCGGTCGCAACGCACTGATGCGTTTCGAGCTTACATGTTCATCATCAAAGTACGCAGCAAACTAACTAGCGAGGATCAAACCGCATTGCATATCTATGGAAAGCAAAATTAAATAAGCGGCTCTCACCTCTATTAATCTCGTATACGCTGTACTTCACTAAAAACGCGGCTGCACATTTTTTATGCAGTCACGAATTTGAACTTTCTGCATCTTTCGCCACAAATATTTATAGGTAGTACAATTAAAGGCATATTATATTGTTAGATAAAAAATTTGTTCTCACAATTTGCAAATCATATATAGGAAATACAGTTCAACAATCATTGATTGCGCGGTTGCTGGGAACAATTCTGTAAATCAAGTTTGCGAGCTTGAAATAAATACCATAAGCATCTTATTTAATACGTCGTCAAAAAAGCAAAACTAACAGAAGTTGCACGCACTGACACTTTCGAATCTTCATAATCATCATCTGAGTACTTCGGCAAACTGACTACAAATTCTATCATAAAATTGTTCAAGAAATACAAATAGGAAAAAACATAATTTGTATAGCAAATGAAAAGTATTTCATTATTGAAATTTTCTTTAATAATTAATTTTGTACCTCGATGCTTTACATAAAGAATAATATTTCATCTATATGGGGAACTAAATGTTCTGAAACAGTAATTTTCTCTAAATTTAATTAAATTACTGATTAAAAAGCGAAATAATCGAAAATATGAACTAATTGGAGTAAGTCTAGAATAAGATTTGTGATGCTTTTGAGATCACATACAATTGACTTTAACTAAAAAGAACAGTTCCATGACAGGGCTAGGAATAAAGAAATTCAAAAGGTTTGGACAGAGATATGTGAAGAAACTAGCGATCTCAGGAATTTTTAGGCTTTCAAAAAAATATCCAAAAGAAACTGAAGTTTATAAATGGGTTATTAATATTATACATATCTATTTCAATGATAATGATAAGAAATTTTTAAACTTATGACTTAACACGATCGGTGCTTTGTAACGCATACCTGCAAATGAAATTATTACGGAGTTAGATAATACCCTGCAATTATTGATTATAATTATATAATTTGAAATCATGGGGAAGAGGAGTTGAGGAAGTTTCTATATTTGGTTAATCGACTTGGTGACTTAAAATTTGCGTTAGAGAAATAAAGAAAAGAAGTGTTATCATTGGTAGATATATATTAAAAACGAAAAGGACAGATACTAGAAAAGATATTTATAGGAAAGTTTTTTTTATTTTGGAATCCTCCTGAATATTTGCTTTAATCACCCATTTGTAGTGAATATAGGCATTCCAAAATCCATAATAATTGAAATTCTAAAATAGTAAATTTTAAATATAGCCACAAAAACTAATAAAATTTATAGAAATATTCAGTTTAAATTATTATCCGACAAAATTAATTAGAAAAATTTAAAAAAGGAGGCACAATTGAGTTTTAAAGGAAAGTTAAAGCAGGAAAAACAGATAAGGAATTTAGAAATTCCAAATAAAGATATGCACAGAAATCGGTTTCTACCAGATTCCGGGTTGAATAGAAAAAAATGTTTTTTTCATTGAAATGAAAAACCATTTACAATAGACAATAAGCTACCTAATCAGTAAAAATTGAAACCCTCTACTCATCAGTGGTTTCTGAGATACCCTGTAAAGATTGTAAACTCAAGTACGTAGGTGAAACAATGCCTCCAGTAAAGGTACGTAGAAGGGAACATAAAGCGGCATAAAGATATGGACATATTCATTCATCCAATCTAGTCCGGCACTTGATGAGAATAGATCATCAGATAAATTGGGATGGCTTTAAACGGATTGCATTATGAAATCATAATTGATTAACTAGGTTGACTATGTAATCAATTGAAATGTAATCAGGAATGATCATCACGAATGTAATATCTGTGAAAAAATTATTAGGCCACATATTTAATGAGGACTTCTATGATGACAGTAAACTTGGATTGGAGAAATAAGATTACTAAATCATTTCGACTAAGCGACCACGACTAGAAATTTGAGATGGATATTCTTTAATTGTAGTGAATCGAGTGTAATAGGCGATCTCAAATAGTTTTCAATATATCCATTTAAATATACGTATTATAAATGATTCCTACACATATATATATTCATCTGTTTTGATTTATATTTCTCGATGTACTTTGCAAGAAAAACAATTCACGTGATAACTAAATCAATCATTTATTGTAAATATAAACCTATTAAAATTAAATAGCCTTTTGAGTGTTAATTACCTTTTACGATGATAACCGAACACTAATTATGTTAACAATACTTTAAAAAAACGAAAAAGGGTGTTATTGAAACATTACCTAATTTATGAATATGAGCAGTGTTCGTAATTTAACATTAAGAACATAAATAAACTGAAAATAATATTCTGTAAGTACACAAATAAAATGACTCGAAACATTAGTCGTACTACAAACGCGATTGTTCAACTGAATATACTGTTCTACATATATAAGAATAAATTTGCTCTGATCATAGCCACGCAACATCACTTGCCACCAAAACTGATATAATCTACGTCATATTTAAGTCAAACACGTCGGTGGAGTATTGATCTGTTATATTCAGTGAGCTATGGTGTTATTTAGGTCATGCGAGTTTGCTCTATAGGCTTTGCAGTGCATGCTGATTCTTGATTTGATGATGGTTCTTATTCTCGATTATTATTACAACCCGTTTTTATTGGAGACCTATCTCGGAACTAATATGCTCACTTTAATCGGTCGATGGACACTGGTTTATGAATAAATTATAATCAATCGAGTAGAACTTTGGACCGCGCTTGATAATCGGATGAAGTGCATCATACTTTGCTTTAACAGTCTACTGAATATTGTTAATTAGAATATAGGCTTGCTTACTTGAGACTAATTCTTTTAAAATATATTTTGGCAGATGTGGTTCTCTCGTTGGTTGCGAAAGCAGATTATTTAGAATATATTGTAACTGTTTTAAAACCTCTGTCGCTCGTATTTAGCACCAACGTTAAAATCGTTCATTAAACCTGGAGGTAGTTGCGGAGTGTGATCAAAAGTGATCTGTTCAACAGATGTTTTTATGATATCACGATATCCTGATCGCAAGTCTAATCGTACTAGTGGGATTGCAGTGAGCCAGACGGATTTGTGGCTAGGCTCACATAGCACCGTATTTAAGTCGCGACGAAGTTGCACAACAAGATTGTTGCACCTAGGATTGAATGCCGTATATTTTCGTACATCAAATCCAAGTAATTTTAAGTTTTCTTCAAATATACGTGTCATAAAATTTGGACCCTTAGTGACCACTTCGTCTGGCACTCCAAATCTTGCCACCCAGTGTAGAAAAAACGCATATGTAATGATCCCTACCTCTTTACTAGTTTATGATATTATCACAAGCCATCTTGTTTCCACTGAATTATTTTCATGCTATAACGAAAATCAATTACTTTATGTAAATTGATAAAGTAAACATGAATGAATCTAAAGCCAGCGTTAGGCAGCTAGAATTAATCGACATTTGAGTTAGTAGGACGAAAGACTTTTGACATGGCCGTTATTCTTTTTCCCATGCCGTCGAATGGTAGACCAAGAATTAACGACTAACGAAATAGTGAAATTATCTGTTTGGAAAATTGCCTGCCTCTCGTAACCACTAGCTTGAGCAGAATAATTCATCCTTGAAATGTTGTTTACTTTATAAAAGCCACCAATGAAGATCAATTTGAGCGTAAGAAAACAGCAAAACATTTGCTTGTACTTAAATCTATCCAAACGGCGACTTATATCTGCAAAATTGTTGCTGAGCTTGAATGCAATACAGATTTCGCATAACCACTCTAGACGTAGTATGCCGTATCTTTGAATGATAATTCCGCACATTTTTATAGATTTCATGTAATTATTTCAGTGACGAATCGAGATTTTATTAAAACACAGCACAATCACTTCGGAAAATATATATAACAGGAAAACTTGGGTTCAAGACGCGATTTACAATTCGCGGTCAATCCAGTAGACAAAACAAACATAGCATGTTTGACAGTGTTTGGCCGCCAATTTGTAGCGCGCCAACGTTGCAGTATATTTTCTGTCCTAAATATAATCAGAAAGGTCGCCAACACACATTACAGCAATATCTGTTATTTAAAAATAATTAATTGCTCAGGTGGTGGCAATAATTGATTAAATCAAGTTTGCGAGCTTGAAGTAAATATCAAACCCATTTTATTTAACCAGTCGTCGAACAACATAACAAAAATACCGTCAGCCGCAACGCACTGACGCGTTACGACCTTCCATGATCATCATGACAGTAGGACGGCAAACTGAGTATCGAAGATCAAACCGATCATTGACTGGATATGTCGGCTGCGAAATTTGAGTAGAGTCACGAACATTAACATATTGCAAATTTTGTTGACCTACATAACAAATTTTCCGGCACTCATATATATATATATATATATATATATAACAATAAATATATAACAAATGTGTGTTTGACTGATTTACTTTATCTATCGAAGAACAAAAATGGTTGCTTATATTCTATGTGTATTATATTAAATCTATACACGTATATATATAAATATATATATATATACAAATAAATATATGATAGATATATAGATAATTAGAAAAGAGATGGGAAGAATACACACGTTTTTTTACATGTTTTACTTTATATGCATACGATGTAGTGTTCTGACGTGAATTATAAAAGAAAATATGAATCGCATGAACAAAACTTATTGCTTATATGGAATTTGATATATATATATATATATATATATATATATATATATATATATATAGTTCGTAATTTGGACACAGATATTTCAATTGAAAATTAAATTTATACAGAATACAGTATATATGTTTGTGTTATTTAGGTTGATATACCATTCGTTATTGTAGGTTTTATATTCAATTTGTCCATATTTTAGAGAAATACTATATTTTTCAACCATTTATACTAACTTCACTCTCTCTGTAACTTATTGCACATAGTATGAGATTAGGTATGTAGGGAATTGATGATTACGACAATATAATGATAATGAAAATTTTGTGGATTCTTCTTCACGTCAGAAACATTATTAAACAAATCAAGATATTGCGAATAGGCTTGTGTGTGAATCTATTATGCTTTGCTTTATAGTTTCTATAGATTAAATAAATTACGAAGCTGTTAACTTCGGGGCAATAGAAAAAAAAAATTATAACAATTTATTTTACGTCAATTTTGTTATTTTTTAGGATTCTTTTTCTTAAACTGACAAATTTAGACTGCAAGCACCTAATAAGCTGGGCTTGGTTTGTAAAAACCAATTTTTAAACAAAAAAGAGGTTTAATCGAAAGATTAAAGGGTTTTTAAAGCCTACAACAGAAACTATACAATGTCTTCGTAAAAGAACTTTTAATCCAGTTCTACTTGCACCAATAAAATTTTATAATAAAACCACCTCCACATCTAAAAGAATAAGAAAACCAACGAACGCATTAAAATTCACAGACTAAAAACGTTTACACGAGGCATCTTCATATCGTCCAGCCGTGTAGATAGAGGAAATTAAATATTACCAAAACCTTATTTAGTCGTAAATTTGGAACTTCTTATTTTCTATAATGCGTTTTTTGGTTTTTTATTGTTTTTTAAATTTATGTTGCGTTTGAATATAAATATGAAAATATATAAGTCGAATTATGCATTGGAAAGATTGAGGTGAAATTTTTTATCAAATAATGAAAATAGAGATCACAATGATGAAATGTATGTAAATTAGAAATAAAAGTTAATAATAGAATAAATTTTCTGCGTATAGCTTATCAACTAGGAGAGTTCAAATTTACATTGGAAATAGAACGAAAAGAATTATCATTTATGAATGTAAAATTAAAACGAATGGGCCAGATATTAGGAAAGCAAATTTTTAGGATATATATATATTGGGATATTGAAATAAAATCAGGAATGAACGTCGTGAATTTATCATCTGTGGAAAATAACATTAGGCCCCATATTTAATTAGGCCTTCTTCAATGGGAGGAAATACGTATTAGAAAAGTCAGAGTTAATATTAAATCCAACTATGAGACCACGACTGTAAATTTGAAAGAGTAAACTGATCTATTACGATGTAATAAGAAAGGTGGAATTTTGCAGATATACTATAATTATAACGAATTGCCTGGACTATTGGATCATGGATAATTACTTATATTTTGATGTAGATATACATGTTTTATATGTTTCGTACACGAATATATATGTACCGCTGCCAACTTCTCAGACATTTACTACTCAATAAATACAGCAAGAACGTTAACTAGACAAAATGAGGTGAGAGCGTATATGTAATTTTACTTTCCAAGTGTGTTTAATGCGGCATAATCCTCACTATTCTATTTGCTGTCGTAATCTGATGATTAACATCTTAGGTCGAAATGCGTCAACGAGTGTGACTGGCGGAAGTTTTGCTATATTGTTCAACGAGTGGGAAGATAATATAGTAATGGTTTTTGCTTAAAGCTCAAACAATAAATGCAAAGACAGTATTCCACGATTCATGCAATCGATGACTGTTCATTTGTAATTCTTTTATATATAAATGGCAAAAGTTTAAAATATTTATTTTTTTGAAGTTAATATTTTGCGGTGTGTAAATATTTATTGTTGGTGACTGCATTATGTTTGTGCATCCCAAATTTCCAATCAAGTCCAAAGTGTGCAAAACAACTAGATGTGAACGCTGCATAATTAAATGGGCTTTTGGGTGATTGTTCTTAATATATAACAGTTAAATACTGTTTGTTACGGAGAACTAATATATATGCGAGTATGTATTAGGTGCTGCAAACCTAGTAATAAATTAGTTCAGTTGCAATCAGAAGGATAAAACCAAAGACAGCATCAACGGAAAGTATAATCTCATGCACATTCGTTTCGTGCTAACTGGCGACTCATCAGTAGGAGCCGGTATAACGCCCTTTAACCACTCTATATTTGGGTGAGGAATATAGGATAATAGGACCATACACTCTCCTAGACGAATGTGTAAACCTGCCGTAGAGTAGCTAACATTGTATAGTCTAGACAATGCGACTTTAACGCTAACTCATCCTATATAATATATATACCGAGTCCGTAAATGATACTAACACTATGACTATTGTGTCAGCAACCGATACCAACATTATAGTACCAAAAAGGTACATGGTACTAACACTATGGGTTCCGAGTCGGTACATGGTACTAACATAATGGATATCAATGTATGCTGTAGTACACCGAAATAGAGAATTAAAACTATTTCCGAACACCTGTTACTCCAGTAGATCCATACACTTTGACCTTGATCGATATCAGTTATTACCTTTCGCGGTAAGCATGATACCATTAAATTTATTATATGACAGTTAAATCTTGTTTGTTGCGAAGAACTAATATATATGCAAGTATGTTTTAGGTGTTGGGAAACGAATGTGCATGGGATTATACTTTGCGTTCATGATGTCTTCGGTTTATCCTTCTGGTCACAACTGAATTAATTTGATACTAAGTTCGCAACACCTAATACATACTTTCATATATATTAATTCTCCGCAACAAGCAGTATTTAATTTTAATATATTGAATTTAATGACGGCATGCTTAGCGCGAAATGTGATAACTGATATCGATCAAGGCCAGAGTGTATGGATCTACTGGAGTAACAGGTGTTTATAATTCTCAAATTCGGTAAACTATAGCATACATTGATATCCATCATATTAGTACCATGTACCGACTTGGAAATCATATTGTTAGTACCATGTACCTTTTCAGGACTTTAATGTTGGTATCGGTTACTAACAAAATAGTCATAGTGTTAGTATCCTTTACAGACTCGGTATATATATATATATATATATATATATATATATATATATATATATATATATATATATATATATATATATAAAGAATGAGTTAGCTTTGAAGTCGCATTGTCGAGACTATACGATGTTAGCTAATCTACTGCAAGTTTACACATTCGTCTATGAGATTGTATCGTCCTATAATCCCATATGTAGTGGTTAAAGGGCTTGATAACGGTTCCTACTGACGAGACGCCAGTAAGCACGAAACGAATGAGCATGAGATTATACTTTTCGTTCATGCTGTCTTTGGTTTATCCTTCTGATCACAACTGAATTAATTTGTAAGTAGATTCTTCTTAATGCTTGAGTGCGGATGCGTACCTTTCTTCCGAAGCTTCAATATCGTTAATACTAACCACTGGAAATAAGGGACGATCTAATCTTTCTTGACAATAATTCCAGTAAAATCCTTAGGCTTCTAATACTTCATAAACAGTACAAAAATAACAAAATCAGATTTAAACAAATATGGTAACCTCGTTCCAAAACTCTCATTTTTATATTTTTTAGAAGAAGATGGACTCAGTAATGATTTTAAACAATGTATTGGTTTCAGTAACTAAACTCTATATATGCATATGCATGGAGGACATGAAAACACCCACTCAACAAGTGTATATATATGTAAAATTCTAATTAAGAAGAAAAAACATTAATAACAAAGAGGATAAAGGACATTAATTAGGAAACTGCTAAACTTCACTTTACAATCTTTTATTTATATACCTCCTGTGATTTCATTTGGATATGTAGGTGGAAAACAATCTGATTAGGTTTTCCTTCTATTCATTATGTGGGGTGATCAGTATGTGGGTATGCGTATGAGTCTATGTGTGTGCCTGTTAGCATGTAAAGTTCTTCCTCGTTGTGTTGCAAAGTTATGTCTGGGATCTCGTCATTAGTGTATTGATGGATTGAGAGTTAACCAACTGTTTGCATTGTTCGTTGTTAAGTGTACGAATTTTATTTTGCCGAGTGTAATTATTTGTTTCCACTAGCTCCACAATTTTGTTTTATCTACCTGGTAAAATCACAGGCGCGGATTGCAGTGCTGAATGCTCATATTCTTTCGTCTGTGTAACTGTTTTTACCCTATCAGTTTGTTGACTCTGGCCGAGGAGGTGTTTGGACTTGTTTGGATGCTAGTAAATTGTTTTATGGTTTTCTGATTCGTGGCCAGTATATTACAATATCATGTTGATGAAGCGTTCAAATATTTAGGCCAGGTTTTTGATGTTTTATATAAAGGTCTTCATAAATATTTTTTTTAATTTCTGATTTTGCTTCATGTAAAATTGATAAATTGGTCAAATTGACTGGGTGCCCTATTTCCAATATATGATCCGAATTCGACGGTTTTCCTGATGGTGCCAAGCCTTTTTTAATCAATTTCTGCTGCATTATGTTGATTAATCGCTTCTTTGGACGTCTAATATATGTGCTGCCGCATATACATGAAATTTTGTAGAGTATGAATGATTTGGAGAGAATTTGAAATTGATCTTTGGCATTTTCTGTCTGCTAAATTTGATGTTAACTTTAACTCTGGGAAAGTTCTCCTTAGTTATTCTATTTAGCCGACATGCTATTATTGAGGCCAGTACATCACCCAAATGGTAAGTTTAAGAGAACCTGCTTGGCGGTATCCTCTCTAGTGCGAATCTGACCTGGTCTGTTGTTGACATCAATGAACCGCTCTGGACAGTTGGTCATTAGAAAACTTTTCCATATAGAATACGTACTTCAGAATGAAATAAGTACAGAAGCAGTAAAGACTGCTCAATTCCTCCCAGATAAAGGTATCACTAAGTTTGAATTGGATGCGTGCAAAGTGGCGTAAGAGCATAAATTTCAGATATGCAAGCCAAATTACGAATTAAAATGCTTAAGAGCGGAATTATAATCGAACAAAGTAATATTATTAAGACGGATGAAGGTGGTGCAACATAATTAATGAACCAGTCAGATTATAATGTTAAAATATATTGGAAATTAATTAATGTCTATGTGTATAATAAAATAAAAAAAGACAAAACTAATATAATGCATGGAGAGGTTAAGTCTATAATCAAAAAATGATTGCGTCGGATGAATTAGATTCAGGACTTTGGAATTCATTAATACAACGTAATACAATCTTACGGAGTAATCCAATTAGTCTAATTGTTAATGTACAAAACTCACCAACTAATAGATTCTCTAAATTTTTATGCAACAGAAGTAGAAAATGTACTTGTTTGTTAGATTATACTTTAAAGAAAGCATATCATTTTATTGACGCTATTATTAAATACAATTTTATGGAGAGTGATAGAATGGCATGCCTGGTGTTTGTATCGATGTATACTCATGTCTCTGTACGAGCACCATCAGAAAGTTTGAAGCTTTATCCAACAGAGATAATAGAAGTTAGTAAAATAACGTTAAGAAATAATATGAAAATGATAAATATTTGTATGTCCTCCACTACTTTATGTTCAAAACGAATTTTATTATCAAGGTAAAGATGTCCTTTAATGAAAATTAATATCAGTACCGGTCGTTAATAATTTTGTGTACCTTTTAAAAATATCAGTTGTTAAAAGCTCCCATCAAACCAAAATTGTATGTGCGATTCCTGGGTGATATATTTCTAATTTGAAATTATGGTGATAATTGATTAAATAAATTTCTAGGATTAGCCAACCAACTAGGTGAATTAAAGTTCACATTAGAAGAAGAAAAGATCAATTATTGCCATTTTCTCGAAGTGAAAATAAAATGAAATTGTCTCATATTGGAAAGAGTTATTTTTTTTATGATAGAAAATAACTCGGGTCTCCTTCTCAATTCCATCACAAACCGCCAAAATAGAATAGGCATTTTTAAATCCATGATATTAAGTGGATTTGAAATATAGAGATAAGACAGTGATGAGATTAATTTAAATATCCAAAATACATGGCTATCCGCCAATAATAATAGAGCTTTTATTGAAGGATTTGTTAACGAGATTTAAAGGATATTAAATAAACCAAGTAAAGAAGGCAACAGTACTAGAATAACACAATAATAAGGTTTAGACTGATTCAAAATTGAGCAGAAAAATTAGAATGACAGCAGATAAATACGATATCAAAACAGTTTTAAAACAATCGCTTTCTATAAGACATAAACTACCTAACCAAAAAGAGAATAAAAGATCCTTTCAATACATCAGGAGTATATGCGATACCGTGGAAAGATTTTAAGCTCAGGTATATAGGCGAAACCATGCGCCCAATAAAAGTTCATAGAAGAGAATAACAAAACGGCCTGCCAATACGAACACATTCAAGGATCAGGTCTAGCCAGGCATTCAAGTGAATCAGGTCATGCAAACACACCACGCTATTTAACCGCAACTGATTAACCTGAATAATTAGAGATTCTTTTGAAGTAAAAACGCTGAATGACGTTCTGAATTTAACATCGTTAGAAAAGTCATAAGACAATATTTAATGAAGCTTTCCTAGGGTCCGAAAACGCGAAGCCGATGAACCGGAATTAATATTATAAACGTGAGTAAGGGACGCCGTTTATTGGAAACTGATTGAGAATGACATAGAACGATATAAATTCCTATTTCTATCCTTATCTTTCTCATTATAAATAAATAAATACGAAACGAATGTGCATGAGATTATACTTTCCGTTTATGCTGCCTTTAGTTTATTTTTCTGATCACAACTGAACTAATTTGTTACTAGGTTCGCAACACCTATTACATACTTGCATATATATTAGTTCTTCGCAACAAACAGTATTTAACTGTAATATATTGAATTGAATGATGTCATGCTTACCGCAAAATGTGATAACTGATATCGATCAAGGCCAGAGTGTATGGATTTACTGGAGTAACAGGTGTTCAGAAATTGTTGTAATTCTCAATTTCGGTGAACTGTAGCATAAATTGATATCCATCAGGTTGGTATCATGTACCGACTCGGAAACCATAGTGTTAGTACCATGTACCTTTTCGGTACAATAATGTTGGTATCAGTTACTAACACAATAGCCATAGTGTTAGTATCCTTTACAGACACGGTATATATATTATATAGTGTGAGTTAGCGTTGAAGTCGCATTGACATTGACTTTATATGATGTTAGCTTCACTATTGCAGGTTTACATATTCGTCTAGGAGATTTTACCGTCCTATTATTCCACATTCTTTGACCAAATATATAGTGGTTAAAGGGCGTCATACCGGCTCCTACTGATGAGTCGCCAGTAAGCACGAAACGAATGTGCATGAGATTATACTTTCCGTTTATGCTGCCTTTGGTTTATCCTTCTGGTCACAACTGAACTAATTTGTTACTAGGTTTCGCAACACCTAAATCTGGGCAGATATTGTTCATCAGCCTTGGCTGGTATTGTATCCAAGAGAAGGAAAACTACGAATACAAATCATCCTCACTAGGAATGGGCGACTTAGTGCTCTTTTACAGATGCTATATAATCATGAAAAATACGGAATACAATGTTCAATGAAACATAGTCACTTTTCGCTTTTGTATGGCTGTGCAGGATGATGATGATGACGAACTCCTATGATAAATCTATAAATATTTATAACATCAAATATTATATTAATGCAATAAAACTAAAAAGACCGTTTTTCCTTTATCATAATAGTTGTATGAAATTTGATACAGCGTATGCAGTAATATTAATATAAGAATAAATGGATATATTTATGTCATGTCATAAATTTCATACATTATACATTTTCAAAAATTATTATCTTTTTGATGGAACATTAGGGCTTGATTCCAAGTAAAGATAATCTTTTTTATTATAGAATATATTCATGTTTAACAGTTTGTCTTCAAATTGGAATGTAAAATGTTGTATATATATATATATATATATATATATATATATATATATATATATATATATATCTTCGATGTCGTAGTGTCGGTAGTCTTGTTATGTTGTTCGATTATTTCTTGGTTAAATAAAATGGGATTGGTGGCGAGAGCTAAAAACAGCTAATGTTCGTGACTGCATAGAAATTGTGCAGTCGACATTTTCAGTCACGTACAACGTATGCAAGACTAATAGATGTTAGAGCCGCATATCTAATTTTGATTTCCATATATAT
Organism: Eudiplozoon nipponicum; assembly: GCA_029291075.1. Lineage (NCBI taxonomy): Eukaryota > Metazoa > Platyhelminthes > Monogenea > Mazocraeidea > Diplozoidae > Eudiplozoon > Eudiplozoon nipponicum. The sequence goes on from JAQBSW010000512.1 coordinate 20,187, forward strand.
GCAATGCATACATATATGCGGAATTATCATCTAGTTTGGAACACTTAAGTTCCTCTGAACTATCTTTTAAACTACATACCTTAAGTCCACTTGCTAACTGCTCTGTATCCTCAATATTTAATAAACCAGCCATAATAGTATGATTAAATTTCTTGCAATTTATATATTATATTAATTAAACTTACCGGGACACGCTGATACCCACAGATTAGAGAACGATACGGTGGTGACCTGAAGCAAATTTGAGATCCTTCTCAATAATGCGTAATAAGAACGATAGATGAAAGTGGATTACAATAATTTATTAGCAAAGATATCGGAGATGGAACCACGCAGTGTTCCGCTTGTACGCTTCAGCAACTCAGAAAAACTCTCCTTTTACCTTCGACAAGACAAGTCAAAAACTTCGACAATATGAACAAAGAAACTTCCAAAAAATTTACAATATTTTTTCAAAAAATACAATATTGTTTTACGAAACCAGCGATAACATCAAATGTCCAAAAATAAAAATTTATTTATTTTTATATGAGGAGTTATTTGGTGTCCAACTATTAAATTAACCTCCACATACACCCTCATGTTTAAGATGATTAACCATACATGATGTAGTCCTCATTCTTCGGTTTCTTGATGACTCTTCCAGAACGAGTTTCAACAAGTTGTGCTGGTACTTCACTAGATTTCATATTCATATAGCATTGTTCTTTATTCTCAGTTGTCTTGGTTTTAATCTTTACTTCTTCTCCATATTTGTTCGACTCTTCGTTTTTCTCACACACTTCTGAGTCACATCTCGCCTCAGCTTCTGGATACTTCGATGGATACTGTTCCTCAGTCTCCTCCTCCGTCCATATAAACTGTGGAATGCAGCGATCTAGTGCTACACACTCTACTGTGCCATTTACATCTATAAATGCATTTTTCTCAGTCATATGATTGACTTTAAATGGCCCCTTATAGAACGGAGTCAGACAATTCTGTCTGTTCTCGTTAGTTAGATATACACGAGATGCCAGCTTTAAATTTGAAGATACATAACATTTAGACTTTGGACTTCTAGTTTTGTTTGGAGCTAAACGACTCATTTTATCTCTCAATGCTCCAACTAACCAATCTACTGAACTAGAGGCCCAATCGAGACAACTTGGAGCTTCTATTAGAAGATCTCCAGGTAACCTCAGTGGCTCTCCATAAACAAGTTCTGCTATGGATGTTCCTAACTGAACTCTGTATCTGTTTCGCATTGCCAACAAATCTATGGGCAAATCATGTATCCAACTGGATCCACCAGTGCAGCGTAATGCAACCTTCAGCTCCCTGTGCAGTCTCTCAACCATCCCATTAGCTCTGGGATTATAAGCACATGTGTGTCTTACTTCTATCCCCATTGTATTCAATGATCTGATAAACAGTTCAGACATAAACTGACTACAACGATCAGTAGTTACCCTTACCGCTACACCATATCGTGACACCTAATTATGCAAGAACATAAGTAAGACTTCTTGAGCTGTCATGTCCTTCAGGATTGCTACCTCAAACTGACGACTGAAACGATCAGCCATCATGAGTAAATACTTTTGGCTAGAAATTTCTGGCATTTCTACTATTTTAATATGTACATGCATGAAACGACCCGCTGGTATTGCAATCGTTTTAATTTCTATTTTAGTATGACGCCAAACTTTACAAGTTTGACATCGGACACATATCCTTACCCAAGCTCTTATGTCTTTCGACATCTTAGGCCATACATATCTATCATTGACCGTCCTGATTGTTGCCTTAATTGAAGGATGACGGAATTCATGTAGCTGTTGAATTACCTTATACCTTAATTCCAACAGTACATATGGTCTAGGTTGGCTCCTGCAGATTTCATATAATAACCACTTATCTCCAGTCTTTCTGCGTGTATATGTAGGATTCTTTGCCATCACAGCTACTAAAGGATCAAGACCTTGTGCTTCCATCAATTGCTGAACAAAATCATAAGAAGATACAACGGAGCATACGAGTGACTCCGAACGAATCATATCTTCATCTGATACATCTGGTCTACTGAGAGTATCTGCAACCACATTCTCTTTTCCCAAGATATGATTAATGGTAAAATCAATTTCTGCAAGTCGGGTTATTTGTGAATTCACCCGCCGAAAATAATTAAGCCTATTTACTGCGGCTGACTCCTTTTGGAGGATAAGCCGGCTCCATTGATTTCATGGAGTTTCTTGGAAATTTGGTACAAGTGGTGTCCCCTCACCACTCGGCTTTTTGATCGAGGACGCACCTCTAGCCTTTACACATCCAAGCGCAGTCTGCAAGGCAGCAGTAAGTTGCATGGTTGCCGGTGGCTGTTGAGAGCTCATTCGCCATTCGGAAGTACGGGGTACTGTCCAGGAGTCCATGTAATCCTGTGGCTGTTGAACCCTTTTGTGGCGGGGAACACGCCGAGTCATGGTGCCGTCGTCGGGCTCATGTGGTATTTTATAGGAGATCCGATTGCCGGTCGAAAATCCACCACGCCCTGGTGACACCACCGCCATAGCCCCGTTAGCCCATGTACGATCGGCCATCGAGACATGGTTGACACCGTCGTACCACGTTGAGGAGGGGATGGACTTTCCCAAGGATACTCAACAACGGTTTATGATCAGTTAATATCGTAAACTGATGTCCATCTAGGTAGTACTCAAAATGCAGCAATGCAGAATAAACTGCTAGTAATTTCTTTCCAAGCATGTCATATCGCTTCTCGCGATCTTGGAGTTTCCGACTATAGAATCCAATCGGCTTGACTATACCATTTTCCCGTTGATGTAACACTGCTCCTATGGCTACATCAGAAGCATCTGTGACCAGTTCAAACGGCTTAGTCCAATCCACAGGTGCTAATGTGGTTATTTGGCTTAACAGATCTTTGGCCTTCTGGAATTTTTCCTTGACGTCTTGGCTAAAATTAAAAGCCAGGACTTATTTATCGCGCTCCGTTCACGAACTAAATGTAGAGTTAGCGAACTCAAAATTCCAGCTAAACCTGGTATAAATCGACGATAGTAGCTAATCATGCACAAAAATCTACGCAACTGACGTACAGTTCTGGGTTCTGGTACATACTTGATTGCTTGTACTTTATCTTCCAAGGGCTTGATTCCATCCTTGAAAATGGTGTGTCCATACATTTTACTGTAGAGAAACCAATTCTGCTCTTTTTTGGTTTCACTACCAATCCGTAATGTTCCAGGTTAGACAAAACGACGTCCAAGTGTTCTCGGTGTTCCTCTCTAGAATGACTATATATAATGATGTCATCTATATACACTCTAGCAAATAACCAGTCTTAAAGAACTTCCTCCGTCAGACGCTGGAATGTCTGACTTGCATTCTTCAAACCAAAAGGCATACATAAGAATTCAAGCGATCCTCCTTCAGGGAATCGCAATGCTGTGAGCGGTATAGATTATGCCTCCATAGGTATTTGATAGTACGTCTTCTGCAGATCTAACGCTGTATATACCTCATACCCCATTATATCCCTTTCTTTCCATCGGGGACCACTCAACTTTAGAAACGTGCATCCCCCCACCTGACATGTACGAAACTCGTCATATTTACGATGCGAAATGCACCACTCGTGTGGTCCTTGTACACTCTCACGCGATTCGCCTCTCCGATGATTGGAATTTGAATTTTGACTCCGAGAATTCATCCTACCTCTGTTGGAACTTTCCTTATTGTTTTTTATCCAACCCACATCCCTGCGGAGGGTACTTACTTCATTCTCTACGATCAGGAGTCTTACTGAGAGATGTCTGATTTGCTACTCAAGACGTGAATCTGCTGTTACTGCATACTCCTTAGGTTCCTTCTGAGGATACACTTTGTCCAACACTTTGAGCTTCTTTGACCACTCTAGTTCCAATGTATCATAGACATCCAAGGTGGCTCTTAGTATAGCAGGCAATTCTGCTACAAATATACTGTTTATAGCTTCCTCAGATATATCAAGCCCGATGGATTTCGAAATAAGTCTTTCATAAAATTCAGATGGGAATTGATTTCGCATCTTTTCCTGACGTAACAAGTGAGTCATTCGTTCAATCCTCTCGGGTTGATATCGTCCATGGAGTTCTTCAACTATTAGCTCAAATTCATTTGCCGGTTCGTTCTCAGAAACAAATTTCCTGAGTCTAAATAGATTTTTTTTAAAGGCTCGGGTAAACACCGCCAGGCCAAGGCATCACTTTCTATAGAGTCGGTCATCCTTTTTAGTTTAAAATAAAATTTTGTTTCTTCGACCCATTCAGAATGGTTGTCTGGTCTGTACATATTAAGCTTAACATTGCTATCCATAGAATTGCGGCAAAAGCGATCATCTACATCACATCTATTTTTTATATGAGGAGTTAATTGATGTCCAATAATTAAATTAACCTCCACACAAACTACGAATTTGTCTTAGTACCTAAACTCAATAGGTGCATATGCCGGGCGCACATGAAAACGCGCACTCAACAACTAAATAAATAAATAAATAAATTAATATATATATATATATATATATATATATATAAGGATCTATCTCCTAACCATGGATATTTCTGTATAACATCTGCTGAAATATTTTTTTTGAGAGAGATACGGATAAGGAAATTGATAACGGTCCAGGTCACTATCAGTATTCTATAAGCGGGATTTTGTGCTTAGGTTTTGACACCATTCACGTTGATCTGCCCCACGTTTTCTGACCCTAGAAAATGATGCATTATATATGAGTCCTAATGGTTTTTCTATCGATGTTCCATTCATTATATTCTTCCCTGATTTTATTGCAATATTTCTTTTTGACCAGGTAATTTATTGCTTGTCTTAAAACTGTTTTAATATTGTATTTAGCTGCTATTATTCCAATTTCTCTGCTCAATTTTGAATCAGGTAATACTACAATTTTTTGTTTATCTAGTTCTGTTTCCTTCTTTACTTTGTTTATTGTATTACCATTAAATCTCAGCAACATCTCATTCAATAATCTCTACATTATACTTGACGGATAACAGTTTATTTCCTTTAATCTCCTTTTTTTCTTATTGCTATTTTTCAAATCCACTGTGGATTTAAGAATGCCTAGTTTCATTCCATATGGATGATTTGAGCAGAAATTAAAAAGAAGTCCCGAATTAGTCTCGTTTCTAAAAATATCTCATTTCAAACAGGGACCATTCCGTTTTATTTTCACATTCAGAAAGGGTAATTCCTCGTTATTCTCTTTTTCTAATTTAAAATTTAACTCACCTAACTGGTTATCTAACAAGAGAAATTTATTTAACTCACTATCACCATGATTACAAATTATAAATATATCATCCAGGAATCTCGCATAAAAGTTTGGCTATAAAGGAAATTTTAACAACAAATTTATTTATAAATAAGGCATAAAAATGTTATTGGATTTTATAGGAAAATCTTTAATTTGTTTATAAATTTCCTTTCTGAACATAAAGTAGGTGGAGGACACAAATATTTAAGATTTTAATAATACTATTTTACGTCATTTTACTAACTTCCTGCGGCTTAGACCGTTATAAATTCCTATATCCATTTCTTTCGTAAAAATATTTCAGCAGATGTTATTCAGATTCATTAATTCCCCACCATTGGTGGGGAATGTTGCGAGCAAGCTATTCTCTTTTTCAAAAATTTACAAAATTTACAATCAATTGTCAAAGGGGCTTAGAAAAACGCCTCCAACTAAAATGCCTTTTAAATTTTTATCTACCGAACTAGAAAAAGTGTTTAATCCTGCTGATATTTTTAATTTTGATTGTGATAATACTTTCTCATGGTTAAATAAAAGACAGGATTAATTGTTTTTCAGCAACATAATTTCTCGAGATTCTATCTTCAAATTTTGTATTATTAAAACTGAAATGTTATGCTTTATATCATCTTGTTAATCAACAATGCACACAATCAATTATTATTCTTGGTTCCCTTTTTTTTTACAAATGTTATATTCGAATTATAACTTAAATTTTCCTAATTTTGATGAAGAATCTATCACTCTTTACAGCCGAACTTTCTGATGCTGATAAATTGTATAACACAAATAATTGCACATATTAATGAGATGTGATATCTTTTTATATTGTAATATTTTCTAATTTTATTATTTTATGGAACATGTGGTTTGAATCCAAATAAAGATATTTATTATTCTATTCTAATATATATATATATATATATATATATATATATATATTATATATATATATATATATATATATATATAATTAGGAAGATAGAACACATTAATAACAAAGTGGATAAAGACTATTTATTTCGTGAATACTAATCATCGCTTATACAATCATAATTATTTATACATTTTGGGTTTTCAATTGATTATGCTAGTGGTAACAAATCTGACTCGTTTTTACTTCTGTTTCTTGTTTTGGCATGTTGGTAAGTGTGTATGCGTTTGTGTTTTTGTGTATGCGTGTTTGCATGTAAAGGTCATTCTCACAGTATTGCAAAGTGATGTCCGAGATCTGGTCATTATTGTTTTGTGGCATGAGAATTAACCATTTGTGCAAATTGTTCACTGTTACATGTACAAGTGCTATTTTTCCAAATGTAGCTGGTCGTATCACCTTGTTGCGCAAATTTATAATTTCCACAGTGTAACAACGCCAGTGTGGATTGCAGTGTTAAACGCTCATATTGTATGGAAACTTTTGTCACCGTATGTGCCTCTGTTATTTCCACTTCAGTTTGTTGCCAATCCGATTGTATGTTTGTTGATTCTAGTAAAGGGCCTGTTTGTTCTTGACTGGATACTAGTAGATTGTTGTTGATATTTGTTATTTTTGGCCTGTCGATTAGAATATTATGTTGATGAAACTTTTGAACATTAAAGTCAGGTTCTTGTTGTCTTATACAAAGGCTTCATACATAAATAATAATTTTTCTGATTTTGCTTTGTGTAGAATTGTGAAATTGGTCGAATTGACAGGGTGCCCCGTTGCCAATATATGATCGGAAATAGCTGATTTTCCTGACGGTGGCAAGCCTTTGTTAATCAATTTCTGTGGCAAATGTTGCTGGATTCTGCTTATCAATTGCTTCTTCGTACGTCCGATATATGTGCTACCGCACATACATGAGAATTTGTAGACTATGAATGATTTGGAGAGAATTGGCAATTGATCTTTGGCATCCAACCTCATGATTCTCTGTGTACTAAATGTCATATTAACTTTAACACTGGGAAAGTTCTCCTTAGTTATTCTATTCAGCCGCCGTGCAATTATTGAGGCTGGTACGTCGCCTCTAAATGGTAAGTTTAGGAAAACCTGCTTGACGGTATCTCCTCTAGTACGAATCTGCCGTGGTCTGATGTTGACTTTAATGAAACGCTCTGGGTAGTTGTTAATTAGCAAAATTTTCCTGAGGTAGCCCAGTTCTTCCTCAATCTAGTGTTCAGAGCAGATCTTTCTGATTCTGTTTGCTAGGTTGTTTACTAAGTTTCTTTTGTGGGATTTTGGCACATTACTGTTGTAGTGAATGTATTGTTCGGTGAAAGTGGATTTTCTATATATGGCCAGTGTCAAATCTCCGTTTTCTTCTCGAGTGAGTTTGATGTCAAGGAAGGGAAAACTGTCGTCTTTCTCTACCTCGATTCCATTTGCTTGTTTGAGGTATTCGGAAGGGTCTGCTGCTTCTGAGATGAACAACAAAATATCATCTACATACCTTTTTGTAGAGTGCGCACTGGTCAATTATACCTTTTAGGCTCGTTTTTTTCAGATGATACATGTATACATCTGCCAGGAGGGGTGCGATGCAACTTCCCATAGCTACACTATTGATCTGGCGGTAGTATATCCCTTCGAATGTAAATTGCACGTGTTTAGTACGTGCAAATTTGAGGTCTTTGATGTCATTGGTGTTTATAGGGAAATCAAAAAACACAATTTTGATGAGGTCACACAAGATCTCCGTTGTTTTATCCAGTGGTATGTTTGTAAATAAGGATGAGACGTCAAGCGAGACCATTTGATTCTGTTGGATGTTCTTCCCCTTCAATTCATTTGCTAGTTCGATGGAGTCTTTGATAGTGTTTGCGTTTATGATGATCCGTATTGGTTCAAGTAGTCTGCAGAGAAACTTGGCTGGTTTATGTTGTGGAGCGTTGAAAACTAAGATCCGTAACGGTCGAGTTTGCAAATTCGCTGATGATTTAAAAATAATCTTTCCAATTGATCCAAATAATGTTGAATTCTCCAAAAATAATGTGACACGAGATTTGTATGATTTAAGTAGATACTTGTTAACACTAGGGTTGAGAATAAATAGTAAAAAGACGAGAGCTTTAAAAATAGGTAACAGAACAGAATTTAATTTTGTTTATTTTTATGATGCTGAGATTAATGATGTTGGTGAGATTAAACTTATGTAAGAAATTAAGGATTTAGGCATAACTATTCATTTTACGGCTTCTGCTGAGAGACATATTGAAAGGATAGTCGGCAGTGCCAAGAACAGATGGGCACTTATAACTAGAAATATTATATCGAATGAAATAAAATTTAAAATGTTTATAATATGGATAAGACCGATACTAGAATATGCTGCCGCTACTTGCAATCCTTTAACAAAGGGTTTGCCTAATAAGATAGAAGCTGTACAAAGAAAAGTTGTGAAACATATTAGTCCTATCTCCTGCACTATATACGCCACTAGATTACAGTTTGTATCATTGCATCCTTTATGGTTTCAGAGGATTGCTATTGCATAAAAGCTTTCCATTCGAACCAGTGGACTGGTGCCTATATAAAACCAATAAGAAAGAGTCATGAAATTGGAACTAGATCTGGTCATTTTGCAAGATCTCCACCATTGGTGGGGAATGTTGCGAGCAAGCTATTTTCTTTTTCACAAATTTACAAAATTTACAATCAATTGCCAAACGCCTTCAACTAAAATGTCTTTGAAATTTTTATCTACCGAACTAGATCAAAAGCGCAGTAGATATATGGAAATGAAATTTAAGATAGGCGACCCTCAGCAGTCACTTTTACATTGAACTTGACTGGAAATGTCATTACACAATTTCTATAAAGTCCACGAACATTAACTGTTTGCAGGTTTCGCCACATATACATACAGGATTGCTATTGCATAAAAGCTTTCCATTCGAACCAGTGGACTGGTGCCTATATAAAACCAATAAGAAAGAGTCATGAAATTGGAACTAGATCTGGTCATTTTGCAAGATCTCCACCATTGGTGGGGAATGTTGCGAGCAAGCTATTTTCTTTTTCACAAATTTACAAAATTTACAATCAATTGCCAAACGCCTTCAACTAAAATGTCTTTGAAATTTTTATCTACCGAACTAGAAAAAGTGTTCAATCCTGCTGATATTTATAATTTTGATTATCATAATACTTTCTCGTGGTTAAATAAAAGACAGGATTAATTATTTTTCAGCAGCATAATTTCCCGAGATTCTATCTTCAAATTTTGTATTATTAAAACTGAAGTGTTATGCATACAATCAATTATTAGTCTTGGTTCCCTTTTTTTCTTGCAAAATGTTACACACAAATTATCCTTAAAATTTTCCTTTTTTTGATGAAGAATCTATCATTCTTTATAGCCGAATCTTCTGATGCTGATAAATTGTTCAGTACAAATAATTGCACATATTTATGTGATGTGATATTTGTTTATATTGTACATTTTCTAATTTTATTATTTGATGGAACATGTGTGGTTTGAATCCAAATAAAGATAATCTATTCTATTCTATAATGGGCCGCATCGAGGGAGCTCCTGAGGCTGTTACGTCTTTATGAGTTTTTGGTTTGCCGTACAATCTTGCGGTGTTTGTTCCGACGGGTTTCGTCTTTTGGATGTCTTCTGTGAGTTTTGATCTAATATCGGAGTCAGCCATCGATGTTAAAACGTGTTTTTCCATCTTTTTCAAAAGTGCATTAATTCTTGATTCCATATTTGTTGAATCATCTTTCTGTATGATGTCATGCTTAAATTTAGATTGATCATTTATGATATCGTTCACGGACTTTTTTAATCGTCGGCTTCAAGTATAAAAATTTTTGATCCTTTGTCGGATGTGGCAAGTCGTATGGATTTGTCTGATTGGAGTTTTCTGAATTCGTCTATGTGCTGTTTTGTTATGATTTGGCTGCATTTGAATTCCTTCTTGTATTGTTCTAGTCCGCGTACTATCTCAGCTTTCAGTCCTTATCTATTTTATGCATGTGGGGTGGTGTCTTCCGTTCAGTTATTGTAGAAATTTTCCGCTCCAGCCTGAATGTCAATAATGTCACGTTTACTTACGTTTTTCTTGACTACGCAGAATTTTGCTCCTAAGGAGAGTAATTCTTTCTGGTGTTTTGACAAGATCACTTTTAAATAATTGTGAATAAAAGCGTCTGGGTTCGTAGGAAATTTTGATTGTATAGGAAATTTGTCTAGGTCCCTCGTGAGGTCCTTGGTTTCTTTGTCCGCCGTTATTTGTATCAGCATTTCTATCTTCATTGTGAAAGCGGTGTATTCGCTGTCGTTCAGTCTTGCAATTTGACAACCCAGTGATTGAATGATTCTCTCAGCATCTTGCAGTTTTAATTGGTTGTCCTCCATGCCATTGAGCCATAATCGACTTATAAGTTTATTTATAAAACAGCACGCACCTGACCCTAATATTCAAAAGTTTCATCAACATGATATTCTAATCGACTAGCGAAGATTAACAAAATTCAACAACAATCTACTGTATCCAGTCAAGAACAAACAGGCCCTGGACTAGAATTAACAAACGTTTAATTGGATTTGCAACAAACTGAAGTGGAAATAACAGAGGCGCATACGGTGACAGACGTTTTCAAACAATATGAGCGTTTAAAGCTGCAATCCACACTGGCGTTGTTACCTTGTGGAAATTATAAATTTGCGCAACAAGGTGATACGACCAGCTACATTTGGAAAAATAGCACTTGTACATGTAACAGTGAACAATTTGCACAAATGGTTAATTCTCATGCCACAAAACAATAATGACCAGATCTCGGACATCACTTTGCAATACTGCGAGAATGACCTTTACATGCAAACACGCATACACAAAAACACAAACGCATACACACTTACCTACTTGCCAAAAGAAGAAACAGAATTAAAAACGAGTCAGATTTCTTACCACTAGCATAATCAATTGAAAACCCAAAATGTATAAATATGTATGATTGTATAAGCGATGATTAGTATTCACGAAATAAATGGCCTTTATCCACTTTGTTATTAATGTGTTCTCTCTTCCTAATTATAAATATACTGTGTAACATTAAAAGACATGGACATTATAAAGATTATCAAAGAATGGGGTCACCCTTGTACCCGTAAGGAACTAAACATGTATATTACAGCCAACTGTATGTATGCCAAAATTCTTGAAAAGATCAAGTTCTTCAAATCGTGTTTAGAATCAGATGTTGTGCCTGAACGATTTCTCAAGCAGTGCAGAAGGTATAACCAAAAACCGACGAATAAACTTATAAGTCGCTTGTTGCTCAATGTGATCGAGGACAACCAATCAAAACTGCGAGATGCTGAGAGAATCATTCAATCACTGGGTTGTCAAATTGCAAGACTGAACGACAGGAAAACACCGCTTTCACAAAGAAGATAGAAACGCTGATTAAAATAACAGCGGACAGAGAAACCAAGGAGCTCACGAGGGACCTAAACAAATTTCCTTTACAATCAAAATTTCCTACGAACCCAGACGCTTTGATTCACAATTATTCAAAAGTGATCTTGTCAAAACACCAAAAAGTATTACTCTCCTTAGGAGCAACATATTGCGTAGCCAAGGAAAACCTAAGTGAACGTGACATTATTGACATTGAGGCTGGAACGGAAAATTTCGAGAATGACTTAACGAAAGACACCGCCCCACATGCATTCATTGGACAAGGACTGAAAGCTGAGATTGTAAGCGCACTAGAACAATACAAGAAGGAATTCAAAGGCAGCCTAATTATCACAAAAGAGCACATAGACGAACTCAGAAAACTCCAGTCAGACAAATCCATACGACTTGCCACATCCGACAAAGGATCAGGAATTTTTATACTTGAAGCCGACGCTTAATGGAAGTCCATGAACGATATAATAAATGATCAATCTAAATTTAAGCATGACATCAAACAGGAAGATGATTCAACAAACATCGAATCAAGAATTAATGCAAATTTGAAAAAGAATGAAATACACGTTTTAACATCGATGGCTGACTCCGATATTAGATCAAAACTCACAGAAGACATTTAAAAGGCAAAACCCGTCGGAACCAACACCGCAAATTGTACGGCAAACCAAAACTCATAAAGCCGTGACAGCTTCAGGAGCCCCTCTCGATGCGGCCCATTATGTCAATGATCAACGCCCCACAACATAAATCAGCCAAGTTTTTCTTCAAATTACTTGAACCAATACGGTGCATCTAAAACGCAAACACTATAAATGACTCCTTCGAATTAGCAAATGAATTAGAGCGGAAGAACATCCTACAGAATAAAATGGTCTCGCTTTACGTCTCATCATTATTTACAAACATACCATTGGATAAAACAACGGAGATCTTGTGTGACCTCATCAAAATTGTGTTTTTTGATTTCCCTATAGACACCAATGACATCAAAGACCTCACATTTGCACGTACTAAACACGTGCAATTTACATTCGAAGGTATGTACTACCGCCAGATCAATAGTGTAGCTATGGGAAACTGCATCGCACCCCTCCTGTCAGATGTATACATGTATCATCTGGAAAAAACGAGCCTAAAAGATATAATTGACCAGTGCGCACTCTACAAAAAGTATGTAGATGATTTATTGTTGTTCATCTCAGAAGCAGCAGACCCTTCTGAAATCCTCAAACAAGCAAATGGAGCCGATGCAGACATGAAATTCACTCTCGAGGTAGAGAAAGACGACAGTTTTCCCTTCCTTGACGTTAAATTCCCTCGAAAAGAAAACGGGGATTTGACACTGGCCATGTATAGAAAATCCATTTTCATCGAACAATACATTCACTACAACAGTAATGTGCCAAAATCCCACAAAATATACTTAATAAGGAACCTAGCAAACAGTATCTAATCGACTGGCCAAGTATAATAAAATAGAATCAACATACAATCGGATTGGCAACAAACTGAAATGGAAATAACAGAGGCCCATATGGTGACAGAAAATTCCAAACAATAAGAGCGTTTAACACTGCAATCCACACTGGCGCTGTTAACATGTGAAAATTATAAATTTGCACAACAAGGTGAAACGATCAACTACACTGGGAAAAATAGCCATCGTACATGTAACAGTGAACAATTCGCACAAATGGTTAATTCTCAAGTCATCAAAACAATAATGACCAGATCTCAGACATCACTTTGCAATACTGCGAGAATGACCTTTACATGAAAACACGCATACAAACAAACACAAACGCACTCACACTTACCAACCAGCCAAAACAAGAAACAGAAGTAAAAACGAGTCAGGTTTGTTACCACAAGCATAATCAATTTAAAACCCAAAATTTATAAATATGTATTATTGTATAAGCGATGAGTAGTATTCACAGAAATAAATGTCCTTTATCCACTATATGTTATTAATGTGTTCTTTCTTCCTAATTATAAATATACTGTTTAAAATTAAAAGGCATGGACATTTTATATATATATATATATATATATATATATATATATATATATATATATATATATATTGTTAAATATGATTAGAGACATTTGACTCACACTGTTGTTTATATTTATATGTTTTTATACATATTTATATGTATTTTATATATTTATATAAGGTGTGAATAGCGTAATAAATAAAGAATAAATGGTCTTTGAGATAATATTCATGGTTCACAGCAAGCAAGTGTCTACAGAGGAACTTAAAATGTGGGACGTGGAAGACGTTTATATAGATAGAAAAGTATGGATATTTATTCTCTATACATGTAAGGTACAGGTACACATTAACCTGTTTATATATAGAAAATATATATATATATATATATATATATATATATATATATATATATATATATATATATTAACGTATATGATAATTATACATAAGTATATGTCTATATATTTAAGGTGGGATAAATATTGGATTTATAAATAAACAATTATTATTAAATAAGAAGAAGAAAATAGTAAGTATAAAGAAAAACAAACAATTTATTATATAGATATATATGATTATGGACATTTGAATCACACTGCCTCTCTCTCTCCTAAATCTCACTGTTAATTTGTCTCAATTCACTTATATACTTTTTAAACTCCTTATGGGTATATGGCAGTTAAGCATTAGTCCCTTTTTACTTTTGTATGGCTGAACATGGTGAACATGATGATGATTGTATTTACATATATTTGTTATACATATTTATATGTATTTTATATATTTATATAAGTTGTAAATAAGGTAATAAATGGTCAACGTCTAGCAAATTATATTTTAAATAGGAACTGATAGACGTATATATGTATAGATGGGTTTACCCATATATATATATTTATTCTATAGACATAGGTATTAACATATAGGGTACAGATATACATTTTAATCTGTTCATACATATTAGCATATTTGATAATTACACACACACACACACATATATATATATATATATATATATATATATATATATATATATATATATATATATATATAAAAGGTGGTATAAGTACTGTAATAATAAACAAATAATTAGACTAAACTATTAAATATATAGAAAACAATTAGTTATATATATATATATATATATATATATATATATATATATATGTATATATATATTTGTATATATATATATATATATGTATATATATATTTGTATATATATATATATATATATATATATATATATATATTTAAGATTAGAGATATTGGACTCACACTCTTGCTTATATTTATATATAATGTGTTCTTTATACATATTGATATGTATTTTATATATTCATATAAGAGTGTGACTAACGTAATAAAAGAGATAATAAGAAAATATTCATGGTTAACTGCTTTCTATTGTCTTGTACCTATATTTAAGGATTTCCGATATTAGGATTATATATATTAGGATGTTAAGATTTTAGATCATATATATATATATATATATATATATATATATATATATATATATATATATCGTATTTATTTTAGTTAAATGGGCATATATTCATATGCAGTCATTTCTATGAGTTTTACATGATCTGCGTTTTGGCTAACGCAGCTATCATTGTTCCAGTAGTTTTCTTCTCTTGAAATATTTAGGATAAACTTATCGATAGCCTTCATCAGTTGCACTATGCCTCATCAGATTATTAAACGAAACAAATGAAGCAAGCGCGTTATTTCCTCTATTTATAATATTTATACTACAGACTGACCTTTCAATAGATATTCGCGTGTCACATATGTATGTGTGCAGTTTAATAATTGTCAGCCACTCTAGTCACACTTAGCTAGATAAAAATAATAGTATAGAAATGCACACACACATGTGACACGTGAATATCTAATGAAAGATTAGATTGAAATTTAAATATTATGGCTACAGGAAATAACGAGCTTGCTTCATTAGTTTCGTTTGTTTAACCTGAGAGAACTATTGCGACTGGTAAAGCCTATCAATAAGTTAAGCCGAAATATTTCAAGGGAAGAAAACTACTGGAATAATGAAATTTGCGTTAGTCAAAACGCAGATCAGGTAATTTCAATTAATTTAGGTTCGCAAAAACAATCTTCATTTAAGAAACATTTCTATGAGTTGTCTGACTTTGCTGCGGGCTAACTATTAGTTTTGAGGACCATTTGTTTGTCCAATATATTTATTCCTTTTACTCTTTATTTTTGATTGAAGCATCGCTCGGACATTCACTCTCTTTCTATCTAAGTAATTTGCTGTCTTATTTGAACTAATTTGTTACTAGGCACGCAATATTTCATACGCAAGTTCATACATTAGAATTCCCCGCTCAAGGGAATACAGTTTTTTACAATCGAGTTTTTTTGTTGTTATTTTTAATTTTGATTACTGTGACATCGCAAAAGTACAGGTATGTTGAGTTTTTTGGTGTTGGTATTTTTAATTTTGATTGTCGTGACATCGCAACAGTACAGATATGTTTAATGTTTTCTCTCTCCTCTACAAACTTCTGCACATGATATGACACTATTTTTTACAGGGAATTTGAGATAGCTGGAATTGGTCTGCTAATTGCAGATAGATACAGATATATATATATATAGTTTTTGATTGAGGATTTTCATGTGCATAGTTTGTGTTTAGTTAATGAGACAAATATGTAATTTGAAACAATTGGTGTGTCAAAAGTATAAAATAAAAATAGGACCGTTTCTTGAACGAGGTTACCACATTTGATAAATTTGCTATTGTGATTATATTTATGTGACTATCGGCCTGAGGATGGAACTGGAAAGCATGTTCCGGAACGTCGCTAGTAAACAAAGATTTGATAGAATCGCATTTTCAATAGTTAGTATGAACGAGGTTGAAGCCTCCAGAAGAAATAATCGAAGGCGGCCCAGCCTGATTGAAGTAAACACCAATCCCGTTGTATTTAACCAGACGTCTAACAAAATAGCAAAGCTACAGTTATAAATGTAGTTTTGCTCTGTAGTTCGACGACTGTTTCAATATATTACGATTTGTGTTTAGTGTATTACTACGTACGCGACACAAAACATAATTGAATATATTACTGCTCCTCAACAAACAGTATAGAAAAATTTTATATTCAATTGAATTATGTCATGAATACTGCAAAACGTAATAACTGATATCGGTCAAGTTCAGCCTGTATGGATTTGCTGGAATAATATTTGTTTAGAATTAATTATAGTTCTCGTTTGTGATGGAATTTAGGATATCCTTAACTGGTACCTTTATACTCTTTCACATATGTTACTCGTCTAAGTTAATTTATAATTAACGTGCTTAAAAAGAGAAGGACGGTGAATTTTCTAGTGAGGTGAGGACCAGTCTTGAAACGTTTTTAAGCTGTCCTGCATCAAAACCAACATTGTTTTTAATTTTGCTCAAGTATGTTTTTTCCTAAAACTATGTTGTAACGGTAGTTATTTTGTAAATAATAAGCCGTTGTCTTGAAATCTATGTTTATGTCTAGTATCAACCTCCGGCAGTGAGGATATCAGTGACGACTTCATCTACTTAACGAATATCTTTCTATGGTGATTTTTGCTTACGCTTAAGAGCCTCTTTGACATTCGAAAATATGTTGTCTAGTAAACAAATAGTTTCAATTTGAAAAGGTCAGTTGATGAACACAACTTTTGATATTTATAAAAAATAAACTAATTTCTGTTTACACATATTTTTTTATAGATGCGTAAATATAAACGGATTATTACGTTTACTTTTCATCTGCCATTGGGATATTACCATTTATTCGATTTTCCGGCAGGTTCTCACTTCTTAGCTTTTAAAATCGTACTCATTAAATAGGCATCACACAATGGGCCAGAAAAATAATAAGGTAAGATTGCTAATTATTTTATTACATATAAAATAGATTTGAAATGTAGAATATTTTATGACAGTCAAATAATAGATATCAAAGATAGTTGTTATAAGTCGGTCCGTAAAAGATTTTTTAGTTAAAAATGATATTTAATAGACGCTTAGCCAAATTTGATAATAATTGTCTTTAGTATTGTTCATGGTCTGAATGTGGACTATAAAATAATAGTAGGTCGTCCATTCCTAGTGAAGATGGTTTGTGTTCCGAGTTTTTCTTCTCCGAGTTTTTTATCATCATCACGATGGGTGATGAGTACTGTCAGCCCAAATGCCAATTGTCAAAGTTTCCTTCAGCAGCGGGAATTGAACTTCGCCTCTGGTACGCTTGATCATTCCGTCAAACATTAAACAAAAAATTACTGCAAACTTATACCAAACTATAGGTCTCACATGAAACGGGATAATGGCTGTTTCCATTTAGACCCGGCAAGCTCCTGTTATCATTCCCGGGCTAACAAGCTTGAGCTCGTTGGTCATCAGGCCGGAATTTCTATGGCTACGGGCCACGTAACATTTGCAACCGCTGTTGAAATTTTTCAGATACCAATATATTAAATTTAATTTTACCCGTATAACCAATTACCAACTGTGGAAGAATAGAACTAAAGCGATTTACAGTCTCGGCTATAATGAGATGGCTTCTAAGTCGCATTGGCAAAGAATTTTATTGAAGTTAAATCCACTATTACTCATATAAACATTGGTATTGGAGAATTTAGTTTCCCATTTTCTCACAATTCTGTATCTGTGTTTAGTAATTATGGGTTTAAGTACAAGCTCGGGATTAACCGCTTGTACTTCTCGTTCTGTATTATTGTTTCATTTTCCTCGAATTGAATGAATTTATTTCTTTAAATAATCAAAAGTAGCATGGGTAGTGAGGTAATTCTTCAAATTAAATTTGCGAGTTTAAAGTAAACATCAACACCATAGTATATTTCTTTACGTCAAACAATGTAAAAAACTACCGTTAGACACATAGTTCTGCTACGTTTTTCGACGACTGATAAATAGAATAGAATTGGTGTATAATTTAAATTAACTGATCTGCGTTTTGACTAACGCAGCTTTCATTATTCCAGTAGTTTTCTTTAGATAAAATATTTCGGCCAGACTTACCGTAGGCCTTCATCAGTTGCATTTCACTTCACAAGTTTAACAAACGAAACAAATGAAGCAAGCGCGTTATTTCCTCTAGCCATAATATTTATACCTCAGACTGACCTTTCATTAGATATTCGCGTGTCACGTGTGTGTGTGGGGGCATTTTCATAACTGTTGTTTTTATCTAACTAATTTAGACTGGATGGCTGAATAATAATTTATCAATTGCATGCGATAACTATTCGTTTTACACACTCAATGTAAATGACGTAACTGAGATGGCCCCCACTTTCAGGTAGGGGAGACCCATAATTCAGAAACACTTCTCATATAAACATGCCATGAGTGATAAAACTAGAAGTCCAAAAGACCAATGCACATGTTAAATTAGAACTCAAACCCCTAGGTTGTACTCAAGATAGACAGGTTAATAACAGTTATTGGCATACTATTAAATAGGCGCAAGCCACGCATGTGCATGAGTATGTGTATGCATAACTAAAAACATGTACGTACATCTAAATGAAACTGCAGTCAATATACATTAATTCACCTTTTGCACGCATCAGACAAATTATTACTTATAAATATTTTATTATTAGAATAATTTCAATAGGTAGGGTGGGGGTGCAAAACAGAAAATTAGGATTGAAATCACTAAGAGTTTTAAAATCAAACGAATAGCTAGAGATGAAATTTTGAAGTCTATATTGATAATAATTGATTATTCATTTATTGAACAATAAGCCTACTAATTTATCAATCTTAATCCGATGTTCTTAATCTTTTACTGGAGATAGCTTCGGTTACCAATTCATGCAATCGCCTTTTCCTTTCAATAGCTAATGCAGTATTCCAAATCGGGCCTAAGATTTTTCATAATATTATCTCTAGATTTGATTTCTATAAATTCCCTAATCAATCCCGTCATACTATTACGACTATATATTGCTCTGCGTTTGCGATACTCCCAGTTGATAATATGTCCAGTCTACACTATATGATGAGCGAGATCTGATTTAGCAATATATCCATACTTACACGCAGTTTTATGTTAACCTCTTCCTACTTTTAATGAGCACATGGTCTCACCAACATACTTGAGACAATTTTATTAAAGGAAAACTACTGGAACAACGAATGCTGCGTTAGTCAAAACGCAGATCAGGTAATTTCAATTAATCCAGGTCCGCAATTAATAACTTCCTTTAAGAAACATTTAACATAATGTATAATTTGTTACTAGATGTGCAGAAACTAAAACACAGTTGATTATTTATTACGTGTCCGCAACAAACAGTATATAAATATTGTATATTTAATTTAATGATGTCATAAATACTACGAAACATATAAATTTAAGTCTCTCTATTTCAGTGTATTATTTTGCTGGATTAGCAACTGTTTAGAAAATAATGTAATTAGTATTTTCAGTGCAATTAGTCTATCTTGAACTGGTACATTTATACTGTTTTACATATATCCGCTTTTCTTAAGATATTTAATGCCAAATGCGCTTACGCAAGGTGGGGAGATGAAAAAGTACATTGAGCTCAGGCCCAGACTCGGAATGTTTCTTAAAGCTGATCTGCATCAAAACCAATTATGCTTCTGATATCGCTCAATGATGGTTTTCGTATTATTATGTTGCACTAATAATGTTAGTTTGTAGGAGTATTTTTGCGGGGTAGCTATCTAGTTCGTGATTCTCTACCCTTCCTACATATCCATGGTGGCTATTGTTACTACCCCTACTCATGATCAGTCTCTGATCTTTTTCGGATGGTTAATGTAAGAAGACTAAAATGAGTTAACTCAAGTATATTGTACGCAATGTTGCAAATAGAAATAGAATTCACAGTTAGTCCAAATTGACCGTGTTCTGGTCGGCAACAAAAAAAATTTTAAACACAGATGAATGTCTGAAACACCAGTCACAGTCAAACTAAATTGTCCGTATTCTAGATGACAAAAGTTAAAATGAGCTCTGTTTATAAAGAAACATATTTTGCACACAAACAATTATTCTTTCACAAATGTCTGAATTGAAATGAATACATGCAACCGATTGAAAATACATGATGATATGAACATAGTCACTGTTAAAAGTTGTCACTGAAAATGAATGTGTGTAATCCGTGTAAAGATTTCAATGACAAAAATTCACAAATAATTAGTTCACTGTTTGCTATGTTTTTAACTCATGTCATTATAATAATCCATTATTCTCTGAAATTCGGATAGGCATAGTTAAATGTGAACAGTAAATCCCTCACGTAAACTGCGAATAATCCAACTGAGCGAAATAAATCCACTGTGACACAATAGTCCACCGCGTGTTCCATGCGTATCGCGCGCGGTTCTGTATATTTCATAAACAACCCTATTAATTACAAATAAAATTGCAGTTCAAGAAATCTCAATTAAAACTGCTTGAAACTAACAGAGATTGTTTCTAAAATTACAGTTAAGAGAAATATTGTGCAAGAACAGAGTTAGATTATTTGACCTTAAAGAGCACTGTATTTGTCCAAACCGAAAATCGTTGGGTTGTATCGCGGAGCCGCGTGTTACAAGTTTGCAAATGATAAGCCGCAGTCCTGAAGACAGATTTTCTATTTAGTATCACGCAAGACATAATAGATTTTATGGCTAAATGTCAATCTTCAAAAGAGATATCAATTTATAAAATTCTTTTAATTTCTCACTTTTTATGTTAAGTATTACTTACTTTACTGCGGCTGACTCCTTTTGGAGGATAAGCCGGCTCCAATGACATTTCATGGAGTTTCTTGGGAATTTGGTACAAGTGATGTCCAAACACCACTTGCTATATTAAATATTATGTTCACGTTAATTAAATATCATTTTATGCGTTCCCTTTCTGAAATGCAACTTTCTTTTTGCGAGTAACCATTAGTGACGCCATTTTATATCGCAACGGTTGGAAGAGTTTGCAGCTTGTTATCCTATTTCATCAAAATTATAGAATCTGACAATTAATGAAGAACATAACAAACATAACTTTGAATTACATAATTTTGACGCAGTTAAATATCTGCATATTGTTCTGCTATAACGCAGTGTAGAAATATTATATATAATTTTGATTTAATATTGTCATTGAACGATATAGCAGATTCAATCTGCATAACAAACCTTGGATTCTTATTTTATTCAAAACATATTATTGTATCAAGTATTTCTAGCGGATGTTGGATCCGTAATCTGCATGAGCTTTAATTTGTATACAAACTATATATATATATATATATATATATATATATAGTGGATAAAGGCCATTTATTTCGTGAATACTAATCATCTCTTATACAATCATACATATTTAAACATTTTGCGTTTTCAATTGATTATGCTAGTGGTAACAAATCTGACTCGTTTTTACTGCTGTTTCTTGTTTTGACTAGTTGGTGAGTGTGTATGCGTTAGTCAAAACAAGAAACAGCAGTAAAAACGAGTCTGATTTGTTACCACTAGCATAATCAATTGAAAACCCAAAATGTATAAATATGTATGATTGTATAAGAGATGATTAGTATTCACGAAATAAATGGCCTTTATCCACTTTGCTATTTGTGTTTTCCTAATTATAAGAATACTGTTTAATTAAAAAGGAATGGACATCATTAAAAAAAAAAATATATATATATAATTTGCTTCATGATACCACCATAGACATACCAACATAGTATACTCAGATAGCAATTCCGACGCAAACTAAACATTTCCGGAAAATATTTGCCTTAATAACAGAAACAATAAAAGGAAACGTTATTGTAGATTGTGTAAAATAAAGTTAGTAAGAAAATTATTTCTGGGTTGTTGTTAACTCCCAAATTAGATTTCTTCGTTTTAAAGAGGTTTATTTATCTGCCAATTCCAGCGTGAATGTATCAGTATTTATATCGGTCAGGCCGGTGTGCAGATTGGCAATTCCTGCTGGGAGTTGTTCTGCTTAGAACACGGTATTCAGCCTGACGGTCAATTGCAAAGTGACAAAAAAAATGGCGCTGAAGATGACTCGTTTAGCACTTTCTACAGCGAAACTAGCTCGGGCAAACGTGTGCCTCGAGCGATCTTTGTCGATTTAGAACCAAGTGTTGTAGATGAAGTGCGCACGGGTACATATCGCCAACTCTTTCACCCAGAACAACTTATAACCGGCAAAGAAGACGCGGCCAACAACTACGCTCGTGGTCACTACACTGTTGGTAGAGAACTCATTGACGATGTGCTTGATCGCATTCGCAAACTGGCTGATATGTGCCACGGTCTGCAAGGTTTCTTCATTTTCCACTCATTTGGTGGTGGAACTGGATCGGGATTCACTTCCCTGCTGACGCAATACTTATCGGCTGATTACGGCAAGAAGTCGAAGCTCGAGTTCTCCGTATATCCAGCGCCACATATTGCAACTGCGGTTGTTGAACCATATAACTCTATCCTGACAACCCACGACACAATAGAGCACACTGACTGTTCCTTTATGGTTGACAATGAGGCCATCTACGATATCTGTCGGTAAGTGACAGCCAATATGACTAGTTCCTTTGGTTGTTCTTCAATATGTTCATGTTGTTATTCCAAATATCTTGTTTAGAACTAAATCAGTAATTATCAATAAATACCCTCCAATGATGTGCAAGAATTTCTGTACTACAGTTGATATTTTTTGTGAAAGTCAACATTTGACGTGCTGGCATACATTAGAAACTTTTAAACAAATGGTGGCGATTGCTAAAGCTACCACATCAGTGCTAGTCCATATATTTTTCCAACGCTGGCACGCATGACTTCTTCTTTTATTGGATCGAGGATTCGTATTTCGTTGAATGGCCTCTGGCTCCACCAGAACCTAGCACATTTTAGATTAATCTCGTTTCATTTACACGTATTTGTAAGTTTTAATACGGAAATATGTCGTTATCAGAAACTCGACAAGCAATACTGCGTTTAATTGTGTAATATTAAAAATTCTACGGAAAATCAATCAATTAAGAATATAGTAGTAGGCTGATTTTCATGCAGGCAAGTTGATGAATAGTTAATTATGAATACTTGCGCATCTCAGAGTGCGGCCTCTGGTTGGACATTGTTATGCATCGAATATGTAGATTAAGTAAAGTTTAAAAACTGATCGTTGGTATGATTGTGAATACATCAATTGGGGTTAATGTAATTTTATATCGTAGAGCGCTATCAAGCTCAGCTCATTTATTTGTAGCCTGTATGATCTGTGGTCGCGTTGTAAATTACTCGTGCTAGAACTTTCTATATGTATAACAATGAAGTCTTTTTAACTCAAGTTATTTAAATTAATAAATATAATAACGAGAATTAAAATGTGTTTACCTATGTTAATACATATTTCTGCATAAAAAACTTGATGAGGATTTGACTTATTTACGATGAAAATGTTATGTTGATCGCTATGTTCATCATCATCATCATCCTCCTCCTCCTCATCATCATCATCATCATCATCATCATCTTCATCGTCATCATCATCATCATTCAGAGCCGCTTGCTCTCATTCCAAAATACAATTGTAACTATAAAAGTTACGGCGCAGTTAGACCAAATTTAAGGCTTCACAACCAATTATATTTTTGCCATTAAATAAAGAGCATTATTGTCCTGGCTGCATAGAAATGTTTCAGCCGATATTTTTGCTATCAAATACAATGTATGCGAGTTTTATTTTGTACACTTGTAAGTATATTGCGGTTTGATCCGAGGTAATCAGTTTGATTTGGTGTTGCGATGATTATCATGAAAGTTCAAAGCCTACCAGTACGTGTGATTGACACTAGTTTTACTATTTTGTGCTACGGCGTAAGTGCAATGCAATTTTCATTTGTCTCATACTAACATTCTCAATAAAAGATTCATTTTATAGTTTGAATATCGTTATTTTGTGACTGCTATAACAAATCTTTTAATTAAAGTAAAATGTCAATATTTCGAATTCATTGCAGCCGCAATTTGAATATTGAACGTCCAACCTACACTAATTTGAATCGTCTTATCGGTCAGATCGTCAGCTCTATTACAGCATCGCTGCGATTTGAGGGTGCCCTCAACGTTGACCTGGTAGAGTTCCAGACCAACTTGGTTCCTTACCCACGTATTCACTTCCCATTGGTTGTCTATGCCCCGATCATCTCAGCCGCCAAGGTCAATCATGAACAGCTGAGTGTTGCGGAAATCACCAACGCCTGCTTTGAACCAGGCAATCAGATGGTGAAATGCGATCCTCGCAACAGCAAGTACATGGCCTGCTGCATGCTCTATCGTGGAGACGTTGTACCGAAAGATGTCAACGCAGCCATCGCTAGTATCAAGACAAAAGATACTATACAATTTGTTGACTGGTGCCCCACCGGATTTAAGGTTGGCATCAACAATCAGCCACCAACCGCTGTTCCCGGTGGTGATTTGGCACAAGTTCCGCGTTCCGTCTGTATGTTGAGCAATACTACATCAATTGGTGAGGCCTGGGCTAGGCTTGATCATAAGTTTGATCTAATGTATGCCAAACGCGCATTCGTGCATTGGTACGTCGGTGAGGGTATGGAGGAAGCGGAATTCGCCGAAGCTCGTGAAGATTTAGCTTTGTTGGAAAAGGATTATGAGGAGGCCGGCCTTGATAACGAAGTGGAAGGATACTAAAGTAGATAGGTAGAAAAAACGAGAAAACGAAAAAAACTGCTAATTTGTTATTCTTCTTTTAATTTAATGTTCAGTTTATTCCCGTAACTACTAATTTTTTGACTAAATTTTACTAAACTGAAGAACAAGTAAAGTTAATGAATCATCTAATTTATTGTGTTTTATCTTTTTGTTTCTAGCAGTATTGCTTTCTAATTAGATGGAGCACATCAGGCATGGTAAATCGTTTTTTACGTGTTTGTTCATTCATATCAGGAATAAACTACTCAGAAGAAAACCGCTTCGACAATTCATAACATTTGCGACCAGTTAATTATTGTTATACATGTAGTTAATTGAATAAACGCCGAAGTGAGATTCCTAAAGATTTATGTTTCGTTAAATAATAAATACATATAATATTATCCCAAATCAGTAGCACAAAATTGCACAACATCTGACAGTCGAACGTTCAGACATGTTAAATCATTTATTTACACTAGAAAAATAAGACAGCAAAATAATTAAAGCGGATTGCACAGCCATGCATATAAAATGTATGATATTTTGAAATGTGGCTATTATCAAAAATAAAATCACACACTTCATTTTAGGAACTGCTTTCAACAACTGTGCAATCGATGATTAACTAACATTATATATCATACACGTGTGACAAAATCTGCAGTCCACGACGGCATTGAAAGTGTGAAGCCTAAATTACAGTGCATTATAAGTTGTGCAAGCACGTTAGTGTGAGGGGAAGTATATGATGTTCGTACCCAGCTTTGAGGTTTCGTCCTCGTTTGTCAGTGTGCCATTGTGCGTCATAATCCCTATAGATGAGCGAAACGTGTCAGTATATTAGCTGCCGGTAATTTTGAGATTTTGTATGATTGGTTCTAAACAATACGATTGGTTTATTTCCCCGGCTCGCAAACATGATTTAACTTATTGTTATCGCCATCCATGTAATCAGTGGTTGTTCCATTAATTAAGTAACAGAGAAGAGTCTTCATATTCCTCTACACACGGTGATTTAATCAACATGACATTTTTCTAACCTATCTTTTAAAATATCCCAAAATAACTTCATTAATGCAATTTAAATATATTTCATTACCTCAGTAGTATCTTAAATATAAGAAAGTAAAGAATATGAATGATTATTCAACAACTGCGTATCAGGTGTTGCGCACACAGTAACAAATTGGGTCAAATAAGACCAGAACTATGAAACAAATTCAGCATGAACTGAAAATATAATCCCATGTGCACATGTATTTCGAGCTTACTGGCGACTCGAGAGTAGGAGCTTGTAGTGTGTCCTATAATTGATATATATGTGGTCAAGAAATATTGGAAAATTCGACAATACAACCTTCTATACAAACGTAAATTCAAGCAATATTGGAATTAACTTGATATAAAGTCTTCGACAACGCGACTTTAAAGTCAATGAACTATAAATAATATACACGAAGCCTGTATGGGTTCCAATACTATGGTTGCCAGGTTGGCACATGGTACCAGCACAGTGTATTTCAACATATGCTTAATATGACCAAAATAGAAAATTACATCTACTTGTAAACTCCTTACTTCAGAAAATCTGTTCACTGGTCTTGATTTATATCAGTCTTCACCTTTTGTGTTAATCATGATGACGTTAGTTTGTATATATTATAACTATATATAGTTTGTTGCTGAGGACTAACATATGTGCTATTGTGAATAATATGCTGCGTTCGTAACCAAATTGT
This sequence comes from Eudiplozoon nipponicum, assembly GCA_029291075.1. Taxonomy (NCBI): domain Eukaryota; kingdom Metazoa; phylum Platyhelminthes; class Monogenea; order Mazocraeidea; family Diplozoidae; genus Eudiplozoon; species Eudiplozoon nipponicum. The sequence continues at coordinate 47,411 of JAQBSW010000512.1, forward strand.
AAAGGAGATTATACTGTCCACCAGTGCCAGATTATATCACCAGATATATTGTGGATAATATAATACCCTCTCCTACTGTTTAGTCGTGCTTATGCACGAAACGCATTTGTTCATTAGATTATATTTTGTGTTCATGCTGACTATTCGTTATACTTCTGATTCTAGATGAACTAGTTTATTAATCAATAGATAAATCATTAATACATATATATAGCATATATATATATATATATATATATATATATATATATATATATATATATATATATATTGCGCACTATATTTATAATTAGGAAGACCAAACACATTAATAAGAAAGTGGATAATGGCCATTTATTTCGGGACATATTTAACTTCACATTAAAATCCTTTATTTATATACATCCTTGGTTTTCATTTGGTTATGTGGGTAGTAACAAATTGGAATCGGTTTTACTTCTATTTCTTGTTTTGGCTAATTGTTCAGTGTTTATTTGTTTGTGTTTGTGAGTGTGCCTGTTTGCATGTACAGGTCCTTCTCACTATATTGCAAAGTGATGTCTGAGATCTGGTCATTGTTGTATAGATGGCTTGAGTTTTAACTAACTGTCCACATTGTTGGCTGTTACGTGTACGAATGTAATTTTCCCGAGTGTAGTCTTACGTTTCTCCTCGTTGCGCAAGTTTGTTTTCTTCAGTCTGGTCGAGGGGTGTTTGACCTTTCCAGGATGCTAGTAAATTATTGTTGGATTTTGTTATTCGTGACTAGTCGATTAGAATATCATTTTAATGAAACATTTGATTATTAAGGCCAGGTGTTTGTTGTTTTATATTAAGAAATAGCTGATTTTCCTGACGGTGCCAAGCCATTTTTTACCAATGTCTGCGGTAAATGTTGCGGGATTCTGTTGATCAATTGCTTCTACTTACGTCTAATGAGATAACGCACATACATGAGAATTTCTAGACAATGAATGATTTTGAGAGAATCGGCAATTCAGATTTCACATCCAGTCTCATGATTATTTGTGTGCTAAATTTTATATTAACTCTAACACTGGTAAAGATCTCCTTAGTTTATAAGTGCGATAACACATGAATTTTGGACATTATATATATATATATATATATATATATATATATATATATATATGAAGTCTCCACCAAAACAATATGCTATTATAAAAGTTACACTCTGAAGAATAGTGGTCATGAGCAGTTTCATCGGCATTGTTTTTCATTGTAACATAATTTGACGTTTATGTGTTCACAAGGGAAATTATGAATGGGTGAAAAGCTGCGGGAATTTTGCGATCTTCGTAGTTGATGAAAGAGACCCGATTAAACTGCACTCGGTTTGCTTACTTTTTTTGTAGCTTATTTTCCGTACGAATAGGTCACCTGTCTGGACTTACATGCCCTCGTTTCGCATATGGCTACTGTCCGAAATAAGTAAAAAATTAGACGGGAAGTTGAAAGTCATAAAAGCGCTATTATTATTAACATTGCGGTCATCAATTTTATATCTGCTTATCACACGAAATTGATTTTTTGCCATACATTTAACTTCCATATCCTACACCGTTTCCTTCACGGAATAGAGATACTTAATTGGGCAAAAGTATTTTGCAATTGCACCGAAAACAATGTAGATGTGTGAGATCTATTAAATTTTAAAGTCGATTTGTTAACGCCAAATTATATAGTTCCAAAAATTGCGAGTCCACCTTTTTATTCGGCTGATGTTCAAAATAAGCTCAGTATTAAACAGGCAATTTACATTACCCCAAAAAGGATAATGAATGTAATTTTGAAATTGTATATTCTCAACGGTTCAATTATGCGAATATAATATGAATGTGAACATACGCATTAATAAGTTATTAACAGTCTGTTTGAACGTAAAAGTTAAAAAATATACGTATTTAACGAAGGCTGCTTATTTTGCTCTCAAATGAGATAATCAATCGAAGAGAAAATACTATCGTCATCCAGTTTACTGAATTGATCTGAACACCAATCCGATGAAATTTTCGGTCACGTTTATGTGATCGATAAAAAAACAACATATTTGAGATTAAGTTACTTGAACTCAATGCTGGGCTCTTCAAAACCAAATACAATCTGGAGTTGTCTGTCCTATTATATAACTAAAACTCAAGGCCAGAGCGTCAAACATAATATCGGTGCTAACCCTAAACTTTTGGAATTTGCGGTCACTGCCTGTAAAGTTCTACAAACCAATATCTGCATTCGATTAAGTACACCTCAGATTCAACACATAATATTAGATAGCGAAATTTACGATTCGTTCCTTTATCTCTGCCCGATATTTGGTATAGATGATGAGTGCTATATGAAAATAACTGTTACCGTTTTATTTCTCCCCCTAGTTTAAAACTTATTAAGATACGCATTTTCCAAAATATATCAGCCTATCAAGCCACATTTAGTCTTGATTCCTGTACATTTCCAGTTGCACAGATTGTGTTGGCAAAAATGTTACGTTTGAGGCTGCACTGACATTTTTTGCACAATCATTAATGTCCAGTTGAATACAAGCAAGTAAGCTCGGAGTAAAATCTGCTTTTTTGTTTTATGTCAGGATTTCCATGCTTTGCAAATAGTCAACATAAATGGCATTGGTGTGTTAACGCATTGCGGAAACGTTATTCAAGTAGAAAATAATGTGTTAGAAATGTGTTCATAAATGGTTTTGTAAATGATAGTTGCAAATAGTAATTTCTACGAAAATGCCCAAATAGAAAGCACATTACTCATTTACTTATCGTGTGTAGCTTTGGAAGCCTCTTACTAAATGCATTAATACCAGTCTTTAGGTTGGTTTTAATAGAGAAAGATTATTAAATGTAGAGTTTTAAATAACTATTATATTTAAAAGGATTAAAAAGAAAATGATTATATTAAAAGTGCCACTACATAAATTGCTTGTTAAAGAAAAATAGTTTTTGAACTAAATAGTATACTTCTATTGGAGAAATATATTCAATTATTTTCTCATGCAGAGGTTCCAAGAATAATTCGCACCATTGCGCCATGTCTTAAAGCAGTTTCAAATTCTTTTGATTCAAATGCATATCATTTTATCTAGATGTACGTAGATGACTTAAGGTAAACATGTGTTGAATTCTCAAATAAAAGATTTATTGGACAGGTGGATACATTTTATGTTAAATATTCGTTTTTCGGAGAGCCAATATTTGTGCAATTATGTATTAGTTATCACGCACCTAGTAAAATACTAATTACATCAAATTCAGAATTATATACCACAATGAGCATGAAATAAAAGTGTATGATATCGTGTAAACATACGTTTCCCGCTTACTGGCGACGCGTCAATAGAATTCGGTGTAACGTCTTATACCCTATTTAGATTTTTATGCTGACATTGATTAATTTGGTCGTTTACGCACAAATTTTTGCAGGGTACACAATAATTACAAAATATAAATATTTACTCTTTAGTATACTCAAAGACCTTTGAAACTGTAATTTGCAATGCTGCACCACTGGTTAGAGACAATGGGCTTGGGGTATATATATATGCACGAATCTGTGTGTAAATATCTATGTACATATGCATATATTTACATCTGTACTTATTTGTATGTACGTATTTTTGTATATATATATATATATATATATATATATATATATATATAATATATATATATATATATATATTTGTGCATGTGAACGTATTTTTGTTTGTATTTATATTGTTAAGTGTGCATGTACATACGTAGGTGTGTATGTTTTTCAGCTTGTATGTATGTATCTAATTTTTATACATGTATGCTTATATGTATGTTTATATGTATATTAGTATACGTATCTATCTATATCTGTATTTTTTAAATTAAATTTTTATATACAACTTTTATTTTTAGAATATTTATGTTTATACCAATTTAGTTTTTAGAAATTACACATTCGAAATTACGCCAGGTAATTTCGACTAAAAATATTACGTAATACTTCCGTTTTATTATTGCATATCTAGAAACAACCTACTTCAGATAGGTCAAAAACTATACCAAAAGATTAATCAAGTGCATACACGCCTTCGATGCTCGCTGGCAATTTGTACGTAAGAGTTAACACTAACTTCAAAATCCAGAATACGGTGGTCAAGAAATGCCGGCTTTATAAGCATTTAATACAGTGTTGCAAAAAAATCGCACGCCCCAACAGTCACACATTTCTTGCTTCTTGTTGGTATGAAGCGTCGTACAGAATCTTTAGATTAGTTCGTCAGTAAAGAGTAAAATCAGATTTACCACAGTTTTTTTCCATGTTGATTTTCGCATCTTTCTATTGGATTAACTGGAGAATTGTGTTTTTCTATCCACAATAAATATAAAATATTTATCCAAATTTACTCTCACGTAATTAGATAAGTCTATCGCAATTATTTAATTCATCGAATTCAGTACATACTTTAAATATTTTGACTTCGATCACTTAAATGTTTTCAAAATAGAAATATCTTAAATAAAAATGTGTGTTTCAATGGCGATGCTACTGGCAGGATCATCGGCAACTACTTAAATAATTATCATTTAACAGCTCTTTTTCGGCCGGTTGTTGACAATTAAATGGAAGTGCGCACTCTGAGAATTCTTTGAAATATGTCTACTTATTATCCTAAATATTTAAGTATTTCAATTGGTTTTTGGCTTTTTTAAACGCAGTTTGAATTATTAGGAAAGACATAAATGTCGAGTTTGTAAATTTAATTGCAAACCTAAAAATATTTCTCCAAACAGCGAGAATTTAATAGTCGGCAAGTTGTCTATTTTGTATAGGTCTTTTAGCTGTAATTAAATTGAATTTTTGACGTGCCGCAATTTGAACTATGTAATAATTTTACGAATTTAATCAACATTATTACTGGGAAACTGTAACGTGAAGATATATAAAGTTGGCGGTATGTAAATATAGTAATGAGCAGATAGAGAAAACTACAAAAAACACATACCAATGTTTAAATAAATTATTTCTTTTAATATCAATAAAAAACAGTCAATGCGATAAATCACATGTGTGAAGTAAACATGTTTCACTAGTATAATCGGAAGTACTATATTACTGTAAAAGCTTGCAATATTTATAGATGAACGTCCAATTTCAGAGACGAAATATTATGACAAAGTAACTTACCTAAATTTAATTCAAAATTGTGGATTTGAAATAAAAAAAGTCCATTTTGATTAATCTCGATTTGTCGACGTAGGTTATTAAGGAAAAAAGATTATATGAGATCTCGACGTGATACCTAGATCACGAGGATCCTAGATCATCATCAGGCTCAAGATGGCACATTTATTATTCCCTAAATGACATAAGACAATTAAACTGAGAACAGTTCTTATAAAAATATTTTTTATCGGCCAATATAGAATAGAATAGAATAGAATATCTTTATTTGGATTCAAACCACACATATTCCATCGAATAATAAAATTGGAAAATGTACAATATATATTTAAAAAATTATCACATCACATATAATTGTGCAATTAGTCATATAAAGATAAGTATATCTCACTAGTTGTACTATACAACAAATCAACAACAGAAAGATCGGCTGTAGAGAATTATAGATACATTATCAAAATAGGAACAATAAAGGTATAATTCGAGTGAAACATTATGCAAAAATTTGAGAACCATGATTAGCAATTGGTGTATGTATTGTTGACTAACATGATGATATTCTGCACAGCATTTCAATTATGATAAAACAAAACTTGGAAATGAAAATCTCAAGAAAATCTGTTTCCGATAACAATTATGCTTGTCTTTTATTCAACCATGAGAAAGTATTATCATAATCAATATAAAAAATATCAGCAGGATTGTAGACTCTTTCAAGTTCAGTAGATAAAAATTTAAAAGACATCTTAGACGGAGGCAATTCTCTAAGCCCCTTTGGCAATTGGTTATAAATTTTGTAGATTTTCGAGAAAGAGAATAACTTGCTCGCAACATTCCCCACCAAAGGAGGAGATATTGCCAAATGCCCAGATCTAGTTCCAACTTCATGACTCTTTCTTATCGGAGTCATATAGGCACCAGTACACTGGTTCAGATGGAAAACTTTTATGCAATAGCACATCCTCCGAAACCACAAAGATTGCAATGACACAAACTGTAATCTAGAAGCGTATATAGTGCAGTAGATAGGAATAATTTGTTTCACAACTTTTCTTTGTACAGCATCTATCTTATTGGACAATCCCTTTTTTAATAAATTCCAAGTAGCAACAGCATATTCTAGTATTGGTCTAATCCATATTATATACATTTTAAGTTTTATGTCATTCGATAAGATATTTCGATTTATTAGTGCCCATCCTTTCTTGGCATTGCCTACTATTCTTTCAATATGTCTCTCAGCAGAAGCTATACATTGAATAGTTATACCTAAATCCTTAATTTCTTGCATAAGTTTAATTTAAAACACATCATTAATCACTGCATCATGAAAATTAACATAATGAAAGTTTGTTCTGTTACATATTTTTAAAGCTCTTGTCTTTTTATTGTTTATTCTCAGCTCTAGCGTAATCAAATAATATCTACTCAAATCATACAAATCTAATGTCACATTATTTTTGGAGAATTCGACATTTTTTGGATCAATTGGGAAGATTATTTTCAAATCATCAGCAAATTTGCAAACTCGACCGTTAAGAATCTTAGTTTCCAGAAGTGCTAACACGATCTTAAATAAAATTGGCCCCAAACTTGATCCCTGTGGAACTCCACTCGTTACTCGTTTCGATTTTGATATCAAATCGTTTACATGAATACTCATTCTTCGATTATATAGATAGTATTTAAGTAATCTAAAAATATTCGGATCAATATTCAATATATTAATCGCATTCAAAATAGCATCAAAAGATATAGAGTCAAAGGCTTTTGAAATATCTATAAATACAATAAATGCATCTAATTTATTCTCATCTAATGAAATTACATGTTTCCACATAGAGAGCATATTAGTAGTTGTCGATCTATCTTTCGTAAAGCCATGTTGACATAAATCAAAATCAGCCGGCAACATACATTCTAAATGATCTAGTATCAATCGTTCTATTATCTTCAAAAACGAAGGGATAATAGAGATTAATCTATAATCACTGGCGCACGTTGGCTTACTTACTTTTGGCAACGGCTTAGCTACTATCGTTAGTATATCGATTGGTAATTTCCCTTTCATCAAAATTCTATTTATAAAGTTGCAGAGCACATTCCTAAAAGTTAAGGGTAATTGAAGCAGGTTATCAATCGAAATACCAAAGTGATCTTTTTGTTTTTTTGATTTGATTTTTAACATCAATTTTATCAATTCATCACTGTCAATAACAAGTCCTGATTCCTGGTCTCCCAAAGGATCAGGTAGTTCCATAAAATTTCTTTCATTCTGTGGATTACATATCAAATTGCCAAATACATCATCCAATTCATAGAGAAATTCATACTCAGTTTTATCCACAGGTAATATAAGCTTTAACTTTTCCTTATATTTACTATAATCTGTGAGGAGTTTGTATCCTAGTCTAGGATTACTCTTCATTTTGGCCAAAATAATTCGTTCTGATCTTTGCCGAATTATCAGCAGTGATGAATTAATTTCGTTATCAATGAGATCTAACCTCATTTGTTTAATACTATTGATAAGACTACACTTTATTATATTATCTCGTTTAATTCTTAGTTTACACAATTTCCTATTAATTCGTTTCGGTATAATGTCCGTAAACGTAGATGCCTGAAATAAAATAGATAATAACGATGAAACAGAAGAAACAAACTCGTCAGTGTTCAAGAAATAAAAACTTTCATAATCAATCAGTAAGCTTAATTCTCTAAAAAGATTCCAGTTGATTCTGGAACAGTGCACGTGTGCATTTTCAAAATTTAGTTTCTGTGTTTTGCTACTGAAGATGTTTCATTATAGAATAATTTGTTTGTGATCCAATTCTTTGAAATAATTTAGAACATCATAACTGTGTGATTTCACCATTTCAATTTCTAAATATACATGATCTAAGCATTGCGAACCTCTAGTTGATTCATTTATAATCTGCTTGAGATCATGATTAGAAAAAAATTGATTATTTCACAGTCATGTAACTTATTAAAGTCACCTACCACTACATTATAGCCATGACAGTCAAAAATAGCTTGAAAAGAATTGGTAAATGTTTGATCATCATATAAAGTAGCATACGGCGGTCTGTAAACCGCGGTTAAAATCAGATTATCAATTTGTATAGATAAAAAATCAATGATAGCATTATCTTCACTAGTATGCAAAATTTTCGCCTTTAATACTGATTTACTATAAAAGAGTACTCCTCCTCCTCTTTTATCCAGCGATCTGTCTTTTCTAAATAAAGAATGTGGGGGAATATCAAATTCATGGTTTTCAATATCCTTATTAAGCCAGGTTTCAGATAATATTATAAAATCAAAATCATTACTTTGTAACACGCGGCTCCGTGTTACAACCCAACGAAGGTCAATTTTTACAAACGCTGTGCTCTTTAAGGTCAAATATTCTAACTCTGTCCTTAAACAATATTTCCCTTAGCTGTGATTTTAGGAACAATCTCTTTTAGTCTCAAGCAGTTTTAATCGATATTTCTTGAACTGCAATTTTATGTGTAATTAATAGTGTTTTTATAAAAGAAACAGTGTAACACGCGGCTCCGTGTTACAACCCAACGAAGGTCAATTTTTACAAACGCTGTGCTCTTTAAGGTCAAATATTCTAACTCTGTCCTTAAACAATATTTCTCTTAGCTGTGATTTTAGGAACAATCTCTTTTAGTCTCAAGCAGTTTCAATCGATATTTATTGAACTGCAATTTTATTTGTAATTAATAGTGTTTTTATAAATAGAGAGAACCGCGCGCGATCCGCGAGGATCACGCGGTGATCTGTTGTGTCATTGCGGATTTATTACACTTAATTTAGTGTCCACATAGAAAAATGGATTAATAGTTTGACATGAACTGAAAATATTGCAAGTAGTAAGCTAAAGCTTTGTTAGTTTTTATCATTGAAGCCTTTAAACAATTTACATCTTCATTTTTAATGATAACTTTTAACGATGATTTTTACATGTCATCATATGTTTTAGTCGTTGGTATAAATACAATTCTGTTCAGACATTTGTGTAACAATAATCACTTGTGTATAAAACATTTTACTTTATAAACTTAAATCACTTTTATTTTTGCCGTCTAGAAGACGGACAATTTAGCTGAAGTGTGAATGACATTTAAATCATATTTTTGCATAAAAACCATTTTTACAGCTGACAAACATATATTCAATTTTGACTAACTGAGAATAGTGTTTAAGATATAATTTTATATTAAAAAATCTGTATTATTACCATCCAACTCCTTCAATTCAGATTAACAGTGAATTATATTTATGTGCTACATTGTGTGTAATATATACATGAAACCTTTCTTCGGCCTTCTAATATTAACCATCTGAAAAGGAACAGACTGATTGAATGCTCGGGTAGTAATAATAGCAACCATTGAGAAGTAGTAGGGGTACAAAGTCAGGAACGAGAAAGGAATAGCGAAAAGTACCCCTACATTATGGTGCCCCGGTTCGTCGAACTCACAGCCAGTAAGGAATTAATAAACAGCTAGATTTTGAGAAATTCAAGCACTTTCAATGAAGGCCACTACACACGTTATTGCCTCGGAAACGTCTGCACATACCCGCGCACAGACGCGACGTTCAGATGGGCGCGGTCACCCTCAACAACTCAGGAGGATCCGCCCATGGAAGGTTCGGAAGACGGGTGGGGTCAACATCCTCGGCGACAGCAGAGGCTGAGCACCCCAAATTGTTGGCCGCTCCACGTCTGATGGCTCGAAGCACGTTGCCTTCGCGGTAGAGCGCAATCAAACTATTGTCTTTACAGCGACGGCTCCAATTAAGTCATGCTTCAAACGCCCAAATGCCAGCAATCAATCTCATGGCCGGTTGCCACTATCGACATACTTTCTCATCCGTGACGCAATCTCTGGCGAATGAATTGTCATAGACACTGGATCAGATGTAAGCTCACTACGCCACAATTATCTCAAACCAACCCACCCAGTCGACACCAACAGTCTGACCTGCGCGAATGGCTCCAACATAGCGACGTTTGGGGTACGAGTACACACAATCTCGTTCTCCAACTCAAAATGATGTCTCAAATATACGTTCATCATCGACAACACGACATGAAATATCATTGGACGTGACTTTCTCGAACACTTAGACCTAACCATCCGTCCAAGAACGCGAGAAATAGAGGAGCCAGTATCAGTGTTGACAGAACCAAAATCAGTCGTTATACGGCATGAAAGAGCAATAAAATTTACTGTAAGGTTAGCCCACTTCATTGTGTACTAATTTTCACTGTCGGGGGGTGTATGTAACACGCGGCTCCGTGTTACAACCCAACGAAGGTCAATTTTTACAAACGCTGTGCTCTTTAAGGTCAAATATTCTAACTCTGTCCTTAAACAATATTTCTCTTAGCTGTGATTTTAGGAACAATCTCTTTTAGTCTCAAGCAGTTTCAATCGATATTTATTGAACTGCAATTTTATTTGTAATTAATAGTGTTTTTATAAAATAGAAGAACCGCGCGCGATCCGCGAGGATCACGCGGTGATCTGTTGTGTCATTGCGGATTTATTTCACTTAATTTAGTGTCCACATAGAAAAATGGATTAATAGTTTGACATGAACTGAAAATATTGCAAGTAGTAAGCTAAAGCTTTGTTAGTTTTTTATCATTGAAGCCTTTAAACAATTTACATCTTCATTTTTAATGATAACTTTTAACGATGATTTTTACATGTCATCATAGTTTTAGTCGTTGGTATAAATACAATTCTGTTCAGACATTTGTGTAACAATAATCACTTGTGTATAAAACATTTTACTTTATAAACTTAAATCACTTTTATTTTTGCCGTCTAGAAGACGGACAATTTAGCTAAGTGTGAATGACATTTAAATCATATTTTTGCATAAAAACCATTTTTACAGCTGACAAACATATATTCAATTTTGACTAACTGAGAATAGTGTTTAAGATATAATTTTACATTAAAAAATCTGTATTATTACCATCCAACTCCTTCAATTCAGATTAACAGTGAATTATATTTATGTGCTACATTGTGTGTAATATATACATGAAACCTTTCTTCGGCCTTCTAATATTAACCATCTGAAAAGGAACAGACTGATTGAATGCTCGGGTACTAATAATAGCAACCATTGAGAAGTAGTAGGGGTACAAAGTCAGGAACGAGCAGAGCAGTACCCTACAACAGAACCGCGCTCGAAACGGAAAAAACACGCGGTGGACTATTGTGTCTCAGTGAACTTATTTCGTTTAGTTGCAGAAGTTACGCATTGGATTTACCGTGGTTAACTATCCGAACTTCAGAGAGTAATGGATTAATATAATAACCTGAGGATAAAACACTGAACTAAATATTTGTGAGTTTTTTTGTCATTGAAGTCGTTATACGGATTATCCAGAACATTTTTCTTTATAACATGAATCATTTTAACTTTTGTTGTCTAGAAGACGGAAAATTTAGTTTAACTGTAAATAGTGTTAAAGAACTATTTTGTATAAAATCTGTTTTTGCAGCTGACCAACATATATTCAATTTGAACTAACTGTGAATTATATTACTACTTGCAACATTATATCTAATATACGTATGACCAGATGTTTTTGCCTTCTCACATCAACCATCCGAAAATGACCAGAGACTGATTAGACGCACGGGTAATAATAATAGCCACCATTGATATGGAGGACGGGTACTAAATTCACGAACTAGAAAACAACCCCGCAAAAGTCCCCAACATTATGGTGCCCCGGTTCGTCGAACTCACAGCCAGCAAAGAATTATTAAATATCTAGAGTTAAGAAATTCAAGCAATTTGGATGACTACTACAAGATAAGTAAACTCTAAGACACATATCACAGAAAAACACCCTCTCGGGATTACAATGCTCGAAGACAGCTGCACGATGGCGGGTGAGGACGATGTTACACTGCCATCTGTTCTCTACAACACTCATGCACTTAAGATGAGGGCCAGTTCAGGAAATACAGGAAGCCCGATGGTGAGCCCAGCAACAAACCGCATCACCACATGGACACAGTATAAAAATGTCAATTTGACTCAGAATACCTTGATGCGTGGGTCGACGATGTCACTTTACTGGCCAAGGTGTCCAATATAACAGACGCGGACTCAAAGATATACTGCATCAATACACTGAGGGCACATGTGGGCAGCCATGGTAGAGCGTGCAACGCGCCGTCAAGCAACGTTTGACACCCGATCGTGAAGACAGGCTTACAGAATTAATTAGCCAGATGTCCCTAGGCAGCCGCACGCCTTCTGAGCTATTTAGAGAAATGGAGCACAAAGCCTTAGAATTCAACCTGCCCAAGGAAATCGTAATGCGACTCTTCATACAGAATCTCCCGCCGGCACTACAAGAGATGGCCACGTTCTTGCGCGAATCCCCCGAAATACAAGATGACGTTCTGCCGGCACGTCTAGACAAGTGGTGGAAAAAACAGCACCACAGCCTACCGGCCCAAGAGAAAGTCCACAACACCCCAAGAATGTTCGAATCACAACCCACGACATCATCAGCCGGAACAAATGTCACTAATGAACGCCTCATCAGCCTGCTCGAGAACCTTACCGTAAGGCCAAATTTGGCCTCAGTCGATGTCATCCAAAACAGACGCGACCAGAGCAGGCGTGACCACCGTCGTCCACCGACCCGGAATAGCGCCAGGAGGTCGACGTCGAGAGACAGAACCACAGTGCCACAGTTACCAGCGAAGTGGTGTCCTAATCATCGCAGCTATGGCCACTCCACACGTTACTGCCTCGGAAACGGCTGCACCTTCCCGCGCACAGACGCGACGTTCATATGGGCGCGGTCACGCTCAACTATTCAGGAGGATACGCCCATAGAAGGCTCGGAAAACTGGTGGGGTCAGCCTCCGCGGCGGCAGTAGAGGCTGATCATCCCCAGATTGTTGGCCGCTCCACGTCTGATGGCTCGAAGCACGTTGCTTTCGCAGTAGAGCGCAATCAAACTATTGTATTTACAGCGACGGCTCCAGTCAAGTCATGCTTCAAACGCCCAAATGACAGCAACCAGTCTCGTCGTCAGTTGCCACTATCAACATCTTTTCTCATCCGTGACGCAACCTCTGGCGAATTATTTATTATAGACACTGGATCAGATGTGAGCTTACTACGCCACAATTATTTCGAACCCACCCACCCAGTCGACACCAGCAGTCTGACATGCGCCAATGGTTCCAACATAGCGACGTTTGGGGTACGAGTACACACTATCTCGTTCTCCAACTCAAAAAGATGTTTCAATTATCCGTTCATCATCGCCAAAACGACACGGAACATCATTGGACGTGATTTTCTCGAACACTTCGACCTGACCATTCGTCCAAGAACACGAGAGATACGCACTGCAGACAATCAGTTGCTTACATCAGCGTTAAAACATTCCACTCGCGCCGAAGCAGTCTCATCCATACAGCTTATTCCTTCAGTTCCTCATGTACCACAACTGGACGAGGTTCTGAATCGTCATGAAGAAATTTTCAAACCTATTTCCTTCATGCCCCATCACAAGAGGAAGCGTGCCATCACAGCCCACCGTATCATCCTGTCGAAACCACTTCCTCTTCCTCCACGAGCACGTCCGTTGGCACCACACAAACATAAGGCTGCCGAGCAAGAATTCGCCACGCTTCGTGAACAAGGCATCTGTACACGATCCAGCTCACCTTTTGCGTCGCCTGTGGTAGTAGTACCAAAGAGTGAACCAGAGACATTCAGAGTGTGCAGGAATTATCGTATTCTCAATTCTTGCACACAGTCTGATTCGTACATCCTGCCAAATCCGGCCGACCTACTCCGATCTGCAATCGGTCATGCTGTGTATTCGAAACTTGACTTAGTAAAAGCATACTATCAAGTACCGATGGACAAAGACTCAGTAGCATATACTGCACTCAGATTCACCGGAGGTGGCACGCACGAATATCACTATATGCCGTTCGGTCTCAAAATGCCACGCAAACATTTCAACGCGTTATGGACGAAATACTAGATGGTCTACCATTTGTAATTCCATATCTAGACGACATCCTGGTATTCTCCAACTCAATGACCGATCATATACAACATATTGAGATCCTGCTCACACGTCTAGAAGACTATGGCCTCTGACTTCATGGCAATAAATGCGTCTTTGCACAGAAATCAATTGAATTCCTTGGTCATCAAATTTCCGAAGAAGGCATGACACCTGCACCTACTAAGGTTCGTGCTATTCAAGATCTACAGCCTCCAACCACCGTTCGGGCATTACGACGATTCTTGGGCAAGATGAACTACTATTCTCGATTTTTACCCTGCCTTGCCAAGATTCTGGCACCTCTTCACAAATATCTCGTGCCAGAAAGCTGTTTCGTCAAGAAATCACAACCGATTCAGCTCAACGTGGACGACATGCAGGCTTACGAGGATGCCAAAAGGGCCCTATGCAAAGCGACCATGTTACATTCCCGGTTGATGCCAGCAACGTTAACGGCGCTCCTATGTTGCCTAGGAGCAGTGCTTCCTTCCACTTGGACGTATTCTTTCTATTCGCAAAAACTACAACCTCGCGAGACGCGATATGATACGTTAGGAAAAGAATTACTTGCAATCTACCGGTCAATCCTACACTTCCATACCTATCTGGATGGCCGAAAGTTCAAGATCTACACTGACCATCTTTCGCTACTTCCGATGCTGAGAGGAAAGAAAGAATATTTATATTCACGACGTGTCAACTCGCAACTTACACGAATACACGAGTATGATTATGAAGTCACTCATGCTAAAGGATCAGAAAATGTGGTCGCAGACTCCCTAAGCCGTCCTGCAGATCTTTGTGCCTCAATACGGTATCCTTCACCTATAAGCATTCAGGAATTGCAAGCAGCTCAGCAAGATGATATATCACTTCGGACATTTGATGTCAATCGACTGAAATCACTTGATTACGACGGAACCCTACTGCAGTGCAAAATAACTGACGTGGGCCCTCGGCCGTTTATACCTGGAAAACTCCGTCACAATATCTTCGAAGTCTACCATTCATTAAGCCACCCATCTGGCGAAGCATCAGTAGAAATTCTATCCAGAACGTATTTTGGTATGGCATGCGACGAGATATCAAGATGTGGTCAAAACAATGTCTAGAATGTCAGAAATGCAAAGTGACGAGACACACCAAAACGGCGCCACAAGTCATTCAAGTACCCAAAGTCCGATTTACGCACATACACGTTGATCTGGTAACCTAACCTGCCGTGAACAACATGCGATATCTACTGTCAATACGGGACCGCACCACTCGATGGTATGAGGCCATACCACTTCCAGACATGAAGCAAGAAACTGTCAGTTATGCTCTAGAACTCAATTGGTTCGCTCGGTTCGGTGCTCCAGCTGAAGTGACAACCGATCGTGGCGCACAATTTCTCTGAGAGGAGTTCACAGCCCTTCTGCAATACTACGGTGTCAAACACGCCGTGACCGCGGCTCGCAACCCGAGAGCAAATGGTTTTGTTGAAAGGCCACACCGAGAACTGAAAGTGGCGCTCAAGGCTAGCCCAGAAGAAAATTGGCTTGCGGCTCTACCGAAAGTACTCCTATCAATGCGTACAAGACCTCGTGAGCCGATCAAATGTAGCTCCGCTGAAATGGTATTTTGCGAATGTCTACGGCTTCCTGGCGAACTAGTCCGATCACGCTCTGAAACTGCATTAACGATGAACGATCCGAAATTTCTGTTTCCACTACGCAGTTTTCTACAATATAACGCTCAGAATCGGCCGATCTGTCCTACACGTCAGCAACATGGCCCAATCTATAAACGCAAAGATTTTGAGCTGCAGGCTTCATCAACAACGATATGGATAACAGGATTTTAGCCAAACCGAAGCGCGGTCCTTATCGTGTGTTAGATCGACATCAGAATTATATCATTCTGGAGATTAATGGCAAAGCTGAAGCGGTCTCCAAGCACAGACTATCCCCAGCCGACGTTGATCCAGATGACTTGCTGTTTCGCGATGTAGACCTATCAGGCGGTGAAGAAACGAGAACGCCACCCCCAGACAGTCTTGCTGACATCGGATTGACGCCTGACGTCCCATCAACAACCGAGCCAACTGAAGCCGTCACGCCGCCGCGAGTTATAGAAGAACCAGAATCAGTGTTTTCAGAGCCAAAATCAGTCATTACACGGTACGGCAGAGCAATAACACTTCCTGGAAGGTTAGCCCCCTTCATGGTGTACTAATTTTCATTGTCAGGGGGGGGGTGTATGTAACACGCGGCTTCGTGTTACAACCCAACGTAGGTCAATTTTTACAAACGCTGTGCTCTTTAAGGTCAAATATGCTAACTCTGTCCTTAAACGTTATTTCTCTTAGCTGTGATTTTAGGAACAATCTCTTTTAGTCTCAAGCAGTTTTAATCGATATTTTTTGAACTGCAATTTTATTTGTAATTAATAGTGTTTTTATAAAAGAGACAGAACCGCGCTCGAAACGGAAAAAACACGCGGTAGGCTATTGTGTATCAGTGAACTTATTTCGTTTAGTTGCAGAAGTTACGCATTGGATTTACCGTGGTTAACTATCCGAACTCCAGAGAGGAATGGATTAATATAATAACCTGAGGATAAAACACTGAACTAAATATTTGTGAGTTTTTTTGTCATTGAAGTCGTTATACGGATTACACCGAACAGTTTTCTTTATAACATGAATCATTTTAACTTTTGTTGTCTAGAAGACGGAAAATTCAGTTTAACTGTGAATAGTGTTAAAGAACTATTTTCAAATCTATTTTGGCCTTATATATTCAATTTGAACTAACTGTAGATTATATTGCTACTTGCACAGTATATCTAATATACATATGCATTGAATGTTTTGCCTTCTCCACATCAACCATCCGAAAATGATCAGAGACTGATTAGACGCACAGGTAATAATAGCCACCACTGATATGGGGACAGATTACTAAATTCACGAACAGAAACAACCCGCAAAGTCCCCAGCAACTTATTATAAAATTACAAAGCAAAAGTTTTTTTCCTAACACTTCGAAAGTTAGCATAAAATAAAGTAAATGTAGAACACGACTTATCTAAACAATAATCGACTTTTACTGATTCAGCTTTGTTGGCTTCTTTATTATTCGTTTCCCAGGTTTTGAGGCTATTTTTCTTCGCCCCCCGCTGTCCACAACATTTAGTAATGATACATCGTTTTTTGATGTTGCAGTCTCAGAGGTTGCTCATTCAGGGGTTGGCTGCTTTTGTTCCTGGTTGTTTATTAACTTTTTTGCTTTAGCCAACTTCCGTTGGAGAAACGTTTTGTCCCGAACAATAAATATGCTGCGAAAACTCAGACTCTCATCTTTCTTTTTATTGATGGATTCAATCTGCATATTTGTTGGCCGTTTTGATAATTTTACAATAACTGGCCTTGGACGATCTGATCGTTTTCCCACCCTAAAGCATTTTGCAATATCCGCATGCGTCTCTTCTTTTATTAACGCATTTAATTTCTGGACGTCATTTACATCAGCATTTTCATCAAGATTAAATAAAACTAGTTGATCTTGTTTGCTGTTTCGCGCTGAAACTTCATTCGCCAATATATTCAATATTTCTTCGCCAGATGATTTATTTTTAACAGGCGTGTCGCCTTCCACTGTTATATCAGCCAATTCAATCCATGGCTGAACATCAATTTGTAGTTTGTCTAACTTAATGTGTAACGCGTCATTCAGTTCAACTATACACGCACTTAAAGTCTCATTATTTTTAACCACCTGTTCCAATTTCGTCGCACTCACGACAGCCTCATTCTTCAATTTGTAAACTTCATTTTTTTAAATAGTTGTTTTCTTCTTTCAACGCCATAACAATTTTTTCAATATCAGAATGCGACAAAATTGGAGCCATTTCAAACCGCGCGCGTATAGGCCAATTATGGATTGCAATCAGCAAATCTATTCGTTATTGTGTATTTGATATTGCATACCCTGTAATTAAATAATTTAAATATGACCAGAATTATATAACCAAGTCAGCATGAACAAAAAGTATAATCCCGTGTAAATATCGGTTTACTCGACACTGAAACTCATCATATTTGAACCAATTTGTTGGTATTTTTACAACAACGAAAGCAATATTGATCATATATAGTATTCTGTTGATTTGTAAATTATTTACAATATACAATAATGCTTTTAATCAAACGGTTATCTAAAGTAAACAATGTAGAGGCCCTTTGGTCACTACCCTAAAGGAGTCGTTTAGATGCCAGCCTCGGATAATCCATATATCGGGTATGATCATCTAGTTTGGAACAACTGAATCCCTCAGAACTATCTTATAAACTACATTTCTAAAGTCCTCCTGGTAATTGCTCTCCAACCTCAATTATCTCATTGTTGGCCAACATGTTAAAATAAGATTGATTACAATATATGTATTATGACACTAAATATGCTCAGAGTGTCGCTGAATACCGCAGATGGTCAAACGAAATTTCGGATATTTTTGCAAACAAATATCCACGTCAATTACGTGAAGCAAATTTGACATCCTTACCGAATAGTAAATTAAGAACAATAATTTGTTACAAACTTCAACACTTCATTAGCAAAGTGTCTCAAGCCATAACCACGCAGCAAAGCGTACCACGCAACTCAAAATCTAAATCAAACTGTATTATAAAAATCACCAAAGTCAAGTCAAATTCTTCAACAATGTGTTCAAAGGAAATTTCCAAAAAATTCCAATATGTCTTTTAAAAAAACATTGTTTTATGAAACCAGCAAAAGAATCAAATGTTCAAAAATAAAGTTTGATTTATTTTTATTTTTTTTAATTTATAAATTAACCTCCACATACACCCTCCTGTTTAAAATGTTTACTCATACATAACAAAGTCCTCATTCTTCGGTTTCTTGATGACTCTTCCAGAATTAGTTTCAACATTTAGTGCTGGTACTTTGCTAGGTTTCATTTTAATTTGCGTCGATCTCTTTCCTTAGTTATTATGGTTTTACTGCTCACTTCCTTTTCACATTTATTTCACTCTTCCTTTTCACATATTTTTGAGTAATATCTCTCCTCAACTTCTTGATACTTAGGTGTGCACCGTTTCTCAATCTTCCCCTCCGTCCAGGTAAACTATGGAATGCAACGATCCAGTAATACACACTCTACTGTGCCATTTTATTAGCTTGACTATACCATTATCTCTCTGATGTAGTACTGTCACTCGGGCTACATTAGAAGTAATTGTTACAACTCGGATGGATTAGTCCAATCCACAGATGGCAATGGGGCGATTTGGCTTAACAGATATTTGGCCCTCTGGAATTTCTCCTTATCGTCTTAGCTAAAATTGATAGGCCAGCACTTCTTGGTCGTGCTCCGTTACCGAACTAAATGCCTAGTTATCAAGCGTATAATTCCATCTTTTATTGCTAGGACATTATCTCCTAAAGGTTTGATGCCATCCTTTGAAAGGTAGTGTACAAGAAATTAAAAAGTAGAGCAATCAATCCTGCTCTTTTTTGGCTTGACTACCAACCCATAATCTTCCAGCTGAGATAACACGGCGTCCAAGAGCTCCAGGTGTTCCTCCCTAGATTGACTATATACAATGATGCCATCGATATATATTAGAAAATTGACAGTCTTGAAAGAACATCCTCCGTCAGACTGTGAAAAGTCAGACTTGCATTCTTCAGCGGCCAAAAAAACCCCGTAAATGGCAATTTCTGCCCCAATGTGACTGGCAATTCTTCAACGTCCTTAAATTCAATTGTTAATATATTGGCAGCCTATAGTTGATAATTGAATGTGTGTGGAGGAAGATATTTCCTCCGACAAAATTAAAGTGACTTATTGATAAATTTAAACCACCTTGGCTGATTGAAACGAATTTTATTTAAAAAGAAATTATTCATTTATTTTCCAGAATTTTCTTTGTTTAAGTACTTGACTGTATAAATACTTGAAATTGTGCGCAATTTCAGTCTTCAGGTATTCTGTACGTGACTGGTTTTAACTTGCTCGGTCTGCTGCATTTATTCCATTTCCTCCATTTTTGTTTACTCGATTTCCACAATATATTCCTGCTAACACTTTGTTATATTCTTATTTCCGCATATCATGGGGACGCTGTGGAACAGGTAATTTAATAATTCTGTTTTTACGTCTATTTCTTTCTAGATTTTTTGTTCGGGTGTTTTGTAACATGAAAGGTTTCATAGTTCGATTGCCTAACATTAAGTATCAAAATCATAATTAAATCCAATCGACGTGGAAGCTCATCTTATGTTTGAGGACACTAGCAAGTTAGCTCAAGACATGGCAGGTATGAATTTAACAGACATGAATGAAAGTACTAGCTTGTCAGATTCTATTATACAATTAAAGACTGATCACGATTTGGCATCTATGGGTTTCTCAGACACTAATAGGTTAGGAGCCTCTACAAAATGTGGCGAACGCGCCAGTTCAAGAATTTGCAGTCTACCACAATATAAATCTGAAAACCACTCAAGTTGGGTTGGGGATGTCCAAATCATATTTAGCTCTTATAATATCGTTAACCCTATGGAGAAATTTGTTGCGGAATGGATGGCATTGCCTGAGAACTTCAGAAATGCCTTGGAAAATTTCAGAGACAGAAATGTGGAAGAAAAACCGCACAATGCATTTGAGTTATTAATGGCACAGATCTAACTGAGATATCAGCCTGGAAGATCGGCACAAATGTGTGAATTATTACGCTTAGAACAGATGGGGCGTCAACTACCATAACAATTTTATGAATGCCTTTCTACGAAAGCTTACAGGTTGAATATATACAGAGATGTGGTAAATTCTATTTTTAGAGCTGATCTACCATCTAGGCTTATAACCATATAAGAAGTATTTGATACAATGAGCATTGATTGGCCAACTTAACTCAGAGGGCAAGACGGAGTGTATAAACAGCAGGAACCACAAGCACATGCCGTAACAGCAGATTCTGTCATAGTGCAGCCAATCAGGGCAGATATCAAAACCAACCTGACGATACAAGAAACCTTGCGTTACATATGTAGATAAGTTGCTAGTATACTTCGAGACAATTGGCAACTTTAGAGTCAGGAAAGATATACTAGACATCGAGGGAGTCAATCGCGTCAACGCTTCGAAGGGCCACGCGGATGGTGTAAGGCCCATTCAAAATACGGACGAAGTGCAACGTGCCAAAGCGATAATTGTATATACCCGCGGTTAGGTGAACCCAGATGGAAAGGAAGCGCTAAACCGGTAGAGAGAAACCCATCACTGGGAACAGGATGATACCCCTGTTTGTAGGAGCCGTAGTGGGGGGGTTCTATTGCAAAGGCTCCCAGATATGCCTTTAAAAGGCATACTTAAGGCAAAAGTTAAAATTGCGACAAGACCAAATAGCACCGATACAGAGGGCAAGAGAGTCAGAGTCTTATAAATCGGAGATCTGGAAAACATTGCCGGATTATCCAGCATCAAATTCATTATTAAAGATGAATTATCTGGACTGGAATTTTTCATCGATACGGGTACTGAGGTAAGCATAGTTAGGTCAGACGTGGTGGAAGCAGATCGCCCCACATTAGATTATCAACTATGGGACGCTAACGGTATTCCGATAGGAGTCAAAGGGATGAAAGAAATGTCGGTGACGTTAGGCCAGAAATCTTACTTTTCATGGAATTTTCTCGTAGCCGATGTCGAGGACCACATCATTGGGATGGATTTCTTGACACATTTCAAAATAACATTAGACCCCAAAGCTAGGACTATCGCAGATGGCGGACGGGTGTCAACACATACTGAGTCGTACATGTCTTTGCCGATATCATTGAGGAGCACCTTGCGGTGTTTCAGCCTTTCACTGCCAAAAGGATAGGATTTAAGACAGGAGTAGAACACCAAATACAATTGGTGGCTCCATTGCCTTGTTAACCAAAGGCTCAACCATTGGCACAGCACAAGCAACAAGTTGCGTTGTCCGAATTACACCAATTGCGCAAAGAGAGAATTTGTAGAACGTCAAATTCTAATTTGTCTTCCCCAATAATGGTAGATCCCAAACCTGAAACGGATCAATGGAGGTTTTGTGGAAATTATCGTCTATTAAACTCAGTGACGGAGGGTGATTCTTATTTTCTCCCTAACAAGAGTACTTTACTCCGAGATATAATGGGATATGAGGTTTATTCAACTTTATATCTCCAGAAAGCGTACTATCAGATACCAATGCAGGAAAGTTCGATACCACTCATCGCAGTCAGATTTCCAGAAGGGGGATCTTATGAATTTCTTCGAATGCCTTTTGGTTTGAAAATGCCAGTAAGACATTCCAGCGTATGACTGAAGAAATTCTTCAGAATTGTTCATTTGCGAGGGTTTACATAGACGACATATTATTTTTAGTCGCTCACATGATGAACCTCGTAGGCATTTGGAAACGGTTTTGACCAGGCTGAAACAATATTGATTAGCGTTCAAACCTAATAAGAGTAACATCGAATGCTCTTCAGTTGAATATCTTGGTCATATACTTTCCAAAGGTGGAATAAAACATTTGGAAGATAATATCCAAGCTATTAAGGACGTAAAGGAGCCCCGAACCGTGCACCAGTGGCAAAGGTTCTTGGGCATGATCATCTATTACTGTCGATTCATTCCAGGTCTAGCCGGAATTCTAAGATCATTGACACGCCATCTCACTCGGAAAAGGAGCACGATCAAGAAGTCTTGGCCTATAAACTTGAGTCCAGAATACCGAGAAAAATTCAACATGGTCAAGGAAATGCCAAGTGACATAACAACATTAGCACCTATAGATTGGACGAAACCTTTGAAGCTAATCAAAGATGCCTCAGATGTTGCAATAGGGGCAGTGCTACAGCAAAGAGATCAGAACATAGTAAGACCGATTGGGTTTTATAGTCGTAAACATAATGATCGAGAGAAAAGTTATGATACGTTTGGTAAAGTGCTTCGAGCAATGTATGCCGCAGTGCTACACTTTGAGTATTTCTTAGACGGTCATAAATTTAAGTTATTGACGATCATAAGCCGTTGATTAGTATACTTCGTAAAATAGCGGAGCTTAACTACTCTCATAGAGTAAATTTACAAATAACCCGGTTATAGGAGTCCGATTCCATTGTGTCCCATATTGCTGGTAAAGAGAATGTGGTAGCCGATGCACTTAGTAGACCGAATGAAGTCGATGTCGAACTGATATTTCAAGGTCCGTTGAAGAATCTAGATGATTCTATTAATGATAATGTTAGTCAAATCGAGGAAGCGCAAGGATTGGATCCCTTTAAGTTAGTTTTGTCCAAAAGACCAGGATATGATCGTAAGCTCCTAAGTGGCAAGTGGTTGTTATGCGCAACGTCCATAAGTCAACCACGACCATATGGGCCGTTGGAGTTACGGGCCAAAATTATCCAAGTATTACACGACATGGAACATGTATCCATTAAAGCCACCATGCGATTACTTAATGACAGATACCTATGGCCGCACATGTCTAAAAACATACGGGTATGGGTAAGAGCCTGTGCCAAGTGTCAAACAATGT
This sequence comes from Eudiplozoon nipponicum, assembly GCA_029291075.1. Classification (NCBI taxonomy): domain Eukaryota; kingdom Metazoa; phylum Platyhelminthes; class Monogenea; order Mazocraeidea; family Diplozoidae; genus Eudiplozoon; species Eudiplozoon nipponicum. The sequence goes on from JAQBSW010000512.1 coordinate 71,260, forward strand.
ATTAGGATATATTTAATGGTGTTATAGATTGTTAGTCATCAGTAAAATTTAATATAGTAGTTATCATCTATGGTGAAGATATGGTAATCAACATGTCCCCTTGAAGATATAACATCATGGGAACAACTGTATTGCATACTAGCGCATACAACCCACGAACAAATGGAATAGTAGAAAAACTGCATCGTCAAATGAAAGCTGCATTAAGGTGTACTAGTAGAACAAGCTGGATACACAATTTTCCTATAATACCACTTGCCATGCGCAACAGATATAGGGCACAATTAGGTACTTCAATAGCAGAATTGGTTTATGGAGAATCATTAAGTTTACCTGGAGATCTCCTAATAGAAACTCAAAGTAGTCTTGATTGGGCTTCTATTTATGTAGATTGGTTTGTAGGATCACTTAGGGATAAGATGCATCGTTTGGCTCCGACCAAAACTAGAAAAGCACAAACCGAAAGCTATGTGCCTCTGATCTAAGATCATATTCGTATGTGTATTTAACTAATGAAAATAGGAAGAATTGCCTGACACCATTTTACAAAGGATCATATGAGGTCAAAATAATGACTGACAAAAATGTTATCATAGAAGCAAATGGCATTGAGGATTGTGTTTCTTTGGATCGTTGCATTCCCTAGTTTATCTGCTTAGACGATTGGACTGAATTATCATATGCGTTGAATGACCATCGTTCCATGTACGAATCTGATGTGTAAAATCCCATCATACAGACACACAACAAAATGCAGAACTTAGAAAACAGGTTATCAAATATAGAAAAATCTTATTCTATCGATTCACAACATGAAAACTCTTTTGCAATACCAGATGAAACAGAAGAACCAGTGACAACTGTACAGGGCGCGATGCCGACTTCAGGGGTGCCATAATGCACAACTCGTTCTGGAAGAGTACAACGTCAGCCAAAGAATGATGATTACGTCTACTACTAGCTGTCTTTTTTTGAGAAGTTGGTGTAAGTGGAGGGAGATATTTCCTCCGACAAAATTAAAGTGACTTATTGATAAATTCAAACCACCTTGGCTGATTGAAACGAATTTTATCTAAAAAGAACCTATTCATTTATTTTTCAAAATTTTCCTTGTTTAAATACTTGACTGTATAAATACTTTAAATTGTGCGCAATTTCAGTTTTCGCGTATTCTTTACGTGACTGGTTTTAACTTACTCGGCCTGCTGCCTTTATTTCATTTCCTCCATTTTTCGTTTACTCGATTTCCACACTATAGTCCAGCTAAAACTGTCTGCTGCCTAGGACGTTCTGGAACAGGTAATTTAATAATTCTGACGTCTATATCTTTCCAGATTATTTGTTCGTGTTTTTGTAGCGTAGAAGGTTTCTAGTTTGATTACCTAACATTAGTATCATCCTTGTTCAATCCGATCGACATGGAAGCTCATCTCATGTTTGAGGACACTAGCAAATTAGCTCAAGGCATGGCAGGTATGAATTTAACAGATATGAATGAAATTACTAGATTGTCAGATTCTATTATACAATTAAAGACTGATCACGATCTGGGATCTATGGGGTTCTCAGACACTAATAGGTTAGGAGCCTCTACGTGTGGAGCTATCATTATGCTCACATTTGCACAGGTGTCTATAAAGAATTTTAACTCACTTACTTCATCGGCTATGACGAACTTATTGTGGTTATAGCCAGCAACCTCATCAAGATAACCTTACTGCCGAAATCTAACAGATTTATGGAGTGAAATATTGCGCTTTTATTCATTTGAAGTATTCAAACCTAACTTCGATGATTTGAGGATGTTTCCAAATTGCATTATCTAAAGCCAATTTTTTCGCATAAGGGATCCTGGCGCGATCGCCATCGTTATTTGAGGCCCTTTGGTCACTACCATAAGAGAGCCTCTGAGATGCCAGGCTCGGATAATCCATATATGTGGTATGATCATCTAATTTAGAACAAGTGAATTCCTCAGAACTATCTTTAAACTACTTTTCTAAATTCCTTTAGGTAATTGCTCTTTAAACTCTATTATCTCATTGTTGGTCATAATGTTAAAATAAGACTTATTACAATAAATTTATTATGACATTAAATATGCTTACCGTTTTGCTGAAAACCTCAGATGGTAGAACGAAATTTCGGAGATCTTGAATAGAAATATCCATGTAAATTACTCGAAGAAAATTTGAGATCCTTCCTGAATAAACTTCAATGCTTCATTAGCTAGTGTCTCCAGCAATAACCACGCAGCAAAGCGTACTACGATCCCAAACATCTCAATCAGACTCTATTGTAAAAATCACCACAGACAAGTCAAACTCTTCAACAATGTGTACAGAGGAAATTTCCGAATATTAAGAACTGTTTTATGAAACCAGCGATTAAATCAAATGTTCAAAAATAAAATTTGATTTATTTTGATATAAGGAGTTAATTGATTTGCAACAAATCACCTTGGATAATATAAATTTAAAAAAATGTGCGGTTATTAATATTTAGATTTGCCCTTGTTTAAGAAGCACCAATGAATTTTAATAAATGTAATATAAATTAAATTTGGCTATTAATATATGAGCAACTTAACTCTCATATTATACACGTTCAAGGAGGCTCTGAATATAGTTTAAAAAATGGCATTCGAAAAATTTTCTAAGAAAGATTGAAGGCACGTAAATTTATGACTTCGAAAGATGCAAAAGTAGAACAACTGAAATATCATGCCATCAATATGAAAGGTACTGAGCTAATTGTAGTTTTACTTAGAGGACTGTGCACGTGTTTATCTTTATAATTAGCCTAATTCTTAAGAATTCAATACACACACGTACACGATATACACATTTCCAGTGAAAAGGCAGAAACTATTGTGAGATTAATGTAGTTTCCTTATACGGATGTATATATGCCTGTTATTATATTTCATTGAATCTTAAACAGTCATAGACAAACGCACACACGCATGCATGACTCAGACATATCTAATGAAACATTATTAATTGTAAGGAGAACAGCAAGTGACATGCCGAAATTAAACCATTTAAACAAAATTATTTCATTTCAGTTCTTAAATTATTTCATTAATTCTAAATCAATTTTGTCGGATAACAATATTTTCCAGTCGTTTTTCCCTATATTTTGAATCCACTATTTTAAGACTTCTTATTAACTTGATTTTAGAATGACTATGGCTAATTTCAGCGGAAAGTTATGAGGTTAAATAGTGTTCCTTGCGAAGAACTGGCATTGATCGATATCAGTTATCAGATTTCGCGGTAAGCATGACATCATTCAATTAAATATATTACAGTTAAATACCGTTTGTTGCGAAGAACTAATATATATGCTCGTATGTATTAGGTGTTGCAAACCTAGTAACAAATTAGTTCAGTTGTGCCCAGAAGTATAAACCAAATGCATCATGTACGGAAAGTATAATCTCAGGCACATTCGTTTCGCGCTTACTGGCGACTCATCAGTAGGAGCCGGTATTACGCCCTTTAACCACTATATATCTGGTCGACGAATGTGGAATAATATGACGGTACAAGCTTCTAGACGAACGTGTAAAACTGTAATAGTGAAGCTAACATCATATAAAGTCTACTACAATGCGATTTCAACGCAATCTCACACTATATAATATATATAATTAGTGTGTAAAGGATACACAACTATGGCTGTTGTGTTAGTAACCAATACCAACATCATTCTACAGAAAAGATATATGGTACTAACACAATGGTTTCCGAGTGGGTATATGATACCAACCAGATGGATATTAATTTATGCTAAAGGTCACCGAAATTGAGAATTACAACAATTTTTGGACAGCTCTTACTCCAGTAAATCCATACACTATGGCCATGATCCATACCACTTATTACATTTCTTGGTAAGCATGACATCATTCAATTCAATATATTACAAATAAATACTGCTTGTTCCGAAGAACTCATATATATGCTAGTATTTATTAGGTGTTGCGAACATAGTAACAAATTATTTCAGTTGTGACCAGAAGGATAAACAAAGGCAGCATGAACGGTAATTATAATCTCACGCACATTCGTTTCGTACTAACTGGCGACTCATCAGTAGGAGCCGGTATTACGCCCTTTAACCAATATGTATTTGGTCGAAGAATGTGGAACAATATGACGGTACAATCTCCTAGACGAACGTGTAAACCTGCAATAGTGAAGCTAACATCATATAAAGTCTACGACAATGAGACTTCAACACGAACTCACACTATATAATATATATAGTGAGTGTGTAAAGGATACACTACTATGGATTTTGTGTTAGTAACCGATACCAACCTCATTCTACCGAAAAGGATCATAGTGCTAACACAATGGATTCCGTGTCTGTACATGATACCAGCCAGATGGATATTTATTTATGCTAAAGTTCACCGAAATTGAGAATTACAACAGTTTTTGGACAGCTGTTACTCCAGTAAATCCACACACTCTGGCCTTGATCCATACAACTTATCAAAGTTCGCGGTAAGCATTACATCATTCAATTTAATATGTTACAATTAAATACTGCTTGTTTCGAAGAACTAAAATATCTGCTAGTATTTATTAGGTGTTGCGAACCTAGTAACAAATTATTTCAGTTGTGACCAGAAGGATAAACCAAAGGTAGCATGAACGGAAAGTATAATCTCATGCACATTCGTTTCGTGCTTACTGGCGACTCATCAGTAGGAGCCGGCATTACGCCCTTTAACCACTATATATTTGGTCAAAGAATGTGGAATAATAGGACGGTACAATCTCCTAGACCAATGTGTAAACCTGCAATAGTAAAGCTAACATCATCTAAAGTCAACGACAATGCGACTTCAACGCTAACTCACACTATATAATATATATACCGAGTCTGTAAAGGATACAAACACTATGGTCATTGTGTTAGTAACTGATACCTTTTTTGAAATCGATGAGTACCGGATACTAACACTATGGTTTCCGAGTCGATACATGATACCAACCTGATGGTTGGTTGGTAAGTTTATATTCAAATTTTCTGTTTTCACTCGGAGATCTATACACTCTGGCCATCATCGATATCAGTTATCACATTTCGCGGTAAGCATGACATCATTCAATTCAATATATTACAGCTAAATTCTGTTTGTTGCGAAGAACTAATATATATGCAAGTATGTATTAGGTTTTGCGAACCTAGTAACAAATTAGTTCAATTGTGACCAGAAGGATAAACCAAAGACAGCATGAACGGAAAGTATAATCGCATGCACATTCGTTTCGTGCTTACTGGCGACTCATCAGTAGGAGCCGGTATTACGCCCTTTAACCACTATATATTTGGTAGAAGAATGTGGAATAACAGGACGGTACAATCTCCTAGACGAATGTGTAAACCTGTAATAGTGAAGCTATCATAATCTATAGTCAACGACAATACGACTTCAATGCTAACTCACACTATATAATATATATACCGAGTCTGTAAAGGATACTAACACTATGGCTATTTTGTTAGTAACTGATACCTTTTTGAAATCAATGAGTACCGGATACTAACACTATGGTTTCCAAGTCGGTACCTGATACCAACCTGATGGATATAAATTTATGCTAAAGTTCACCCAAATTGAGAATTACCACAATTTCTGAACACCTGTTACTCCAGTTAAACCATACACTCTGGCCTTCATCGATATCAGTTATCACATTTCGCGGTAAGCATGACATCATTCAATTCAATATATTACAGTTAAATACTGTTTGTTGCGTAGAACTAATATATATGCAAGTATGTATTAGGTGTTGCGAACATGGTAACAAATTAGTTCAGCTATGACCAGAAGGATAAACCAAAAGCAGCATAAGCGGAAAGTATAATTTCATGTACATTCGTTCCGTGCTTACTGGCGATTCATCAGTAGGAGCCGGTATTACGCCCTTTAACCACTATGTATTTGATCGAGGAATGTGGAACAATATGACGGTACAATCTCCTAGACGAACGTGTAAATCTGCAATAGTGAAGCTAACATTATATAAAGTCTACGACGATGAGACTTCAACGTGAACTCACACTATATAATATATATACCGAGTCTGTAAAGAATAATAACACTATGGTTATTGTTCTGGTAACCGATACCAACATTATTGTATCGAAAATATACATCGTACTTACATAATGGTTTCCGAGTCGGTACATGATACCAACCAGATGGATATTAATTTATGCTAAAGTTCACCGAAATTGAAAATTAAAAAAAAAGTTGAACACCTGTTACTCCAGTAAATCCATACACTCTGGCCTCGATCGATATCAGTTATCACATTTCGCGGTAAGTATGACATCATTCAATTCAATATATTACTGTTAAATACTGTTCCAAACCTAGTAACAAATTATTTCAGTTGTGACCAGAAGGATTAACCAAAGGCAGCATGAACGGAAAGTTTAATCTCATGCAAATTAGTTTCGTACTTACTGGCTACTCATAAGTAAGACCCGGTATTACGTCCTTTAACCATTATATGTTTGGTTGAATAGTGTGGGATAATAGGACTGTACAATCTACTAGACGAATGTGAAAACCTCAATAGTGAAGCTAACATCATATAAAGTCTATGACTATGTGACTTCATCGCTAACTCACACTATATAATATATATATATCGAGTCTGTAAAGGATATTAGCACAATGGCTATGCTGTTAGTAACGAGTACCAACATTATTGTACCGAAAAGTTTGAGATTGTACCGTCATATTATTCCACATTCCATATATATAGTGGTTAAAGGGCGTAATAACGGCTCCTACTGATGAGTCGCCAGTAAGCACAAACGAATGTGCATGAGATTACACTTTCCGTTCATGCTGCCTTTGGTTTATCCTTCTGGTCACAACTGAACTAATTTGTTACTAGGTTCGCAACACCTAATACATACTTGCACATATATTAGTTCTTCGCAACAAACAGTATTTAACTGTGATATATTGAATTGAATGATGTCATGCTTACCACGAAATGTGATAACTGATATCGATCAAGGCCAGAGTGTATGGATTTACTGGAGTAACAGGTGTTCAGGAATTGTTTTATTTCTCAATTTGGGTGAACTTTAGAATAAATTGATATCCATCAGTTTGGTATCATGTGCCGACTGCGAAACAATAGTGTTAGAACCATGTACCTTTTCGGTACAATAATGTTGGTATCAGTTACTAACACAATAGCCATAGTGTTACTATCCTTACAGACTCGGTATATATATATATATATATATATATATATATATATATATATATATATATATATATATATATATATATATTAGAGTTAGCGTTGAAGTCTATTGTCGTCGACTTTATATGATGTTAGCTTCACTATTGAAGGGTTACACATTCGTCTAGGAGATTGTACCGTCCTATTATTCCGCATTGTTCGACCAAATGTATAGTGGTTAGAGGGTGTAATATCGGCTCCTACTGATGCGTCGCAAGTAAGGTCAAAACGAATTTGCATGAGATTATACTTTCCGTTCATGCTGCCTTTGGTTTATCCTCCTGGTCACAACTGAACTAATTTGTTACTAAGTTGGAAGGTTACCCGAATAAGTATATTTTCTATAAATTTTTTTACAATATATGACAATTATTCTTTTCTTTTCTTTTCCTTTGTAATTTTGATCTTCCCTAGTAGATTAACTTAATAAAGAAAATTCAAAAACTCTTTATTGTCATAATTTCATCTAATAATTTTCAATATAAATTTGGTTGTGGGGAGATTTGAAACAGAGCCTTTTTCTATATAATGTATGAATATTTAGTGACTGAGACCAGTAATTATTTTTGCATATAAACACCTTGTAGGTAAAATTTATTAGTGGATATAAAGTATATATAGGAAATACAAATTTCAAATATTTCCACAATACTTATTAACATGATTTTACCACCTTATAATATTTCTGGGAATTCCGTTAAAAAAACGTTGGACACACTCTAATGCAAACTGCACTGGATTGTTTGTATTCTTCGTACCACATCCAGTCTTGCCAGTTTATCATTCTCAAATAATTTAAATTTACAAATATTACCATTAAAGTGAAATGCTTTAAAGTGTATAACCTAGATTATAGGCCTATTTTCGTATTCTACTGTAGGAGGAATGTAGTTAATGTAAGATGTTCTGCGGACTAGTTGTCTATTCAGTGAGTTTATGCCCTACAACCTAATAACTGGTAGCTGTTATTAGGATCCGTGTTCATAATTAATCCATGTCCTTTTCCCGAAGGGTGATGTAAAAATCTCATCCATTTTCATCCGTTTATTTCAAATTGGGTTGTCAAGCATGAATCAATTTGCAGTTAAACAAAACGGACCGTGCTCTAGACGGCAATCAAACGATATATTGTCAACACAAGTAATTATCAGGAACATAAACGTCTGAATCGTGTTGAATACATGTAAATGATTGAAAATGTATGATGATAAAAATAAAGTCACTGGTAAATATTGACACTGATAATTGATGGATAAAAATCCTGTAAAAACAGTCTTGAAAAAACATCACAAATAATTTTTCCCTTGTTGGCTAGGTTTTAATTGATTTAGTTATAGTAATCCAATGAACTATAGAATTTAAGAATGTTATTGAGGAACATTTGATGTCCTGATGCGTGAAATCATATCTGAATGCTAAAAAAACTATCGATACGCATATGCACTATAATCCACCGCAAGTTCCCTGCGTATTGCGCGCGGGTGTCTACATTTATTAAACAAAACCTTATTAATTACAATTAAAATTGCAGTTCAAGAAACCTCAAATAAAACTGCTTGAAACTAATAGAGATTCTTTCTAAAATCACAGTTAAGAGAAATATTGTGTAAAAACAGAGTTAGATTATTTGACCTTAAAGAGATCTATATTTGGCAAAAGTGAACATCGTTGGGTTGTAACGCGAAGCCGCGTGTTACATACACCCCCTACAATGAAAATTAGTACACAATGAAAGGGGCTAACCTTACAGGAGGTGTTATGGCTCTGCCGTAACGTGGAACCACTGATGTTGGCTCTATCGACACTGATTCTGGATCCTCTATATCTCCCGGCGGCGCGACGGCGTCAGTTTGCTCGGCTGTTGGTGAGATATCGGGCGTCATTTCGTAGTAAGCAAAACTCTCTGTAGGTGGAATCATCGTTTCTTCACTGCCTGAAAGGTCAACAACGCGGAACAGCGGGTCATTTAGATGAACGTCGGCCGGGGATAATCTGTGTTTTGAGACAGCTTTAGCTTTGCCATTAATCTCCAAAATGATGTAATTCTAACATCGATCTAACACAGGATAAGGACTGCTCTTCGGTTTGGCTAGAATCATGTTATCCATGTTGTTGTTGACGAAAAACCATTTGCAGATATCAAAATCTTTGCGTTTATATATTGGACTGTGTTGCTGACGTGTAGGACAGATCGGACGATTCTAAGCATTATACTGTAGGTAACTACGAAGTGGAAACAGAAATGCCGGATCGTTCGTCGTCATCGCCATTTCAGAGCGTGATCGGACTAGTACCTCAGACAGCTGTAGACATTCGCCAAATACCATTTCAGCGGAGCTAAAGTTGACCGGCTCACGAGGTCTTGTACGCATTGATAGGAGTACTTTCGGTAAAGCCGCAAGCCAAATTTCTTCTGGGCTGGCCTTGAGCGCCGCCTTTAGTTCCCGGTGTGTCTTTCGACGAAACCATTTGCTCTCGGATTGCGAGCCACTGTCACGGAGTGTTTGACACCATAGTATTATAGTAGGGCTGCGTACTCTTAGCCCAGGGACTGCGAGCTACGATAAGTTGACACTTCAGCTAGGGCACCAAACCGAGCGAACCAATTGAGCTCTAAAGAATAACTGATAGTGTCTTGCTTCATGTCTGGCAGTGGTATAGCCTCATAACATCGAGTGGGGCGATCCTGTATTGACAGGAGATATCGTATATTGTTCACAGCAGTTAAGGTTACCAGATCAACGTATATGTGCGGAAACCGGATTTTGGGCGCTTGGATGACTTGTGGCGTCGTTTTAGTGTGTCTTGTCACTTTGCATTTTTGATATTCTAGACATTTTTTGACCCCTTCTTGACATCTCACCACAGGCCAGGCCAAAAATACGTTATGGATAGAAATTTCACTGAGGCTTCGCCAGATGGACGGCTCATTGAATGCTAGACCTCGAAGATCTTGTGACGGAGTTTTTCAGGTATAAACAACCGGAGGCAGAATGACATTATAATCAATTTTTTTCAGGCGATTAACATGAAATGTCCGAAGTGATGGATAATTTTGCTGAGCTGCTTGCAATTCCTGAGTGCTTATAGGTGAAGGACACATGGTAGAAGCGCAGAGTTCTGCAGGACGGCTTAGGGAGTCTGCGATCACGTTTTGTGATCCTTTGACAAGAGTGACTTCATATTCATACTCGTGTATTCGTGTTAGTTGTGAGTTGACACGTCGTGAATATAAATACACTTTCTTTCCTCTGAGCATCGGGAGTAGAGAAAGGTGGTCGGTGTAGATCTTGAACTTTCGGCCAGATAGGTGTGAAAGTGTAGGATCCATCGGTAGATTGCGAGTAACTCTTTCCCCAATGTATCATATCGCGTCTCGCGAGGTTTTAGTTTTTGCGAGTAGCAGAGGATAGGTCAGTGTATGCCATTGATGGACTGTTGAAGTGCTGCGCCTATGGCAACGCCGGATGCGTCAGAGATCAATTCAAAAGTTTGAGACATATCAGGAGAATGTAGCATGGTCGCTTTGCATAAGGCACTTTTCGCAACCTCGTAAGCCTGCATGTCGTCCACGTTGAGCTGAATCAGTTTTGATTTCGTGACAAAACGGCTTTCTGGCACGATATATTTGTGAATAGGTGACAGAATCTTAGCAAGGCAGAGTACGAATCGAGAATAGTAGTTTATTTTGTCCAAGAATCGCCGTAATGCTCGAACGGTGGTTGGAGGCTGTAGAACTTGAATAGCACGAACTTTAGCAGGTATAGGTGTCATGCCTTTCTCGGAAATTTGATGACCGAAGAATTCAATTGATTTAGTGCAAAGACACATTTTTTCCCATGATGTCGGAAGCCATAGACTGCTAGACGTGTGAGAAGAATATCAATATGTTGTATATGTTCGGATATTGAGTTGGAATATGCCAGGATGTCGTCTAAATATGGAATTACAAATGGTAGACCATTTAGTATTTCATCCATAACGCGTTGGAATGTTTGCGAGGCATCTTTGAGACCGAAAGGCATATAATGATATTATTGAGTGCCACCTCCGATGAATCTGAGAGCAGTATATGATACGGAGTCTTTGTCCATCGATACTTGATAGTAAGCTTTCACTAGGTCGAGATTTGAATACACAGCATGACCCATAGCAGATCTGAGTAGGTCAGCTGTATTTAGCAGGATGTACGAATCAGACGTGTTGAACAATTGGGAATACGATAATCCCCGCAAACCCTGAATGTTGCTGGTTCTCTCTCTGGTACTACTACCACAGGCGACACATAAGGTGAGCTGGATCGTGTACAGATGCCTTGTTGACGAAGCATCGCGAATTCATGCTCGGCGGCCTTATGTTTGTGTGGTGCCAATAGGCGTGCTCGTGGAGGATGAGGAAATGGTTTCGATAAGATGATACGATGGGCTGTAATAGCACGCACCCTCTTGAGATCGGGAATAAAGTAGATTGCTTTGAAGATCTCTTCATGTCGTTTCAGAACATCGTCCAGTTTTGGTACATAAGGAATTGGAGGAATTATCTGTATGGATGAGACTGCTTCGGCACGAGTCGTATGTTTTAGCGCTGATAAAAGCAACTGATTGTCTGCAGTGCGAATCTGTCGTGTTCTTAGACGAATGATAAGGTCAAAAATTTCGAGAAAGTCACGTTCAATGATGTTTCTTGTCGTATTGGCAATGATGAAAGAATAATTGAAACATCTTTTTTTGTTAGAGATCGAGATTGTGTGTACTCGTACCCCTATTGTCGCTATATTGGAGCTCATGGCGCAGGTAAGATTACTTGGTAGATTCGAAATAATTGTGGCGTAGTAACCTTACATCTGATCCAGTGTCTATCAAAGATATTGATAGTGGCAACTGACGATGAGACTGGTTGCTGGCATTTGGGCGTTTGAAGCATGACTTGATTAGAGCCGTCGCTGTAAATTCAATAGTTTAATTGCGCTCCACCTCGAAAGCAACGTGCTTCGAGCCATCAGACGTGGAGCGGCCAACAATCTTGGGGTGCTCAGCATCTACTGCCGCCGAGCAGACTGACCCCACCAGTTTTCCCAACCTTCCATGGGCGGATCCTCCTGAGTTGTTGAGGGTGATCGCGCCCACTTGAACGTCGCGTCTGTGCGCGGGAATGTGCAGCCGTTTCCGAGGCAATAACGTGTGGAGTGGCCATAGCTGCGGTGATTCAGACACCACTCCGCTGGTAACTGTGGCATTGTGGCCCGGTCTCTCGACGTTGACCTCCTTGTGCTATTCCGGGTCGGTGGTCGCCGCTGGTCACGCCTGCTCTGGTCACGTCTATTATGGACGGTATCGACTGAGGCCAAATTTGGCCTTACGGTGTGTTTTTCGAGCAGGCTGATGAGGCGCTCATTGTTGGCATTCGTTCCGGCTGATAATACGGTGGATTGGGATTCGGACAGTCGTGGGGCACGTGAGCTGTAGTGATGTTTCTTCCACCACTTGTCTAGTCGTGCAGGCAGAACGTCGTCTTGCACTTTGACGGATTCGCGTAGGAACGTGGCCATCTCTTGGAGTGCCGAAGGGAGCTTTTGTATGAATGGACACATAAGATTTCCTTGGGCAGGTTGAATTCTAAGACTTTCTGTTCCATCTCCATAAATAACTCAGATGGCGTGCGGCTACATAAGGGCATCTGGCTCATCAACTCTGTAAGCCTGTCTTCTCGATCTATTGTCAAGCATTGCTTGACGTCGTGTTGCAGTCTCTGCCATGGCTGCGCACATAATACCTCAGTGTATTGATGCAGGATGTCTTTAAGTCCGCGTCTGAAAGACATTAGGATTGTCTCCCGATCCCTCAAAATATTGAAACCTCGTCTGTTATATTGGACACCTTAGCCAATAATGTAACATCGTCGACCCACTCGTCAAGGTAGTCTGGATCGAATTGGCATAATTTGTACTGTCTATGTGTTGGTGCGGCCTGTTGCAGGGCTCACCACCGGGCTTCCTGCATTTCCTGAACTGGACGTCATCTTATGTGTGTGAATATTGTCGAAAATAGATGGTAGTTTAACATCGTCCTCACCCGTCATCTTGCGGCTGTCTTCGAGTATTGTGATCTCGAGAGGGTGTTTTGCTATGATTTGTTTCTTAGGATTTACTTTCTTTTGTGACATTAATCCAAAGTGCTTAAAGTTCTCAAAAGCTAGATGCTGATTAATTCTTTGTTGGCTGTGAGTTCGATGATACGGGCAGCATTTATGTAGAAGATTTTGTAGTTGATGTAAGAAGTTTAGCGGGGTAGCTATCTATTTTGTGAAGCTATACCAAAGCGACATATGCCTGGTAGCTGCTGTTGAGATCCTTGCTTATGATTAGTCCCCGACCTTTTTCCGATGGGTGATGTTAGAAGGCTAAGTTGAATCATCATACGTATATTGTAGACAATGCTTCAAAGAAAGACAAAATTCACAGTTAGTCCAAATTGACCGTGCTCTAGACGGCAACAAAACGATATATTGTCAACACAAGTAATTATCAATTCACAAACGTCTGAATCGTGATGAATACATGTAAATGATTGAAAATATATGATGATGTAAATAAAGTCACTGGTAAATATTGTCACTGATAATTGATGGATAAAAATCGTGTAAAAACAGTCTTTAAAAACATCACAAATAATTAATCCACTGTTTGCTAGGTTTTTAAATTATTTAATTATAATAATCCATTGTACTATTGAATGTTCTGATACTGTAGAATCATAGACGAACAGTTCTCACTGTCTATAAGCGTGAGAATCATATCTGAAAGAAGAAGAGTAAATCAATCAGAGATGCACTATAATCCACCGCACGTTCCCTGCGTATTGCGCGCGGGTGTGTATATTTATTAAACAAAACCCTATTAATTCCAATTAAAATTGCAGTTCAAGAAATCTCAATTAAAACTGCTTGAAACTAACAGAGATTGTTTCTAAAATCACAGTTCAGAGAAATATTGTGTAAAAACAGAGTTAGATTATTTGACCTTAAAGAGCACTATATTTGTCAAAATTGAACATCGTTTGGTTGTAACGCAGAGCCCCATGTTACACTATAGCGAAGAAATTTTTTTCATTTTTAAGTTGTATATTTCTGAAAATCCACAAACATAAGTAGGTTATCTGGTTTATGTATTTGTACTTAACTATACACTCCAGGAATGAATGTGTCCATTTGTATTATACAGTTTCCGAATTTTAATCTAATTCCCCAGACCCAAACAGTTAATTGATTAAAGGCCTAACCTAACCATCTAATTTATTTGTTTTGTCCTTATTTGTGCTATAATAAACTGAATTCTTTATTTATATCTATTTTATCATTATATTAACTATTATTCATTCATTCAACTTTGTCTGATTTAAGGCGTATTCCATTATTAAATAAAAAATTGATTTTACAATTTGCAATTCATATATAGTAAATACAATTAAACAATCATTGATTATGCAGATGGTAGTAAAAATTCCAAAAATCAAGTTAGCGAATTGAACTTAACACAATTCCATTTGTATTAAACCACCAGTCGAACAAAAGCAAATCCTAATGAAACGAATATTTTCCAAGTGGAAAATATTCGTTTCATTAAAATATGTTTAAAACATTGCGCAATTCCTAAATATTTTATATTTAAATTGTCATTTCATTTAAATGATAAAAGTAGATCTCTTAAATATGAACTGACTTTGAACATAGTGAATACATAGATTAGCGATTTAGAAAAACGCAAATATGAACTAATTAGAGGGAAAACTAAAATAAGATCTATGTTACTTTCCTTTTTGCACGTGGATGACTTTAAATGTATAGAGGATTTTGCTGATGGCTCACGTAATATGGAGATATATAAGGTTCACATTAGGCATGATAGTAAGTTAGGAAATTTGGGCATCTATAGTCAAACCACAGTTAGGACGTGTCCTGCTGTAACTAATCGAGTGGTAAACCCCTCTAAAATAAATCTTAATGAGAAACAACTGAAAATGCTTAATCGTGGTGTGAATACAGCTATCCAAATTGAGAAATCACCAAAAATTTGATTATTACTGAGGCTGTTAAAACATCACAATGCCTCTCAGACATGGATAAAGTTAGGTTTGAATTAGACGTAGCCGCAATTGTGCTAACGTACGAAGAGGAAAAATATAAATCGAATTATGAAATAAAAAGTCTCAGGAAAGAAATAATAGCAAACAGTGTGATATGTTTGAAAGCAGACAAAGGAGGAGCGACGGTTCTGATGACTCAATCTGACTATAATGATAAAATGTATGAACAACTATAAAATATATTGGTATACACAAAGATTATTAAAGATCCTACGGATAAGTTACAAGTAGAAGTTAAATTAT
Source organism: Eudiplozoon nipponicum (assembly GCA_029291075.1). Classification (NCBI taxonomy): domain Eukaryota; kingdom Metazoa; phylum Platyhelminthes; class Monogenea; order Mazocraeidea; family Diplozoidae; genus Eudiplozoon; species Eudiplozoon nipponicum. Next base: position 86,936 of record JAQBSW010000512.1, read on the forward strand.
TGATCAATAATATGATTGCTAATGAGAATTAGATCAAGCGCATGGTAACGCTCTCATACAAAGAGATACAGTCGCTCCCAGGGTGTATGGTTTAGTAAAGATACATAAATCAGGCAACCCCTTGAGAAATATTGTTAATGTCCAACACTCCACATAAAATGTCTAAGTTTCCATGCCATAGAATAAGGAAATATTCGTACTTCTTAGACCATACTTTTATGAATTCCTACCATTTGGTTGAGATTGTCGATAAATGTGATCTAAATGAAAACGATAGATTGGTGAGTTTGGATGTGGTGTCAATGTACACTAATATACCAGTAGATAAAGCACTAGCCTATTTTCACCGTTTCCTGGTTGATCATCAAGTAATATTGGAAGGAAGCAAAATGACGATAGGACACGTCATGGAGATGATGTACGTATGTATGTCCTCCACTTATTTTAAATTTAGGAATGCATTTGATAAGCAGATTAGAGGTGTTCCAATGGGGCAACCACTGTCAGTTCCAATAGCTAATATCTTCATGCATTACATGGAGAAAACCCTGCTGGATATAACACCCCTAAATCCAAAATTTTATGTACGATATTTGGATGATATATTAGTTATTTGGAATCACGAGGAGGATCAACTGATAAATTTCTTAAACATAGCAAATCAGGTGAGCGAGCTTAAATTTACAAATGAAAATGAATCATGTGGCGAATTACCATTTCTGGATGTCAAGTTAATTAGAAATGGTACAAAACTAGAACGGGATGTTTATAGGAAGGATACTTACTCAGGTATCCTTCTTAATTTCGATTCAAATCATCCATATAGAATGAAAATCGGTATCTTAAAATCAATGATAATAAGAAGCTTAAGATTAACAGATAAAAAACATAGAGAGATTGAATTAGGGAGACTGCGAGAGATATTCAGTGCTAATGGGTATCCTCTAAAGTTAATTGAAGCAACTATAATGAGCGTTATAAGTAAATTCAATCCTGACTGGAAGTACGTGAAGTCAAATAACTTAAAAGATGACCGGAGGGTAATGGTTATACCTGACTCCAAGCTAAGTAGGAAAATAAAAATGGTAGTGTTTAAATACAATATGCGTACTATATTAAAATAAACCCTTACACTAGGTATTATACTTCCCAACCACAAGGAAAAAATAGAACCGCTAGACACATCAGGAGTATATGAAATTCCATGTAACGACTGTAACTTGATGTATGTGGGTGAAGCCATGCGCCCAATTAAGGTTAGAAGAGGGGAACATAAAACCGCATGCAAGTATGCCCATGTTAATAGATCAGATCTTGCACGCCATACAATAGAGACAGGACACACAATTAATTGGGATGGGTGCAGACGTATATCAATTTGTAGACGTACCAGATCGACTAGACGATTAGAGAATCCATCTAAATTAAATTGAGAAATGACAAAATGAATGAAACAGCCGTAGAAAAATCACTAGGTCCTATTTGGAATACAGCCTTAAATAAAGGCAGAAAACGAAGATTGCACGAATCATAATCAGAAACTCGCTCAAGTAAAAGAATAAGAACACTGGACTGATATTAACTTACAGAGGTGGAGGGTGAGTAATTCACTATCGCTTAATTTATTTTCTGATTATATTATTATTTCATCCTTCATTACTTGTTATCTTATTTTATCTGTTATCTTACTTTCTGTTATTAGTGTAGCACCTTTTAACAAACATTTATGTTTGCATCTTTCTTTATCAGGCAATTTTCAATTTCTTTTACAAACCCGTTTTTATTTTATTTTAACTATCTACCCTAGTAGAATACTTTTCCGTTTCTAATTTAACTTTTCTTACGTGCGCATTTAGGAAATGACAGTTTTCATTTTAGTTTCACGTGAAGGACTGTTACACGTGTCGGTAATTACATGTAACAGATTATTACTCAGTCTGAATCAAATTCTCACACACACAAATACACAGACGTGGCATACGCTTACCTAGCGATTAGTCAGATGTTACTACATCGCTTTAATTTCACTGGGATGAGTGTACACGTGCAGTAGTTGATTACTCCTCAATCAAAATCTAACGAGAATACATACACAAAGGCATGTCGTACGATTATCTAGTGATTTGTCAGTACTTATGACTAAATCACAGTAAACTCATTTCGAAGAGTGTACACATGCAGACATATACACAAACCAATTTGACATACACTTTCCTAGTATTTTATTTAAAAAAACAAATTATGCTTAAGAGATCAAACAACAAGTATAAATGCGGCAGTTTAATCTACTATATCCAATTGATATATTGATTGTCAACTTAGTATGAGATTTGCTTTCAATTGAAATACATATCCATATCCGGATATTGAAAATTTTGGAGAAAAAATCAGGAAGACAGCAGATGCAAACAAATCGGATTGCAACCCGATAATCAGGTAAACAAAGCAAATCCCCTGGCAAACGCACACACTGACGCGATTCGACCTACCATTATCATAATCAGCCTACAGCGGCAAACTGTCGAACAAGGATCAAAAGCATTGCTTACATATGGAAAGCAAAATCAGATATGCGGCTTTCTACTTTATTGGTATCGACTAAATTGTTCTTGACAGGAAATGTGCACTGCAAAATTTTTAAGCAGTCACGAACAATAACTGTTTGCAGATTTCGCCACACATATGTATACTAAATAAAATTGAACAATCCTTCATTACGCGTGTGGTGAAAATAATTCTTCAACTTACGTATGCGAGCTCGAAGTAAACACAAATCATATTGTATTTATCCAGTCATCGAACAACATAGAATAACTACCACCAGTCGCACCCACTGATCCTTTTCGACTTTTCATTATCAACAAACAAATACTACGTCCAACTGAGTAGCAAGGATCAATCCGCGTTTTATATACATGGAAATCAAAATTTGATATGTGGCTCTCACCTTTAGTAGTTTTCATACACTTTACATTGCTGGATATATCGGCTGCACAATTTCTTTGCAGTCACGAGAATTAAATGTTTGCTGCTTTCATCACACACATATATTTAGGAAATAAAACTATGCAATAATTAATTGCGCGGTTGGTGGTAAAAATTATTTAGTTCGGGTAGGCCAAACAGAATAAAATACAAATAGCATTTTTCTATATTCAGTCATCGAGCAACATACAAAGATTATCGCCAATCGCAAGCACTGACACATTTCGAATTATAAGTGTGTGAGATTAATAAACTAAAACCATATATAATTTTACGATATATATAATAAAAATGTCAGCGTATTTATTTTATTATTTTGAGAAAGAGAAGGATAGAATTGGGAATTTATATCGTTCTATGTTATTCTTAATGAGTTTCCAATAAACGGCATCTCTTACTCAGGTGTATAATATTATTTCCGGTTCATCAGCTTTGCGTTTTCGGACCCTAGGAGAAGCTTCATTAAATCTTGGGTCTTATGACTTTTCTACCGATATTAAATTCAGAACGTCATTCCCCGATTTTATTTCAGAAGAATCTCTAATTATTTAAGTTAATCTGTTGCAGTTTAATAGAGTGGTGCGTTTGCATGACCTAATTCTCTTGAATGCCTAGCTAGATCTGATCCTTGAATGTGTTCGTATTGGCAGGCAGTTTTGTTATTCCCTTCTACGAAATTTTGTCGGGCGCATAGTTTCGCCTATATACCTTAGCTTAAAATCTTTGCACGGTATCGCATATACTTCTGATGTATTGAGGGGTTCTTTTATTCTCTTTTTGGTTAGTTAGTTTATGCCGTATACTACGCGATTGTTTTAAAACTGTTTTGATATCGTATTTATCTGCTTTTATTCTAATTTTTCTGCTCAAAATTGAATCAGTCTAAACCATATTATTGTGTTTTTCTAGTTCTGTTTTCTTCTTTACTTGGTTAATATAGTATCTTTTAAATCTCGTCAACATATCCGTCATTAAAAGCTCTATTATTATTGGCGGATAGCCATTTATTTTGGATATTTAATTTAATCTTGTCACTTTCTTATTTTTATATTTAAAATCCACTTAATATCATGGATCTAAGAAAGCCTATACTATTTTGGCGGTTTGTGATGAAATTAAGAAGGAGACCCGAGTTATTCTCTATCATAAAAAATATCTCTTTCCAATATGAGACAATTCCATTTTATTTTCACTTCGAGGAAATGGCAATAGTTGATTTTTTTCTTTTTTTAATGTCAAGTTTAATTGACTTAGCTGGTTGTCTAATTCTAGAAATTCATTTAATCAATTATCACCATAATTTCAAAATAGAAATATATCACCCATTAATCTCCCATACAATTTTGGTTTGAGGGGACATTTGAACAAAAAAAATTTTTCAAAATAATGCATAAAATTATTAGCGACCAGGACTGATAATAATTTTCCATTAAGGACATATTTCTCTTGATTATAAAATTATTTTTTGATCATAAAGTAAGTGGAGTACATGCAAATATCTAACAATTTCATAATACTTCTTAACGTTATTTTAATACTTCATATTATTTCTGTTAGACAAAGCTTAACCCTTTCTGATGGCGCTTGTACTGGGACATGAGTATACATCGGTACAAATCCTAGGTATGCCATTCTATCACTCTCCATCAAATTTTATTTAATAATAGCGTCAATAAAACGATATGCCTTCTTTAAAGTATAATCTAAAAAATAAGTAAATTTTCTATTTCTGTTGCATTAAAATTTAGACAAACTATTAGTTGTGTTGAGGCCCCTAACCTATTCGTGTCTGTAAGCCCCATAGATGCCAGATCGCTGGAAGTCCTAAAATTCACAGTAAAGTCTGATAGGCCTATATGATTATTTTCGTCACTTAAGTTCAAGTCCGCTATGTCCTGCACTAACCTACTTGTGTCCTCAAATTTAATATCGGTATCCATGAATATATAAGATAACAATTAAATCGATATTTACTGTTAGGAAATCGGAAAGTGAAAGTTGGAAAGCTGTTCCACTCAGCAATAATCTGTTATGGTATAAACGTGACCCAACGATAAAATCAAATATACCTGTTCCAAGGCTCCTCTTCAATGTTATTTTATATCAGAACAAAAGGCAATTGATGGAGAAATATATTTGATAATGATGTAATCGTTTACTATGGAAAAATATTAAAATGCAACAGACCAAAATTACAATACCAGTCACGTAGCGAAATATTCTAAAACTGAAAATAGCGCACAATTGAAAATCAAGTATTTAAACAAAGAATGTTCTGGAAAATAAAAAGAAAAATTTTTTTTATATAATGTTCGTTACAATCAGCTATGGTGGTTTAAATTTATCAGTCAAGGTAATTTTACATAAGGCGGAGGATTTAACTTCCTCCACAGTTGGTGAGTTTTGTACATTAACAATTAGACTAAGTGAAATACCTCGGAAAGATTGTATCACGTTGTATTAATGAATTCCGAAGTCCTCAATTTAATTCATCCGACGCAATCATTTTTGTAATTATAGACTTAACCTCTCCATGCAACATATCCGTTGGTTTCTTTGTTATTTTATTATACACATAGACATTATTTAATTTCTCATAAACTTTAGCCTTATAATCTGACTAGTTCATTAATTATGCTGCGCCACCGTTATTCGTCTTAAAGCATATTAATTTGTTGGATAAACATTCTGATCATAAGCATTTAAATACGTAATTCGGCTTGCATATCTGCAACTTGTACTTTTACACCACTTTGAACGCATCCAATTCAAACATAGATTTACCTTTATCTGGGAGGAACTGAGCTGTGATTACTGTTTCTGTATTTGTCTCATTCTATGTTACGTATTCAATAGGGATTGCCGTGTTAAGTTCAAAATTAAGTATTTCTTGGGCTTTCCTTGAGATCCACTGACGATAAACTAACCAAACTTTGAGACATGAAAGAATGAATGGGCTTATTCTTCAAAGGGCGATTAATTCCCAGGTTAGCTAGTTTATTCTGGTGTCTATGTTTAATATATTTAATTAAGTTATCTCTCGAATTGGTTGTAAAATCATCATTGAATTTAAAGTACACCCTATATAATTTCGCTAGTAACAAAGATCATACTGTCGTCTTATCTGTAACCAGTCCAAATTTAAGATTTTTTTTGTTTATTAATCGATAATTTTGTTAACATTCTATATACGATCTGAGGTAAGGGTGGTCGGCCATTAGTAGTATATATATATATATATATATATATATATATATATATATATATATATATATATAAATTATGTTTATTGTCTTCGAATATTACACAGTATATTTTCACTTAAGAAGAAAAAAACATTAATAACAAAGTGGAAAATTACCATTTATTTCGAGACCACGAAACTTCATTCTACAATCTTTTACTATTATACGTCCTGGGTTTTCATTTGATTATGTGGGTGGCAACAAATTGGACTCCGTTTTACTTATATTTATTGTGCGGACTGATTAGTAAGTGTGTATGAGAATTTGTCTATGTGTGTGCCTGTTTTTATGTAAAGGTCTTTCTTGCTGTATTGCAAAGTGATTTCTGGAATCTAATCATTTTTGTGGTCATTAATTAACAGTTAGCCAACTGTTCACATTGCTGACTGTTACGTGCACGAATGTTATTTTTCCACAGTATAATTTTTCGTTTACCTTGTTCCGCAATTTTTTTTTGCTTGCCTGGTAATAGCATAGGTGCGGGTATCAGTGTTGAATGCTTATATTCTTTCTAAATTTCTGATTTGGTAGGTGCAGCTGTTTTCCCCTTTCAGTTTGTAGCCAATCTGATCAAAGGTTTGTTGACTCTCGTCGAGTGGATTTTTGGACTTGCCTTGACGCTACTAAATCGTTGTTCGGTTTTGTGATTCGTGTCCAGTCTATTAGAATATCATGTTGATGAACAGTTGTTTATGGGCACAGTTTTCCTCAGGTAACCCAGTTCTTCCTGATTCTGTTAGCTAGGGTTTTAACTAGGTTTCTTTTGTGGCATTTTGGTACACTGCTATTGAAATGAAACAAACTAAGTTTCACTGCAAAATACTTCAACCATTTAGAAATATCATGACTACTTCGAATTAGTAGATGAACTGAAGGAGAAAAACATTCTACAGAATAAAACGTTCTTGCTTAACGTCTCATCCTTATTTATGAACATTCCACTAGATAAGACAATGACGATCTTGTATGTCCTGCTTAAAAATGAGTTTTACGATTTTCCTTTAGACACCAATGATATCAAAGACCTCATACTAGCATGTAACAAAACGTGTAATTTACATTTGGAGAGAAATAATAAAGCCAGATAAATGATGTAGCTTTGGGATGCTGCATTGCACCCCTCCCAGGAGATTAATACATACATCATCTTGAAAAAACGATCCTAATAAGTATAATTGACCTGTGCACACTCTACAAAAGTTATGTAGATGATATATTATTGTATATTTCAGAAACAGCAGACTCATTGGAAATCCTCAAGCAAGAAAATGGAATCAATCCAGAAATCATGTTCACTTTTGAGGTAGAGAAAGATAATAGTTTTCCCTTACTTGGCATCAAAATCGCTCGAGAAGAAAATGGTGATCTGACACTGGCCAAAGGTAGAAAATTCACTTTCACTGGTCACTACATTTACTACAACAGCAGTGTGCCAAAATCCCACAAATAAACTCAGTTAACAACCTAGGAAACGAAATCAGGAATGTCTGCTCTCAACACAAGATCGAAGAAGAACTGGGGTACCTGAGGAAAATTTTGCTAATGAACAACTGTTCAGAGCTGTTCATTGGTGTCTACAACAGACCAGGTAAGATTCGCATTAGAGAGAATACCGTCAAGCAGGTTTTCCTAAACTTGCCATTTGAGAGGATGTACCGGCCTCAATAATTGCATGTCGGCTAAAAAGGATAACTAATGAGAACTTTCCCAATATTAAAGTTAATATCACATTTAGCAGACAGAGAATCATAAAGTTGGATACCAAAGATCAATTACCAATTCTCTCCAAATTATTCACAGTCCACAAATTCTCATGTTTTTTCGGCAGCACATATATTAGACGTAAAAATAAGCAACTGATCAAGAGAATACAACAAAATTTACCGCAGAATTTGATTTAAAAAGTATTGGCACCGTCAGGAAATGGAGATATTTCTGATCATATATTGGCAACGGGGCACCCAGTAAATTTTACCGATATCTCAATCCAACATGAAGCAAAATCAGAAAATATATAATATATTTATAAAGCCCTTTATATAAAACGGCAAAAACCTGGCCTAAATATTTAAAAGTTTCACCAAAATGATATTCTTATAGACTGGCCAATTATGGGTCGGAGAGATTAAATATGTATGATATTGTGTACTAGATATTGCATACGCTGTAAGTAAATAGATTTAATCAAGGTCAGAATTTGATAACCAAGTCAGCATGAAGAAAATTTATGAAAGTTCATTAGTTTCATAGTTATCATCCAAAGATAAGGAGTCCTACATCAAGAATATTTATGCTACATCTGTTATTCATTCAGGCTTAGCAACAATTTTGCAGATATAAGACCACGTTTGATGAACTTAACTACAAGCAATTGTTTTCGGTTTTCAACGTTCAATTTGATCTTCATTGGTCACTTTTATAAGTTAAGCAGCTTTTTAAGGACGTATTTTTCTGCTCAAGCTAGTTGTTACAAGAGGCAGGCAATTTTACAAACAGATAATTTTAATATTTCGTTTGTCCTCAATTCTTGGTCTACCATTCGACGACATTTGAAAACGAATATCGGCCATGTCAAAAGTCTTACGTCCTACTAATTCAAATTTCGACTACTTATAGCTGCTTAACGCTGCTTTTAGATTTATCCATGTTTATTTTATCAATCTCCATAAAGTAATTGATTTTCGATATAGCATGAAAATAATTCAGTGGCAAACAAGATGGCTTGATGCAGAGACCATTACCTATGCGTTTTTTCTACACTGGGTGGTAAGATTTGGAGTGTCAGATGTAGTGGTTACTAATAAGGGTCCAAATTTTATGGCACGTATATTTCAAGAAAACTTAAAATTACTGGTATTTGATGTGCGCAGATGTACGTCATTCAATCCTAGGTGCAATAATCTTGTTGTGCGACTGCTTTGCAACTTAAAGGCGGCGCTATGTGAGCCTAGCCAAAAATCCGTCTGGCTCACTGCAATCCCACTAGTACAATTAGGATATCGCGATATCATAAAAACATCTGTTGCAAAGGTCACTTTTGGTAACACTCCGCAACTACCTCCAGGTTTAATGACCGATTTTAAATTTAGTGCTAAATACGAACGACGGAGGATCTAAAAAAGTTACAACATATTCTAAGTAATCTGTTTCCGCAACCAGCAAGAAAACAAAATCTGCCAATATATATTTCTAAAGCATTAGTCTTAAATAGGCAAGCCTATGTCCTGATAAACAATGTTGAGTCGAGTGTGAAAGCAAATTATAATGCACTTCATCCGTTAATCAAGCGCGATCCAAAGTTCTACTTGATTGATTATAATTTAATCATAAACCAGTATCCATCGATCAAATAAAATGATCCTATGAGTTCCGGACTCCAATGAAAACAGGTTGTGATAATAATCGCGAGCAAGAACCACCATCAGACCAAGAGACAAAAAGCATTCCAAAGCCTAAATAGCAAACTCGCATGGCATTAACACTTAACACCAGAGCTCACTGAATATATCAGGTCAAAACTCTACCCACGAGTACAACTTAAATTTTATGTAGTGTAATGTGTGGCATGATGGAACAATGGTTAGAGCACCAGTTTCCGAAGCAAGCTTGCTCAGGTTCGAGCACCGTCTGCGGCAAATTCTGGCCAATATGTGATAAGTTCCCAATAAGGATGAAACCGGTCTACTGGATGTATTGGTTTTCTACACTATGAAATTCTTTGTTTATAGTGACAAATTTATGTACTTAATGGGTCAAGTGTTTATATCATATTCGCAAACTTGATTATAGTAAATGTTATCCACGCCCATGCAACCAATTTTCGTTTAGTTATAACATTTCGTTAGTTTTCATCTAAGTAAAATTAGAATCGATGCATACCAGTTCCTTTGTTCATGCGTGAGACGCAAATCCTAGGCTTAGGTCTGTTAATGCATATTACACACCAACTACGTCTATTATATCAAGGCACATCAAGTAAAAGGGAAGGAATTGTTATTAAATAGAAAATGAATCAGTACAAATGAATTCGTTTCAACATAATTTGTGATTTCAATTTTTAATAGTTTATATTAGGTTGGCCTGTCAATGGAAGCTTATTTTATTTAAAAACATGTATAAATTAAAACTCAAGCAGAGTACATCGATATCTACACAATATGAGTAAACTGAAAATTATCCATAATTTGGTTATTTCTCGATTCTCTTATACTTTTTTTGTTTAACTGAAAAAATGCTTTCTAACAAAATCATGCATTTACTCAACTGTCTATCTACCCTCGCCATTACTTACAGACAATGATTCGCAAACATACATTCATGCACACCTACACACCAATATCTGTAAATACTAACCTTTATATATGATTAAAAAAATAATATTTTGTACAATTGCCTGAAATTTTGTCAAGAATTCTTATTTTAAGGCATATCTATATTTTCCTTCTTAATTTTTTGATACGTTTTTCCGAGTTCCTTTTAATTACAACGTTGATTCGCTTTAGGTTCACTTAGAAAGATGTAAAAATGAATGTCATATTGACCCAAAAGTACACTAATAATTGAAAATTGCATTCACAAATATGTTACTGAACTTTATCCAGTGAACCTTGAGTAATTATTACGAGATAACTGTAGTTCTGCTTGACTGAATGTAAATGTTCATTATTATATTTAACGGAATGTCAAATAGTAATACAAACTCGTATACGCGACACCCCCTCACCTTGTGAAACATAATTATTTTTTTATGAAATAACTGTAGTTTTATTTAGTTGAATTTGTACGTGTTTGTCATTATATATAACCGAATTATTAAGAATCCCATACACACACGTACACGATATACACGTGTCAAGTGAAACGACAACAACTATCTGTGAATCACCTTAGTTTCCGTTATATGCCTATATAAGTGCTTGTACACGAATTTAGTAAACTAAAGTAATTATATGGATATAACTGTACTTTTCCTTATATGTACATACACGTGTTGAATTTGTGTCAGCCATAGACAAACCCACACACAAACATGATTCACACATATCTATTTAAACGTCAAGAATTGTTTCAAGATCAGCTAGTTATATGCCTAAATGTAGCCATTAAAACAAGGTAATAATTATTAATTTACTACATTTCGTGTGATGAGCGGTCGGAAAATCAATCAGATTTCAATATTGATTTATAACAAAATAAATTGTTGTCAGTGCGCCAAACATATTATTCAACAAAACCAGGATGATCCAATGCACATTCGTGGTTTTAAAAAAATATTCAAAAAATATAAATTCTTCAAATTTAATATTGTCCACATTATTTGATATTCATTATGTTATTAATCGAATATTTGCATTTCGGGTTTTAACCAGCTTTATTTGCTTGAAGGCCTAGTAAACAGTCCACTATATAAGCAAAGCCGATCATTTAATGCATTTTCTAATTAATATCAAATTATTTTTTTCTTGGCAAGTCTTTCTGGTAGGTGGATCCAATTCGGTACAAATTTTGACAAAAGTTCAATTAGTCATCACCGATCTCTGATTCGAAGTAAATTAAATCAGCAGGTGTGCGTCATATACCGCGTAGATAAATTTTTTTAAATAATCACAGCACAATTTTGACGAACTTGCAAGCCGTTTACAAAAGAAATAGAATTCTGGACAAAGACAGTATATAGGTCTGTGAATTTTAGTTTTTGCATGCAAAACTCTAGATTACTTTAATTGGGTTTCTGAATGAGTAATCGGTCTATTAAATATCAGCTTTTCAAAGTTTAGTTTTAACGAACAGCATGTCTAACCAAGATAATTTATCTTCTGCATTTCCGTTCCAAGTTCACTTGTTATCGACTAGTTTATTGCGTATTAATTGAAGTAAAAATATAAAAAATTAACGCATGAAATGTCGATTCAGAAGCGTCTATCAACTAATTTAGATGCCAGTTAATGTCTATATATATATATATATATATATATATATATATATATATATATATATATATATATAAATTAAAATTAAAATTGCCCATATCAATTATAATTTTCATAACATAGCAAGTGCATTTCATCGAGTAGAACGAGTTGATCGTTAAAGAGTACCCATCAAAATTTATTCAAATAACGCAGTTCAATTTGTTTTAGTGTGGGTTAAAATTGACAGTTTAGAAAACAATCGATGAAACATTAAGACAGAAGATATACCAAATAGACTCTAACAATCGTAAACTGAAAAGAAGTATAATTTATATATACTTATATAATTGTTCGTGTATGTATAGTTCTAGACGCATGTTCCAACAAGGAAGTATTTTCATATACCTAGACTTAGATAAGACTAAAACTTATATTTGAGATTCGAAAGTTTTGACTGAGAAGATTTGTTCCTGGAAATAAAAAAAATGTCTACTTTCTGAATTCTCAAATAGAAAACCATAGCAGAATTGAAAGTTATAAGTGGGGCAAAGCGAAAAATATGTTTAGCAGTTTTATATGGCGGGCAGGAAAAGAGTTATCAATTAATTAAGAACTAACAGGATGCATGTATTTGGAGTTCTCTAGCATTAATTTCAACTAACAAATGTGTATTCTGTAAACACAGCCCTGCGGAGCAAAGTTCAACTTTGTTTAAGCGTTTAATGTCGGAATTGCACGTTCGATATACAACATTGTATGCAAGTTCCACAGATTGAAGGAAGTTCTTGATAGGAATCAAGACTTATGTTAATGATTTAAACACATTCTGGAAAAGGAAAATTTCAAATGCACTTCTGTCCGGAGCGGAATTAAAGTGCAGTTTAAACGCCTTTACCTGATTACGTCTCATGTCATTATGCAACAGAAAGACGAAAACGTCGTGTAGTTAAGGGTACTTTTGTCCCAAATGGCATTTTCATGAGTGTTTTACGAAACCTAAGATTGTCCTGGTCGATGAGGCCAAAAGTATGCTGGTAACAAGACCATAAGCAAAATGATTAATGACAGGCTTTATTATTCTCTGACTGATGTTATGCAAGACCTGAAAGTGTGTTTTTTCCCGCCAATTCAATGAAAATTCCACATTTGCGATTGCAAAGAATTAAACAGCTGAATCTTATGAAACCATTTCCGTCTGCTTTAAGGCTAGAAAACGGTCTCAGAAATTGTGGCACAATGCGTCATTGTAAGTTGTTTCGAAACCCTCTAAATAAAATGGATTTTTAAAAATAATTACGGTGAATAATTGGTATTAATCCAAAATACGGCCGGAATAATCATAAGTGCAAATTGGAATTAGCAGTATATTTTGTTATAAAACACAATAATAGCTTATATAGTACAATCTCAACAAAACTTCGTTAATTCACTTGAAAACCAATGTACTGAACGTGTAATTTAAGTTATGTTTAGTTAAACATCATCAAAATATTTCCATACGGCGAAACTAAAATTATTCTAAAACTAGTTTTATCTAATTTGCGAGAATGCATTAGATATCCTAATTGGAGCGTTGCAATCAGCACCAAATTAACAAAGATAGCATAAAAGCGCATCTTAAAGAGAACAGTAAAATGGCCATCATTAAATAGTCTTTTGGCTTTCAACTTTATGACCTGGCACTGAAGCCCAAATTCACTTTATTATTGTTCAAGTAATGCTAGACGTTTCACCCTGAAGTCTTCTTGATCTATGAGTACTAAAGCAATGTTGAGGTCAACTTCATCTATAATTATTAACAGTGCGGAACTTCGCCAGGAAGCACAAATTAAAGGCTCTAAATGGATAACGTTGTTTGCTTCTGCAAACAGCGGGTATCGTCCAAGCCACATATGTACTAAATAGTTAATTAATACACGTTCATAATACGTGGATGTTCCATAATTAAGTTCTGACAAACTCCAATTTATTTATGTAATCTCTATTCAATTATGATCCATATTTACACTTTCTTGTTGAGCTCACGTATGACCATTTCCTTATTATTGGCGTTTGTCTACATTCTATGTTCTAATCGTCAAACGCGTTTCTGTAATTTCAGTGAAATCTTAATATTCTTTGAGTAGTTTTGTATGCAAAACAGTTTGTCGTCAACCGAAAAAACAATTCCTGTGTCTAACATTTTGAAAAGTTTTTCTTTTACCGGATTGTCATACTACTTGAAATTTGGAAATAGACAGACATCAATCTCCTTGTAACGTATGCGTGAAATCGATCGAAGGTACATATTCGTTCACGCCAGGGTTAAATATCTGGTTATAACCTTCATATGCAGATATTTTCCATCAAGTGAATATCACAATCAATAATGTAGCTATATATTTTTCATAGAAAATAATGATGATATTAATTTTTTTAAATATTAGTATAATGATTATTAATATTATTATGCTTTACTTAAATGAAAATAATATTATTATATTTAATATTAAAATTATTGGAATTATTGGAATTATGTGTGTATTATTATTATATATGTAATATAATAATAATATAATAATAATAATATATAATAATAATAATATATATTATTAATATTATTATTAATATATATTATTATTATTATTAATATATATTATTATTATTATGAATATTATTGAGCTTGAATGATATAAACAAATTTATTGGAAATATTTATGGCTTTAATTGTATTAGTAATGATATTAGTACGAGTTTTAGTTTTAAGATTAATTTTATTATAATGATTATTATCATCAATATAACAAAATTAATAATAATAATTTTAATAATAAAATTGGTAATAATAATAATATACAATTTTATTATTGTTATTATAATTATTATTAAAATTGATAATATTATTGGTGTTTCCATTATTTAAATTATTTCTTTTTTAAATATTACTGATAGTAGAAACAGTGGTAATAGCAGCTTAATTACTTTTAGGAGTAGAAGTAGTAACAGTAGTAGTACTAGCAACAGACGAAGTAGTACAAGTAAAATAATAAATTTTAGGACAGTTTCCGTGCAGATATATTTGGTAACTTATTTTTGTTGATAATTAAATTGTCATTCGTGTCTCTAGTTCCCTTTCTTATCATAGCAATTTTGAGATCATTATCAATATGGTTATAAAGTCGCTTAAAAATCATCTGCTTCAATATTTAATATTAAATTCTTTTGGAGATACAATATTTCAACTTTCAAATTGAAGTTATTATCAGATAATTCATTAGGTAGATATAATGAACTTCAAGCAGTTTAATGTCCAACCCAAGAGAAGTAATTAAGAATTAACGGATGAAGGATACCGGCTTGCCAACGCATCGCCCGCACCGCTATCTTCAGTCATCGTAACGACCAACGTTCCCACGCCACTATCAATCCAAGTGCAGCATTACGGTCCTGTATCACAATGTAAGCAAACAAATGCAAACGGATCAACTTCCAGAGACACTGTCAGTCGTTCATAATCAGATAGGTGTTCTACTGTAGTCAGACCTAATATCTGTTGTGTGAATAATTTTATATGGGGATACAGAATTAGATTTTGCCTCAGAAATTATAAAGATGGTGAAATATGTGAATTTCCGCGGTTGCGCACAAGCAGTCTACCTAAGCATAATTTTCATACCTACCATCAGAAAAGCATAAAGGAAGCAAGGACAGAGATTATTGCTTCCGTCAATCGACAAACCGCATCACTAAATGTTGTTTCAGATACACTTTTCCATGTCTCGATTGTGCTAGACACAGGTGGTACAATATCATTAGTACTGACAAATTTCCCAGTAAATTGAAGCAGCGATGTAAAGTTAAATGCTGTCAACTGTCAGTCAATTGAATCACATATCTTGGAAAAGCTCAGAGTATTCCCGTAGAAATTTTTCATCGCAAACGTGCTATACTGTATATTTGGCCTGAATTTGATGGCCAAATATAAACTGATAATTGATAAAGCAAGACTCAGTCACACATTTTAGTGGCGTACATTTTTACCTAGCGTCAATCGTTTGATTTTTTTCATTTAAAAGTAATGAATCATTTGACTATTTAAATTAATAGTACGTGAGAGCGTCAACAATTGTTCGAATATCAGAAATATTAAAATATATGATCCAAACAATCCAGCTTGGCTAACTACGTGGCATCATATTGCAAGTAAAGGCTGTCAGTCTTTGCGAAATATTGACCCTTAGATCATTAATAGTTAAAGGCTAACAAGGCCATTTTTAACAGGTGTTAGAGGACGGTTTTATTCGTTCGAGTTCTAGTCCATGAACATTGTTAATTCAAATGCAAGCATGTGAAAATCCTGGGGTACTCGATTATACATGGTAGAATAAATTCCTAAAAGAAGGAGCGGAGGCAATTTTTAAAGTTTCCTACACCGATTAATAAAGAATATCTGAGTCTCTTTCTCGTCAGGTATAAATATTGCAGGTTCTATATTCCGGTGATGGCGAAACCATATACACAACTGAAAAGACATCTCAAAGAGGTTAAGTCACCAAGGTCACACTCGCGTCTGCGCTGGGACTAAAATTTC
The DNA here is from genome assembly GCA_029291075.1 of Eudiplozoon nipponicum. NCBI lineage: Eukaryota > Metazoa > Platyhelminthes > Monogenea > Mazocraeidea > Diplozoidae > Eudiplozoon > Eudiplozoon nipponicum. The sequence continues at coordinate 103,648 of JAQBSW010000512.1, forward strand.
CAGCTAATGTTTGAACGAATAAAAGAGTTTCTTGTGTAACATACAACATTATACGCTTTTCAGCATAATGCATCATTTAAATTGCAAGCCAGCAAATTCTATGTATCCCTGGGCTCTTCACAAGAACAACAATTTGATGTTGAAATGTATCCAATCTCATTTTATGTCAGAATGTTTCAAGCAGCTGGAAATGAATATTCGTCAATGGCAAAGAATTACTGGCTCTGCACGACTCCTACCTCTACTTTACACGATATCTCCTATGCACACTTTCGAAATGATGATCGAAAACGCATCTATAGTGGGAGACTTACAGAATGGTGCTCAAAATTATCCTAAAAGAATGATTCGGAAATGAACCTCTTTTGTGAATTCAATTTTAGCATAAGTCATGTGAAAGGCAAAATATTGTGGTGGCTGTTTGTATATCATGCAGCGATTTAGATTCAATAGACTATCGAAATGCAAAACAGTCGCTATGGAAAGAAACCATGATAAAACAAAGAACCGGTAAAGAAAACACGTCATAGCGACGAAGGTACTCTGACAGATTAATTAATTTCAAGCTAAGCGATGCGGTCATCATCGTATATAATATGGAACGAAATATGGCAATAAAAACGTCGTTTCAATCAAACGAGCAATATGTGATGAATATCCCAATCAGAGTCATAATGGTGTCGATGGTACGAGAATGTTGTTACAAGGACGCTAATTTTGGCCTACCAATCGACGATATATTACCGAATGTGTTAATGCATGCCTGCAATGTGAACGCTCATAAGTCTTTTATCATACTCAAACGAATTTTGGTCGTATGTAGCTGCCTAAAGCTCGTTTTAGATTTCTTAATGTTGGCTTGCACACTTTCATTAAAGTACGTTGATTTCATTTCGAATACAAGATGTTATAGACACAGGTCAAGTTGATGTGCGACGAAATACAGCATTTAATCCTAATATATATATATATATATATATATATATATATATATATATATATATATATATGTACACGTTAACTGGCATCTAAATTCAATTATGTATTAGGTGTTGCAAACCTAGTAACAAATTAGTTCAATTGTGACCAAAAGGATAAAACAAAGCCAGCATGAACGGAAAGTATAATCTCATGCACATTCGTTTTGTGCTTACTCGCGACTCATCAGTAGAAGCCAGTATTACGCCCTTTAAACACTATATATTTGGTCGTAGAATGGGGAATAATAGGACGGTACAATCTTCTAGACCAATGCGTAAACATGCAATAGTGAAGCTAAAATCATATAAAGACTTCAAAAATGAGACTTTAACGCTAACTAACACTATATAATATATTTACCGAGTATGAAAAGGATACTAACACTATGGCCATGTGTTAGTAACCTATACCAACATTATTCTACCGAAAAGGTACATGGTACAAACACTTTCGTTTACTAGTCGGTACAGCATACCAACCTGATGGATATCAATTTATGCTAAAGTTCACCCAAATTAAGAATTACAACAATTTCTCAACTCCTGTTACTTCAGTTAATCCGTAAACTCTGGTCTTGATCGATATCAGTTATCACATTTCGCGGTAAGCATGGCATCATTCACATCAATATATTACAGTTAAATACTGTTTGTTGCGAAGAACTAATATTTATGCAAGTACGTATTAGTTGTTGCAAACCTGGTAACGAATTAGATCAGTTGTGACCAGAAGGATAAACCAAAGGCAGCATGAACGGAAAGCATAATATCATCTCATGCACATTCATTTCGTGCTTAGTGGCGATTCATCAGTAGGAGCCGTTATTACGCTCTTTAACCACTATATATGTGGTCCAAGAATGTGGAATAATAGGACGGTACAATCTACTACACGGAAGTATAAACCTGCAATAGTGAAACTTACATCATATAAAGTCTACGACAATGCGACTTCAACGCTAACTCACACTATATAATATATATTGCAAGTCTGTAAAGGATACTAGCACTATGGCTATTGTGCTAGTAACTGATACCAACAATATTGTACCAAAAAGGTACATGGAACTAACAGTTTCGTTTCCGAGACGGTACATGATACCATTCTGATGGGTATCAATTTGTGCTAAAGTTCACTCAAATTGAGAAATACAACAATTTCTGGGCACCTGTTACTCCAGTTAATCTATACACTCTGGTCTTGATCGATATCAGTTATCACATTTTGCGGTAAGCATGGCACAATTCAATTCAATATATTACAGTTAAATACTGTTTCCTGCGAAAAACTAATATTTATGCAAATATGTATTCGGTGTTGCGAACCTAGTAATAAATTACTTCAGTTGTGACCAGAAGGATAAACCAAAGGCAGCAGGAACGGTAAGTATAATCTCATTCACATTCGTTTCGTGCTTACTGTTGACTCATCAGTAGAAGCCGATATTACGCCCTTTAACCACTATATATTTTGTCCAAGAATGTGGAATAATGGGACGGTACAATGTCCTAGACGAATATCTAAACCTGCAATACTGAAACTAACATCATATAAAGTCTAAGACAATGCGACTTCAACGCTAACTCAATTGTATAATATATATCGCAAGTCTGTAAAGGATACTAGCACTATGGCTATTGTGTTAGTAACTGATACCAACGTTATTGTACCGAAAAGGTACATGGTACTAACACTTTCGTTTCCGAGACGGTACATGATACCATTCTCATTGATATCAATTTGTGCTAAAGTTCACTCAAATTGAAAAATACAACAATTTCTGGACACCTGTTACTCCAGTTAATTCATACATTCTGGTCTTGATCGATATCAATTATCACATTTCGCGGTAAGCATGGCATCATTCACATCAATATATTTTAGTTAAATACTGTTTCACGAAGAACTAATATTTATGCAAGTATATATTCGGTGTTGCAAAGCTTGTAATAAATTAGTTCAGTTGTGACCAGAAGGATAAACTAAAGACAGCATGAACGGTAAGTATAATCTCATTCACATTTGTTTCGTGCTTATTGATTACTTCTCAGTAGAAGCCGGTATTACGCCCTTTATCCACTATATATTTGGTCGATAAATGTGGAATAATAGGACGGTACAATCTCCTAGACGAAAGTGTAAACATGCAAAAGTGAAACTTACATCATATAAAGTCTAGGACAATGCGACTTCAACGCTAACTCACACTATATAATATATATACCGAGTCTGAAAAGGATACTCACACTATGGCCATGTGTTAGTAACCTATACCAACTTTATTGTACCGAAAGGGACATGGTACTAACACCGTGGTTTTCGATTCGGTACATGATACCAACCTGTTGGATATCAATTTATGCTAATGTTGACCCAAATTGAGAATTACAACAATATTTGAACACCTCTTACTCCAGTTATTCCATACACTCTGGTCTTGATCGATATCAGTTATCACATTTCGCGGTAAGCATGGCACCATTCACTTCAATATATTACAGTTAAATACTGTTTGCTGCTAAGTACTAATATTTATGCAAGTATGTATTAGGTTTTGTGCACCTAGTAACAAATTAGATCAGTTGTGACCAGAAGGATAAAAGAAAGGCAGCACAAACGGGAAGCATAATATCATCTCATGCACATTCGCTTCGTGCTTAGTTGCGATTCGTCAGTAGAAGCCGTTATTACGGCCTTTAACCACTATATATTTGGTCGAAGAATGTGGAATAATGGGACGGTACAATCTCCTAGACGAATGTGTAAACCTGCAATAGTGAAACGAACATCATATAAAGTCTACGACAATGCGACTTCAACGCTAACTCACATTGTATAATATATATCACAAGTCTGTAAAGGATACTATCACTATCGCTATTGTGCTAGTAACTGATACCAAAGTTATTGTACCGAAATGGTACATGGTACTAATATTTTGGTTTCCTAGTCGACAAAGGATACCAATCTGATGGATATCAATTTATGCCAATATTCACCCAAATTGAGAATTACAACAATTTCTCAACACCTGTTACTCCAGTTAATCTAAACACACTGGTCTTGAACGATATCAGTTATCGGATTTTGCGGTAAGCATGGCACCATTCAATTCAATATATTACAGTAAAATACTTTTCGTTGAGAAGAACTAATATTTATTCAAGTATGTATTAGGCGTTGCGAACCTGGTAAGAAATTAAATCAGTTGTGACCAGGAGGATAAACCAAAGGCAGCATTAACGGAATGCATAATATCATCACATGCTCATTCGTTTCGTGCTTAGTAGCGATTCGTCCGTAGGAGCCGGTATTACGCCCTTTAACCACTATATATGTGGTCAAAGTATGTGGAATAATAGGATAGTACATTCTCCTAGACGAATGTGTAAAGCTGCAATAATGAAGCTAACATCACATAAAGTCTACAACAATGCGACTTCAACGCTAACTCACACTATATAATATATATACCGAGTCTGAAAAGGACACTACCACTGTGGCTTTTGTGTTAGCAACTGATACCAAAAGTTATTGCTCCGAAAAGGTACATGGTACCAACTATTTGTTTCCTAATCGGTACGGGATACCAACCTGATTTATAACAATTTATGCTAAAGTTCAACCAAATTGACAAATACAACAATTTCTGAACATATGTTACTCCAGTAAATCCATATACTCTGGCCTTGATCGATATGAGTTATCGCATTTCGCGGTAAGCATGAAATCACTCAATTCGATGTATAGCAGTTAAATACTATTTGTTGCAAAGAACTAATATGTATGCAAGTATGTTATAGGCTTTGCGTACCTAGTACAATGTTAGTTCAGTTGTGACCAGAAGGATAAACCAAAGGCAGCATGAACGGGAAGTATAATCTCATGCATATTCATTTCACGGTTACTAGTGACTCATCAGTAGGAGCCGGTATTACGCCCTTTAAGCACTATATATTTGGTCGAAGAATGTGGAATAATATGACGGTACAATCTCATAGACGAATGTGTAAACCTGAAAAAGTGAAGCTTACATCACATAAAGTCTACGACAATGCGACTTCAAAGCTAACTCACACTATATAATATATATACCGAGTCTGCAAAGGATACTAACACAATGGCTTTTGTGTTAGTAACTGATACCAACATTATTGCTCCAAAAAGGTACATGGTACTAACAATTTCGTTTCCGAGACGTTACTTAATACCATTCTCATGGATAACAATTTATGCTAAAGTTCACCCAAATTGAGAAATACAACGATTTCTGAACACCTGTTACTCCAGTTAATCCAGACACTCTGGCGTTGATCGATAACAGTTATCACATTTCACGGTAAGCATGACATCACTCGATTCAATATGTCACAGTTAAATACTGTTTGCTACGAAGAACTGATATATATATATGCATGTTTGTTATGTTCAGAACAAATAGTTATCCTACAATCTTATTTAAGAAAATAATAAACGAGATCTTATGAAGATTACATGGAAAGATTAGCAATGCAAAACTGGTAGAAGATTAAGGAAAAATTAAAGATAAGCAGAGATTTCAGGTACTACCAGATTCCGTATTGGGCATAAAATTAAGAAGATTAGCAACGAAATACAAAATAAGAACATCATTTAGAGAGTCATTTACTGTAGGCAGTACGCTACAACACCAGAAAGAAAAAATAGAACACATCGACCTCTCAAGATTTTATATGAACACCTCGTAAAGATTGCAAACTCAGTAATATATGTGATACTATGCGACAATGAAATGTACGTAGAGGGGACCATAAAACGCCATGTATATATGGATTTAGCCATAGGTCAGACATAGCCAGGCACTCAATGGAGACAGATCATCAGATAAACTAGAATGTTTGTGAGCGGATTGCATTAAATAACAGAAATAGATTTGACGGTTTGATAACGGAATCAGTTGAAAAAAATCTGAAATGAACGTCATGAATGTGACATCTTTGGAAAAATCATTAGGCCCTATATATAATGAGGCCTTCGCCAATGGCAGGACATATCGATTAGATGAGACTGAATTATTAATAAATACAACTAATAGGCCATGACTGGGAATATGAGATAATAAAAGGAACTGTTTTGATGGAATTAGACAGGCAAAATTTAGCAGATATACAAAAATTATAGTCAATCGTCTGTACTAGGGGATAATACATTGTTATTTATATGTTGGTTCTGATATACATATCATATAAGCGATGTACGCTATATATATATATATATATATATATGTATATATATATATATATATATATATAAATGACCAACTACTCAGGCTTTCATTTCGCGATGATCATATTAAAGGCGCCAAACCACATGATAACGCAATCCATTATTTATTAAAAATATAATCCTCTTATAATCAAATAGCCTTGTGCGTATTGATCACATTTTTACGGTGATGACCAACTGTTAATAATGTTTACAATAATTTGAACAAATGAAAAATATCGTTCTAGTAAAATGAGCAGTATTTATAATCTGACATTACGAACATTAATAAATTCTAAAATATAAAAAATAACTACAAATTATTCGTGCTACAAATAAGACTATCAAACTGCAAATGATGTTCTGTACGTATAAGAATATAATAATAATGAATATAGACATGCTGCAATACCCGCCGCTAAAGTTGACATAATCAACGTCAAATTTTAATAAACTCACCGGTGGACTCTTGAACTGATATCTTCACGAGGGACATCAGACCGTGGTTGATCATCGATGGGGTCCGGTACACTTTGGCTTTAACGTCGACCGAACAACGTCTATTCGGACATAGGCTTGCTTAAATCAGTCTAGAGCTTTCGAAATATTTACCGGTGTGCTGTGCCCTCCCTTTCGTTGTGCGGGCAGACAATTTGAAAAACACTGTAGCTGTTGTAGAACTTTCACCGTTGGAATTCCATCAGTAACTTCAACATCGCTCATTAAATTTACCGGAAGTTGCGAGCTGTAATTAAAAGCGATTTCTGCAAGTGATGTTTTTTAGCTATTGCGATACACTGATTTCATGCCGAATAATACAAATTGGAGTGCGTTAAGCGTTCGGATTGTTTTCTAGACGCACAAAACGCGCCTTTAACTCGCAAAGTATTTGCTGCACAAGAACTTTACAATTATGATAGAATGCCGTGTTTATTTGCATATGAACCCCAGGAATTTCATGTTTTCGAATGTAGGTTTCATAAATTTGAAAATTAATCAGTCAATATGTTGTCTGGTACTCAAAGCTTGCCATTAAATCTGGCAAGAATTCATGGATAATTGTCTCCGATTCTTTAACAGTAAGTGGTATTGCCTAAAACAATCATGTTTGTCGATTAATTATTGTTCTGCAATAACGAAAACCACTAACGTTTGGGAGAGTGACTAAGTTAAACTAGATAAATCTACTGCGATTTAGAAACCCTCAAAACATCAAGGGTTTATAAGATCCCTTGTAAAGTTTGCAAACTCAGGTATGCATGTGAAACTCTGCGTCCAATAAAATTACGTAGAAGGAAATATAGAGTGACTTGGAAATATGGGCATTGTCATGGATCTGATCTAGCCAGGCATTCAATGGCCACAGATCATCAGATAAAATAGAATGGCTGCAAACTGATTGCACTTTGTAATGGAAATTGATTATCCGGGTTTATTAGATAATCAATTGAAATAAAAACAGTAATGAACGTCACAAATGTGACATCTGTGAAATAATCATTAGCTTTAATGTTTAATGAGGCTATACAATAATTATTGTGGACCAAGTGCACAAGGTATCCTACATAGTTATTAATATTTTTCTTCAGATATAAGTATTATAAATGTTTCGTTCATTTATATATACATATATATATATATATATATATATATATATATCATCGCAATCAACAGGTCAGTTTTTTTTATTTTTCGATGAAACAGCAAGAATGCTAATTCAATCAATCATTTATTGTAAATATAAGCCTTGTATAATCAAATAGCATTTTGAGTATTGATCACATTAAGAATAATATAAACAGACTAAAAAACCTTTCTAGCAAAATGACCTAATTTACAAAAATGAGCAATATTCATAATCTAAAATTACAGACATGAATAAACTGATAATAGTATTATGTAGATAGACGAATAAAATAAATCTAAACATCTGTCGTGCACATAACAAGACTGTAAAACTAGTAATAGTGTTATTTACATATAAGAATACAATAACTATGAACATAGTCATGTTACATAATAAAACGCCAAAATTGACATTACTTTCGACAAAATTAAATTAAACAAGTGGACGGACTTTTGACCAGATGTCTTCGGTGTTCTCTGATGTAGTTTCTGCCATACGTTTTTGCTCTATAGGCTTTGGAGTACCTGCTGATTCATAAAATGAGGGTGGTACTTGTTCTTGTTTATTATCCAAACCCGTTCGCATTGGTGACCTATTCCGGAACTCATATGCAGACTTGTACATTGGTTTTTGACATCCATTATAATCAATCACGAAGGACATTGGATCGCGCTTGACTATTGAATGATATCTGGTACATATTGGATTTAATGTAGAGTGAACTGCGCCTATTCGGACAAAAGCTTGCTTACATGTGTCTAAGACTTTCAAAATACATATTGGCGGATGATGTTGTATTGTCGGTTGCAAAGGCAGACTATTCAGACCAAGCTGTAGCTGTTGACGACCTCTGTTGCTGGTATTTTATCACTTACTTCAAAATGGTGCTTTAAATATTCCGGAAGTTTAGGGGTCTGACAAAAAGTGATCTGTGCAACTGATGCTTCAATGCTATCGCGATATCTTGATTTCATGCCGAATACTACGAATGGGAGTGCAATGGGCTAGTCGGATTGTTCGCTAGACGAACATAGCGCCACCTTTAACTCGCGAATAAAATTTGAACCTTGATGTGTGACTATTACTCTTGCACTCCAAATCTTGCCATTAAATAGATCAAGAATGCCTAGGTAATAGTCCCCGCGTCTTTAAAATTTAGTGTTATTACCTCAAGCAATCTAGTTAGCTGCTCAGTCATTTGCATGCAATATCGAAAACCATTTGTAGTAACATTCACACCAGATTGACTCAGATTGTCATATTCATCATAAACAGGGTATCGAAAGTTTGGTGGAAGGCACATATTATTAGTCGCCTCCTTTCGGTATTATTTGCGCTAACCACTATATCGCCTAGCTTGACATTAGTGAACCTGTCAGGGTATCTCATTCGCTATTATGTGAGTTCTTTACCCGCTTCTAGTTTAATATTCATATATGTCCATGGACAATTGACTTTATTTCAATGCGAAATAAACAATAAGCTACCACATTATCTTTGTCTTTCACATGACTTATACTGAAGTTGAACTCACCAAGTCAGATCATTTGCGGTATTACACTGTATGGATCCTTCTATTAATCTTTCAACAAGGTCTCCATTAAGGACACGTTGTCATGTATTCAAAGGAGTAACAGGGAAGATATCGTTGAAAATGGAGGCAGGAGTCAAATAGAACTAGTAATTTTCTATTCATTGCTGAATTTTAATTTTCCGCGGCCTTCAATTTTATGGAATAAAATGCAATGGGATGCATTTAACCATCGACATCTTGTGCTATTTTAGCACCCAGGGTTACATCGGATGCCTCGGTTAACATTTTCAATGTAGAGTTTTGCTGATTGAAATATAATGTTGTATTTTGTGAATTCAGCTCTTTTATTCGTTCGAATATTAGCTGCTCGATTGGATCCCAGCGCAGACGCGAGTTGTCTTAGGCGACTCCTGTCCTTGGGTTTGTAGTTGCGCTAACATCTGAATAAGGGGCCTTTTATAATTACACACGCTAAGAAAACAACGCAATTCTTTTATATTTATCGGTGTAGTAATCTTGCTGATAGTCTCGTTTTTGTCTTCTAGGGTGTTTATAATGGTATTTAAAATCGAGTACTCTAGGAAAGGTACGCCTACTTAAATTCGTGACTGTGTCTTGAAATATACGTTTGACTTTATCAATTATCAGTCCATACTTGTCCGTAAAATCCAGGCCAAGTATGAAATTTGGCAAGTCCGTGACAACAAACGTTCACGGGAATACTCGATTTACGAAAAGTGATACTCTGAGATTCGTCAAGCCATTTTTTTTAAATTGACTGATCGTTGGCAGCCTTTAGTTTTGCAGCGGTGCTCCAAGGTTTTGGAAAATTTGGCGGTACTAATGATATTGCAACACATAAATCTACCATGCGACCCGCATTACTGAACCGGGAACAGTAGATTGTGACGCGGTTTGATGATTGACGTATACAATAGACGTCGGTCATTCTTACTATATGCTTTTGTGTTTTTAGGCCTGAGCATTATCCCTAGCTCGACTATCTGTGGACCACTGTGTAACTTCTCATATGGTACGATCTCAACATGTTCTGAAGTAATGTCTGGTTCTGTGTCCCCATATACGATGATTTACACATGAGTTATTTGCAATGACCGTTCGGAAGCACCAACCTGTTTGTGAGCGACTGAACAGTTTTCTAGAACCTGATCTGTTTCTATTATTTTGCTGACAATGTGATTAAGGGCTGTAACGTTGCCTTTGATATTCAAGCGAAAGTTATATACACAAAGTTAGTATCTGATTCACTGAAAAATGAAATTTTCAATGTTTCTAAATTAAACGCTATAAAATTAAATTTCAAATATGATCACCAGTTGATTGTCTTTGAAACAAACTAAAATAATTTATATCTAACACAATGAAAACTCGAATTTTAAATGTCTATGACCACCAAAATTCTTTCAATAGAGTGTTAAACAGCTTAAAGTTTTTCAGTTTAAACTTATCCTAAAAATTGGACATTCACGGTTTTCCGATTATTGAAAGTTCTTTTAAAATTGAAAACTAGGACAACATAAATTAACTTTTCATAACAAAAATTAAAATTTGAGTGTTTGTAAAATTTCTTGTCTACCCTATCTATTAGCCTGAGGTGAAAAATTCATTATTGAAAAGTTACTGTCTTCATGAAAGCGACCATGGGCGACAAATTGAACGTAGACAGCAGAAAATCGTTTTCTTGCCAATACATTGATCTAAACGGTGCTTTTTATTGTCAAATTGTTGTTGATATTGTATGCAATTAGCACAGGTAAAGATTTAGCATTCCAATCCTTGACGAAGGACGTCGTATCTTCGAATATATATATATATATATTTAAGTAATTTTTGTAGCTTTCAAGTAATAAATTCGACGACAGACGCACTTTTTTATTAAATCACAGCACAATTACTTTTGAAAATATATATAGCGGGCAAATATGTGGTCAAGACCTTAATTACGTTGGATGTCAATCTAGTATGCAAAGCGTAACACAGAAAAATGGTTCCACATTGTGCGCCAAATTTAGTGCAGACAACTCGGTAGTTTGTTTTCCTTCATCCATAAACACATCATTTATTGAAAATATACTCTTTTGATAATCAAATAGCCTTTTGAGTGTTGACTGCATTTTATTATGATAAAAAATTGTTAATAATATTAAAAATAATTTAAACAAACAAAAGGCTCTTCTAAAAAATGACATATTCTACATAAAAGAGCAGTTTTATTAGTTAGCATTACGACCATCAATATACTAAAAATAATATTTTATGTATTTCAAAATAAAATGAGTAAAAAGAAGACGTGCTACAAACAAACCAGCAAACTCAGAATAGCGATATGTACATGCTTAAGAATAAAATTGTATCCTGGTCGTACGCTGGCTAAATATATATATATATATATATATATATATATATATATATATATATATATATATAAGGATATGTGAATATTGAAATAAACACAATATTCCTCCCAATGGAAATGCGATTCTCTCACATCTTTGTTAAAAAAACAGTTAATGATCGTGACTGCATAGTAATTCTGCAGCTTACATATCCAGTCAAGCACAACGTGTGCGAGACAATTAGATTTACAAACAGCATCTCTAAATTAGCTTACCTCACATTGGCATTGCAGATAGATCCTCGATACTCAGTGTGCCACTGTACTTTGTTGACGATAATGGAACGTCGTAAAGTTTTAATGCGTGCGACAACGATAGACTTGCTAATTTGTTCCACGGACCGTTCAATACAAATAGATTTTTGTTTACCTACGCGCGCGGTTCGAAATGGCTCCAATTTTGTCGCATTCTGATATTGAAAAAATTGTTATGGATCTCCAGAACTCAGTGAAGGTATTGAAAGAAGACAACAACTATTTAAAAAATGAAGTGTCCATATTGAAGAATGAGGCTGTTGTGAATGCGATGAAATTGGAACAGGCAGTTAAAAATAATGAGACTTTAAGCGTGCGTATAGTTGAACTGAATGAAGCGTTAAACATTAAATTAGACAAAATACAAATTGATGTTCAGCCTTGGATTGAATTGGCTGCTATAACAGTGGAAAGTGATACGCCTGTTAAAAATAAATCATCTGGCGAAGAAATATTGAATATATTGGCGAACGAAGTATCAGCGCGAAACAGCAAGCAAGATCAACTAGTATTATTTAATCTTGCTGAAAATGCTGAGGTTAATGATGTCCAGAAATTAAATGCGTTAATAAAAGAAGAGACGCATGCGGATATTGCAAAATGCTTTAGGGTGGGTAAACGATCGGATCGTCCAAGGCCAGTTATTGTAAAATTATCAAAACGCCCAACAAATATGCAAATTGAGTCCATCAACAAAAAGAAAGATGAGAGTCTGAGTTTTCGCAGCATTTTTATTGGTCGGGACAAAACGTTTCTCCAACGAAAGTTGGCTAAAGCAAAAAAGTTAATAAACAACCAGGAACGGAAGCTGCTAACCCCTGATCAAGCAACCTCTGAGACCGCAACATCAAAAAACGATGTATCATTAATAAATGTTGTGGACAGCGGGGGGAGAGGAAGAATGGCCTCAAAACCTGGGAAACGCATAATAAAGAAGCCAACAAAGCTGAATCAGTAAAAGTTGATTATTGTTTAGATAAGTCGTGTTCCACATTTACCTTATTTTATGCTAACTTTCGAAGTGTTAGGAACAAAAACTTTTTGCTTTGTAATTTTATAATAAGTAATGATTTTGATTTTATAATTTTATCTGAAACCTGGCTTAATAATGACATAGAAAACCATGAATTTGATATTCCTCACTATTCTTTATTTAGAAAAGACAGATCGCTGGATAAAAGAGGTGGAGGAGTACTCATTTATAGTAAATCTGTATTTAAGGCGAAAATTCTACATACTAGTGATGATAATGCTATCATTGATTTCTTATCTATACAATTTGATAATCTGATCTTAACAGCGGTTTATAGACCGCCGTATGCTACTTTATTTGATGATCAAACATTTACCAATTCTTTTCAATCTATCTTTGACTGCCATGGCTATAATGTAGTGGTAGGTGACTTTAATAAGTTACAGGACTGTGAAATAACCAATTTTTTTTCTAACCATGATCTCAAGCAGATTATAAATGAATCAACTAGAGGTTCGCAATGCTTAGATCATGTATACTTAGAAACTGAAATGGTGAAATCGTACAGTTATGATGTTGTTAATTATTTCAAAGAATTGGATCACAAACAAATTATTCTACAATGGAACATCTTGAGTAGCAAAACACAGAAACTAAATTTTGAAAATGCACACGTGCACTGTTCCAGAATCAACTGGAATCTATTTAGAGAATTAAGCTTACTGATTGATTACGGAAGTTTTTATTTCTTGAACACTGACGAGTTTGTTTCTTCTGTTTCATCGTTATTATCTATTTTATTTCAGGCATCTACGTTTACGGACATTATACCGAAACGAATTAATAGGAAATTGTGTAAACTAAGAATTAAACGAGATAATATAATAAAGTGTAGTCTTATCAATAGTATTAAACAAATGAGGTTAGATCTCATTGATAACGAAATTAATTCATCACTGCTGATAATTCGGCAAAGATCAGAACGAATTATTTTGGCCAAAATGAAGAGTAATCCTAGACTAGGATACAAACTCCTCACAGATTATAGTAAATATAAGGAAAAGTTAAAGCTTATATTACCTGTGGATAAAACTGAGCACGAATTTCTCTGTGAATTGGATGATGTTTTTGGCAATTTGATATGTAATCCACAGAATGAAAGAAATCTTATGGAAATACCTGATCCTTTGGGAGACCAGGAATCAGGACTTGTTATTGACAGTGATGAATTGATAAAATTGATGTTAAAAATCAAATCAAAAAAACAAAAAGATCACCTTGGTATTTCGATTGATAATCTGATTCAATTACCCTTAACATTTAGGAATGTGCTCTGCAACTTTATAAATAGAATTTTGAAGAATGGGAAATTACCAATCGATATATTAACGATAGTAGCAAAGCCGTTGCCAAAAGTTAGTAAGCCAACGTGCGCCAGTGATTATAGATTAATCTCTATTATCCCTTCGTTTTTGAAGATAATAGAACGATTGATACTAGATCATTTAGAACGTATGTTACCGGCTGATTTTGACCTATGTCAACATGGCTTTACGAAAGGTAGATCGACAACTACTAATATGCTTTCCATGTGGAAACATGTAATCACATTAGACGAGAATAAGTTAGATGCATTAATTGTATTTATAGATATCTCAAAAGCTTTTGACTCTATATCTTTTGATGCTATTTTGAATGCGATTAGTTTGTTGAATATTGATCCGAATATTTTTAGATTACTTAAATACTATCTATATAATCGACGAATGAGTATTCAAGTAAACGATTTGATATCAAAATCGAAACGAGTAACGAGTGGAGTTCCACAGGGATCAAGCTTGGGGCCAATTTTATTTAAAATTGTATTTGCAAATTTGGAAACTAAGATCCTTAACGGTCGAGTTTGCAAATTCGCTGATGATTTAAAAATAATCTTCCCAATTGATCCAAAGAATGTCGAATTCTCCAAAAATAATGTGACATTAGATTTGTATGATTTGAGTAAATATTTGATCACACTAGGGCTGAGAATAAACAATAAAAAGACGAAAGCTTTAAAAATAGGGAACAGAACAAACTTTCATTATGTTTATTTTCATGATGCTGTTATTAATGATGTGTTTGAGATTAAACTTATGCAAGAAATTAAGGATTTAGGCATAACTATTCAATGTACAGCTTCTGCTGAGAGACATATTGAAAGTATAGTAGGCAGTGCCAAGAAAAGATGGGCACTAATAAATCGAAATATCTTATCAAATGATATAAAACTTCAAATGTATATAATATGGATTAGACCGGTACTAGAATATGCTGTCGCTACTTGGAATCCATTAAAAAAGGGTTTGTCTAATAAGATAGAAGCTGTACAAAGAAAGGTTGTGAAACATATTAGTCCTATTTCTTGCACTATATACGCCTCTAGATTACAGTTTGTGTCATTGCAATCTCTGTGGTTTCGGAGGATGTGTTATTGTATAAAAGTTTTCCATTTGAACCAGTGGACTGGTGCCTATATGACTCCGATAAGAAAGAGTCATGAAGTTGGAACTAGATCTGGACATTTGGCAATATCTCCTCCTTTGGTGGGGAATGTAGCGAGCAAGTTATTCTCTTTCTCGAAAATCTACAAAATTTATAACCTATTGCCCAAGGGGCTTAGAGAAATGCCTCCATCTAAGATGTCTTTTAAAACTTTATCTACTGAACTTGAAAAAGTCTGCAATCCTGCTGATATTTTTTATTTTTTTGATTATGATAATACTTTCTCATGGTTGAAGAAAAGACAAGGATAATTATTATCGGAAACAGATTTTCTTGAGATTTTATTTCCAAGTTTTGTATTATTATAAATGAAATGTTATGCACTATTTCTTCAAATTAGTTAACATTACATACAATCAATTGCTAGTCATGGTTCTCAATTTTTGCATAATGTTACACTCGAATTATACCTTAATTGTTCCTAATTTGATGATGTATGTAATATTCTTTTCAGTCGAACTTTCTGATATTGATATATTGTATTGTACAACTAGTGAGATATACCTATCTACATGAGATTAATTGTACAATTATTGTGATGTGATAATTATTTTAATATATATTGTACAATTTCCAATTTTATTATTTGATGGAATATGTGTGGTTTGAATCAAAATAAAGATATTCTATTCTATTCTAAAAAATATATTGACATGAATTAAAACCATGGCAAGCAGTGAACTAAATATTTGTGAGTTTTTATCATTGAAGTCTTTATATGGTTTACATATTCAATTTTAGTGATAACTTTTATCATTGATTCCATTCATGTCATCGTGTATTTTCAATCGAGTTTTTGTCATTGAAGTCTTTATGTGACTTAACCCTTCATTTTTAGTGATAACGTTTTACGATTTTTTTTATTTATCATCATGTATTTTAAGTCGATGGTATAAATATAGTTCAATTCAGACATTTGTATGCGAATAACTCATTGTGCCTAAAACATTTTTCTTTGTAAACATAAATCATTTTAACTTTTGTCGTCCTGAAGACGGACAATTTAGTTTAACTGTGAATGTTGTTAAAGACCTATTTCGCATAAAAATCCGTTTTTGCAGCTGACCAACATATATTCAGTTTGGACTAACTGTGAATTATGTTTCTATTTTCAACATTATATCTAATTCATGTATGTCATCAAGTTTCGGTTTTATCACATCAGCCATATGAAAAGGATCAGTGACAATGTAGGTGCTAGGGTAGTAATGATAGCCACCATTGATATGTAGGACGGATATAGCATCACGAACTAGGTAGCAACCCCGAAAAAGACCCCTACATAAATTGAGCCCCGGTTCGTTGAACTCACAGCCAGTAAGAAATTAATAAAAAACTATATTTTGAGAAAATCAAGCACGTTGGATGAAGGCCACTCCACATGTTATTGTCTCGGAAACGGCTGCACATTCCCGCGCACAGACGCGACGTTCAAATGGGCGTGGTCACCCTCAACAACTCAGGAGGATCCGCCCATGGAAGGCTCGGAAGACGGGTGGGTCAGCCTCCTCGGCGGCAGTAGAGGCTGAGAACCCCAAGATTGTTGGCCGCTCCACATCTGATGGCTCGAAGCACGTATCTTTTGCGGTAGAGCGCAATCAAACTATTGTCTTTACAGCGACGGCTCCAGTTAAGTCATGCTTCAAACGCCCAGATGCCAGCAACCAGTCTCATCGTCAGTCGCCACTATCAACATTTTTCTCATCCGTGACGCAACCACTGGCAAATCATTTCCCATAGACACTGGATCAGATGTAAGCTTACTACGCCACAATTATCTCGAACCCACCCACCCAGTCGACACCAGCAGTCTGACCTGCGCCAATGGCTCCAACATAGCGACGTTTGGGGTACGAGTACACACAATCTCGTTCTCCAACTCAAAATGATGTTTCAAATATCCGTTCATCATCGACAACACGACATGAAACATCATTGGACGTGACTTTCTCGAAAACTTCGACCTAACCATCCGTCCAAGAACGCGAAAAATAGAGGAGCCAGTATCTGTGTTGACAGTCGTTATACGGCATGAAAGAGCAATAACATTTACTGTAAGGTTAGCCCACTTCATTGTGTACTACCATTGTCGGGGTATGCGGCTCCGTATTATAACCCCGACGATATTCGATAAAAGTCAAATAATCTAAATCGTTCTTATACAATATTTCTCTAACCGTGAGATTTTAGTTTCAAGCAGTTTTAATCGATACTTCTTGAACTGCAATTTTATTTGTAATTAATAGGGTTTTTATTAAATAAAGAGAACCGCGCGCAATCCGCGCGGATCACGCGGTGGACTATTGTGTCACTGCGGATTTATTTCGTTTAGTTGGATTATTCGTAATTTATGTGAATGATTTACTGTCTACATAGAATAATGGATTAATATATTGACATGAATTAAAACCATGGCAAGCAGTGAACTAAATATTTGTGAGTTTTTATCATTGAAGTCTTTATACGGTTTACATATTCAATTTTAGTGATAACTTTTAACATTGATTCCATTCATGTCATCATGTATTTTCAATCGAGTTTTTGTCATTGAAGTCTTTATGTGGCTTACCCCTTCATTTTTAGTGATAACTTTTAACGATGACTTTTTCCATATCATCATATATTTTAAGTCGATGGTATAAATACAGTTCAATTCAGACATTTGTATGCGAATAACTGATTGTGCATAAAACATTTTTCTTTGTAAACATAAATCATTTTAACTTTTGTCGTCTAGAAGACGGACAATTTAGTTTAACTGTGAATGGTGTTTAAGACCTACTCTTGCATTAAAATCTGTTTTTATTGTCGACCTACACATGGTCAGTGTGGACTAACTGTGAATTATATTTCTATTTGCAACATTATATCTAATATATGTATGAAACCAAGTTTCGGTTTTCTCACATCAGCCAGATGAAAAGGATCAGTGACAATGTAGGTGCTAGGGTAGTAATAATAGCCACCATTGATATGTAGAATGGGTATAAAATAACGAACTAGAAAGCAACCCCGAAAGACCCCCACAAAGAATCATATTTGTGTATACATTTACATAGACAACTGACTAACTTATTGTTATCAATAATAATAATAATTATAATAATTATATTAATAATAATATTAATATTATTACATTACGAATATAATACTTCACACACAATACAAGACACAAAGCTTCAATCTGTCAGAGTTGATCCTAGTCAATACCACAATTCACAGTAAATACAGCAGTATCCATGACGAAGTAATTCGTTTGTCGACTCTCTGCCACCGGTCCGCCATCACCTTCGAACTCACATTCAAATTCGTCTGTCCGACACCAGCTTACCCCGCATTGATGCTCGGACCCTTCCTGAATTGTACTCCAGTTGATCCTATCTGTTCAAATGGAGTCTTTCTTTATCACCAGATCGAACTATCACGAAGTTGATGAAAGCACTTCTCTTTCTCAACTCCTCCCTCCTCTGCGCTTAAACATTTTGCTAGTCACAATTTCACTCGTCTCCACATATCCTACCTTTGATTTGTTATTTCAATGGTTGGACTAATTGGCCTGTGTTGCTAAATTTATTATTATTATTATTATTATTATTATTATTATTATTATTATTATTATTATTATTATTAGTATTATTATTGTTATTATTATAGATATAATTCACGCAATTTAGTCCAAAGAAAATATTGTAACACGCGGCTCCGCGTTACAACCCAACGATGTTCAATTTTGACAAATATAGTGCTCTTTAAGGTCAAATAATCTAACTATGTTTTTACACAATATTTCTCTTAACTATGATTTTAGAAACAATCTCTATTAGTTTCAAGCAGTTTTAATTGAGATTTCTTGAACTTCAATTTTAATTGTAATTAATATGGTTTTGTTTAATAAATATAGACACCCGCGCGCAATACGCAGGGATCTTGCGATGGATTATAGTGCCCTTGGGGATTTATTTTCCTTCTTTGATTTATTCTCAGTTCACACAATTAATTACTGTTCGTATATGATTCTACGTATCAGAAAATCAGAGTTCAATGGCTTATTATAATTAAATAATTTAAAAACCTATCAGTGGCATAATTATTTGTGATGTTTTTTCAAGACAGTTTTTACACGATTTTTGTTCATCAATTATCAGTGACAATATTTACCAGTGACTTGAAACTAAATTGCTAATCAGTCTGGATATATTTTAAATTATTTACATGTATTCATCACGATTCAGACGTTTGTTTTCCTGATAATTACTTGTGTATATGACATTCAATGGTGTTGACAATATATAGTTTTGTTGCCGTCTAGAGCACGGTCCGTTTTGTTTAACTGTGAATTGATTCATGCTTAGCTACACCATTTGCAATAAACGGATGAAAATGGATGAGTTTTCCCACATCACCCTTCGGGAAGGGGACATGGATTAATCCTGAACGCGGTTCCTAATAACAGCTACCAGATATTATATAGGAGGATAATTTCGCACTAAATAGACAACTAGCTCGTAGAACCTCTTAAATTAGCCACAAAACCTCCTACAATATAATGAAAACTATGACAATAAAAAATATGTGGAATGTAGATGGAAATGTTTACTTAATTAGACATTATATTTTATCTATTTTATACTTAACATTTGGCATTGATCTCTCTCTCAACTTTCAAGCAAACCAGAATTAAGTTATTTACAATTGTTTCCTTGAGATTTAACGAAAATAGCACACAAGTGTGACTATTAAAATACTTAAGTTTGCAATTTCTTACATTTAATGCGAGCTCAAATGCAATACAGAAAATGAAATGTTATTAAAAACATGTAGATTACATCTCTGAAAAACAAAAAAATAATTTTCATTTTTTAATTTAGAGTTTTGACAAGAAAATCTTGTCCTTACAAGGAGAAAATAAGACTTTTCTTCAGTAATATCAATGCATTAAATGTATTTCATTTTAAATAGAAACAGACGAAAACAAATTACAAAGAAAACTAACAAAAAATCAAATCTAGTCGAGGTTGTCAAGTAGAAGCGCTCAATTATATACAGAGCACACGCGTGACTACTGATACATATCACGGCATTCACAATATATTTCTTTGTAATTAGAAGTAATAGTTTGCAAGATTAAAATATATGTCATTGACAAAATGTAATTTTTTTTATAAAATCAGAAAATCAAATTCCCATTGCTTGCATTTAATTATTTGAATGTTAATATTCCCAATACATTAGGAAAAAAGAAATACTTATTTAATGTGAATAAGTTTATTACATTTTAATCATAGTTAATAGAAAAGTAAAACGCGTTTCCAACTTATTAAAGCACATGTAAATAGAAAATAGGTGAATAATTTTTCAATTTGCACAGTCTATATCGCCTTTTTAATTTTTAATGCCTCAAACTGTTTTTAAGTCCAATTTTGCTCAGGAATATGACAAAACAGGAATGTCTCAGAAATTCTACGAACACTTGTGATTCTGAACACTAGTTAAGCTTCAAGAAAACTATCACCATTAATGACATCTATTCTGGTTTTCAGGATAGAGTATAAAAAATATCTTGAACTATCAAACAAGTTAAGGCTCATGCAAGTGGATTATGTCCAAAAAATGAAAACATAGCGACAATGCATGGCGGTAAAATGCCTCTGAAAATAATATTAAAACTGTCAAACACTTTGTTTCTTAAAAACCGAGATGGTATTAAGTTTAATCTACAGTTTTACTTTCACATAAATGATAGGCTTAGATTTCGTATGAATTGAAATTAAATAAATAGGTCAATATGTCCAGGGTTTGTCAATATTAACGCCATAATGAGTTTCTCTTACCAAGAGAATTATTTCTCAATTGCATTACTTTTCTATTTCGTGAATCCAAATGATAGTTATTAAACTTCCGATATCGTCTAATTACTTCATTGCTTTGCAAGTTCTAGGCAAGTTATTTCTACTATTCAGGTGTAGATGAATTTTCCAGATTTTTAAATTAGATTTATTTTGTTGCAGCATAGCCGATTCTCGCTAGCTGAAGTAGTGGCAGTTCAATTATATCACAAGTTTCGTTTCGGGATTTTAAAATATTTCGTACTTTGTTATTTCTTCGGTCTAATTTCTTTACAGGTTCACAAAAATGTTCTGAACATCCACACATGCATTTCTGAGTACGCGTGCATTTATTTGACATATTTCTCGGGTAAAACGGACTCATATGGACAGTTTTATCATTGTATTTTGGCTTTTTGTACAATTGGGCATGATTAAAGACCATTCTATTTGGTGCTACGGTAGCACTTCGCATATGACGGCATGGTGTTACATCTTCAAACCAATACTGGGCTCTTCTGCCATCAATTGCTTTTTTCAATCGACAATTGCATTTCAATTTATGTGCCATGTCGCATTCAAGTGCGGATTCACTGGAAGACCCCGTTTGTTCGGTTGTATGTTGACATTTCCAGTTGGGTTCGGCAGAAATCCATTCTTTATGACAGCTCATGCTACTTGGGTTAAAAGTAGCACTTTTGGACCGACAGCATGGTGTTTCTTCTGCAAATGAACACCGGTATTTCTTGCTATCAAATTTGTTTTTTAAATAACAATTGCAGTTGACATTCAAGTTTAGTGCGTCGGCACATTCTGAAGACGCTTCGGTAAATGAATAAGGTTGGCCAAAGTTATGTTTACTTTTACAAATTGGCTCACCTGGAAAGCAATCCTGATGGAAATTCATATTTGGGTTGACAGTAGCACTTCGCATTCGATAGTATGGCGTTCCTCCTCCACACGAATACCTGGTTTTCCTGCTGTCAAATGGGTCTTTAATATAAGGACTGCCTTTGACATTCAAGTTTAGTGCGTCGGCACATTCTGAAGATGCTTCGGTAAATGAATACGGTTGGCCAAAGTTATGCTTACTTTTGCAAATTGGCTCACCTGAAAAGCAATCCTGATGGAAATTCATATTTGGGGTGACAGTAGAACTTCGCATTCGATAGTATGGCGATCCTCCTCCACACGAATACCTGGTTTTCCGGCTGTCAAATGGGTCTTTAATATAAGGACTGCCTTTGACATTCAAGTTTAGTGCGTCAGCACATTCAGAAGACTCTTCGGTAAATGAATACGGTTGGCCAAAGTTATGCTTACTTTTGCAAATTGGCTCACCTGGAAAGCAATCCTGATGGAAATTCATATTTGGGGTGACAGTAGCACTTCGCATTCGATAGTATGGCGTTCCTCCTCCACACGAATACCTGGTTTTCCTGTTGTCAAATGGGTCTTTAATATAAGGACTGCCTTTGACATTCAAGTTTTGCGCCCTGGCATATTCCAAAGAAGCTTCTCGAGATGAGTCCAGTTTACTGTAGTTAGGTTGACCTATGAAAGTCGGCTGTTCGCTAATCCTCTCTTGGTGAAAGTCCACCATATTTGGGGCCATATTTCCAGAATTCATTGTCTGATATTGACACTCCTCCGTTATTTCTTTATTTGCTTCAGCCTTGTTTAAAGTCTCTCGAAAATGCTGATTCTCGTGACGTTGATATTTAGGATTGTTGAAAGATTGATTGGCCATATCGAATTGGCATGTTTGTTTATAGTATTTCCCTCTGTTGTGCAAGTTGATTTCTTCAGTACTTTGACCTTCACCACAGTTCAGTTTTGATGCAGCGTCGTCGACTTTAGCATTTTGCTGGTGAAATTTATTTTCCATGTGTTTATTCTCGTCGTTCAGTTCTAATTTAACGTTTATAATAGGCTGACGCATTGGTGACCGAAAATTGTTGGACATTTCGTCTTTGTGTAAAATTTCTATTGAACGAGGTGCCTGTTGGAAACTATTCTGATTTACTGAAGATGAATTCACGCAATAGCCTTTTGAGTCTGGATTGACTGTTTGTGTTTCAATGTCAGTTGGTATTAATTTATCGTCCTTTCCAAGTTCAAGTAAATCAATTTTATTTCTTAGGGTCAATAAGAGATTATTCAATTTTTCATTATTTTCTTTCAGGTTATTTAATCTGCTTACAATATTCTGGTGATTGAAGTTTTCCGCTTTCGGTGAAATTGCAGAATTTATTGTGTGCGAGCTTTTCTTTTTAAATAACACATCAGTGGAGTCATGTGACTTTTTACAGCCATTATATTCCGTTCTGTTCAGTTCCTCATCTGAACCTAAAGTCTTGTCTACTAGTGGTATTGCTTCGGCAGGTACGTTTGTTTTACTATCGTTAATCTCCAATAAAGGATTAAATGTTTTTAGATTGTTAAAAGTGGTTTGAAATTGTTTACACTCTATATTTTCCAATTCATTTTTTGTCGCTGTAAAAGTCTGTACATCCTTGATGGATATCGCAGCCTTTATATCGAAAATATAAGGATGACGTTCGACATCAACGCCGAACGCCTCAGGGTCTCGGTTTGTCCGCGTACCAATTAAATTGCATTTATCCTGGGGCTCATCAGACAAAAGTTTCATCAGACAATTTTTCTCAACCGATATTGCAGTAGGAATGTTAGCAGTTTTATCTTTATTTGATATATTTCCGGCAAGTTTTAAGGATATATTTTGACTGTTTTGAGTAGCCACTGAAACAGCTGGTTCAATAGATTTCAAATTAGTTTGGTACAAAATATCCTCCATCAACAATGAATTTTCAAGTAAATGAGGCTTTTTAGTTATCGAACTTGGACTTTCTGTAGTAGTCCTAGTAACTCCTGGTTCAAAATATGTGAATTCAGACTGGCACTGAACGTCTTCTAATAATACATTTTTAGTGCTAACTGGCTCTTTTGTATTCGGAATATTTTCGTCTTCCAACGATACATTTCCAACGCTGACTGGCTCCTTTGCTTTCAGAATACTTTCGCTAAGCTTTAAGGATTCACTTAAATTACCTGTTGTCGACATTGAGACTGCAGGCTCCATAGATATTAATTTAGATTGACATATCACATCTTTCAACAACAATTCATTTCCAGTGCTAACTGGTACTTGTTTATTGGCAACATTTTTGGAAAACTCTAAGGATAGATTTTGATTTAATGCGTTGGCCATTGTACTTGTCAGTTGAATAGATTTTAATTTAGGCTGAGCACAAGCGTCTCCAGTCGACACTGCATTTCTCGTGTTATCTTGTATATCTGTCATTTTAAATATTTTAGGAAATCTAAAGGTTACTTTTTGATTATCTGTGGTAAACGTAGAAAAATCTGATTGAACAATTCTCAAGTCAGGGTGGCACGGTACTTTTTCTAGTAACCATGCATTTCTAGTGCTAAGTGGCACTTCTGCATCGCCATTTTGATTTCCTGCTGTAGTCCTTGCAACTCCTGATTCAAAAGGTTTAAATTTAAGTTTGCACAAAACATCATCTATTGGCAATGCATTTCCAGTTATAACTGGTTCTTTTGTAATCTGAATATTTTCGCTACGCTTTATTGATGAAATTTGATTGGCTGTAGCATCCAGTGCAGCAGCTGGTTCAATAGAATTCACATTAGTTTGGCTTTCTACAGTAGCCCTTGTAACTCCTTGTTCAATAGATCTCAATTCAGTCGGGTATTGAATGTCTTTATTTAAGGATACAGTTATAATGCTGGCTGGCTCTTTTG
This sequence comes from Eudiplozoon nipponicum, assembly GCA_029291075.1. Classification (NCBI taxonomy): domain Eukaryota; kingdom Metazoa; phylum Platyhelminthes; class Monogenea; order Mazocraeidea; family Diplozoidae; genus Eudiplozoon; species Eudiplozoon nipponicum. Next base: position 128,836 of record JAQBSW010000512.1, read on the forward strand.
CAATCTGAATATTTACGCTAGGCTTTATTGATGAAATTTGATTGGCTGTAGCATACAGTGCAGCAGCTGGTTTAATAGAATTCACATTAGTTTGGCTTTCTACAGTAGCCCTTGTAACTCCTTGTTCAATAGATCTCAATTCAGTCGGGCATTGGATGTCTTTATTTAAGGATACAGTTCTAAGGATGGTTGGCTCTTTTACAATCTGAATATTTACGCTAGGCTTTATTGATGAAATTTGATTGGCTGTAACATCCAGTGCAGCAGCTGGTTCAATAGAATTCACATTAGTTTGGCTTTCTACAGTAGCCCCTGTAACTCCTTGTTCAATAGATCTCAATTCAGTCGGGTATTGAATGTCTTCATTTAAGGATACAGTTCTAATGCTGGCTGGCTCTTTTGCAATCTGAATATTTTCGCTAGGTTTTATTGATGAAATTTGATTGGCTGTAACATCCAGTGCAGCAGCTGGTTCAATAGAATTCACATTAGTTTGGCTTTCTACAGTAGCCCCTGTAACTCCTTGTTCAATAGATCTCAATTCAGTCGGGTATTGAATGTCTTCATTTAAGGATACAGTTCTAATGCTGGCTGGCTCTTTTGCAATCTGAATATTTTCGCTAGGTTTTATTGATGAAATTTGATTGGCTGTAACATCCAGTGCAGCAGCTGGTTCAATAGAATTCACATTAGTTTGGCTTTCTACAGTAGCCCCTGTAACTCCTTGTTTAATAGATCTCAATTCAGTCGGGTATTGAATGTCTTCATTTAAGGATACAGTTCTAATGCTGGCTTGGTCTTTTGCAATCTGAATATTTTCGCTAGGCTTTATTGATGAAATTTGATTGTCTGTAGCATCCAATGCAGCAGCTGGTTCAATAGAATTCAAATTAGTTTGGCTTTCTGCAGTAGGCCCTGTAACTCCTTGTTCAATAGATCTCAATTCAGTCGGGCATTGAATATCGTCATTTAAAGATACAGTTCTAATGCTGGCTGGCTCTTCTGTATTCAGAATATTTTCCAGAGACTTTGAAGATGTTTCCTTTATTCTTTTATCCATTAACATTGAATTTTCATGGCTAACTGTTGCTTCCATGTCTGCATTATTTTTCAAAACTGTGTTCGACAGCTGTTCTGTTAACATCGTATCTCCATTGCCAGCGAATTCCACTTTAATATCAAGGTCTTTTTTAACCGTGGAGGAATCCTTCTTTTTCGTTCCTTTGCTTGTTCCTGATGCTGATTTCGTGAATTTGCAAATTGATTTCTGCCGTTTTTCTCCTGCAATCAATGTGCCTTCTTTATTAACTGATTGTTTTAAATTTTTAATATCTTTGCCATCCTTTAAAGGTATATTCGTATTAAATGGAGTTTTCATTGCTAATGCTGATTCAGGAGAACAGCTAACTATTTTGCTAACAGGCGTATCAGAATCTTCAAGTTCTTTACCATCTGCTTTAGCTTTAGATTTAATACTTTTTTTTTTCAGTACTCCACAGATTTTCATTCCAGAAGTTTTATTTTCTTTTTTTGAAGTTTTACCCTGCATATTGGAATATGATTTAGACTCATCAATTATTTTCCGATTTTTATTTGGCATGAATTTCTTTATGAATATTGCAAAAATAATTCGTTAGGTTATACAAAGCACGCAATAGATAAAATAAGATATTGTGCATTAAATTAACTTCAATTTGCTAAGTGTATTAAAATCCAAACAAAGAAGGCAAATAAATTTCAATAAACTGTCAATTGTAAACTAATTTGCAATAAAGCTTAGCAACTCGTTAGCAACATGTGGATGAATAATACAGTGTAATATAGTATAGTTCTTTAGTAGCTTATTATCAAAATGTAAACAAATTTTACAAATGAATCCGAAGGGAAATTATCATTTCTAATTTATTTGCATTAACATTTGGCAGCGAGTTAGAAAATTGTAAACAAATCTTTAAGATAAATTTTATTGGAAAATTAATACCGAATCCAATTTAATGTTGCTTAATGCGTTTTCTTTCCATAAATTGATTATTTAACTGATTTTCACTTCAGATATTCATTTTTAAATTTTACAAATAATGCGTTTTCAATGCTTGTTTTGTCAAATATTACAATTTCATACCTGATTTTACATAACATATATATGCATTGCGTTTTGGATCCACGATAGTCAATTTTTCGTTTTGCACTGATGAAAAATATAGTAGGTCAAAACGTTTCAACGCATGTGACCGAAGTAGGATTTTCTATGATATGAAAATATCTTTAGAATTATCATCTGTCACCAGCTCAGAATTGTTTTCACGTATATACTGTTTGTGGCGGAGAAATAATATCGTTTCAATTTTGTATTAGATGTTGCGCAACTATTAACAAATTGGATCATTTTTGTCCAGAAGAATAAATCAAAGGCAGCATGAACGGAAAGTATAATCTCGTGCAAATTCGTTTCGTGCGTATTGGCGATTCAACAGGAGCCGGCATTATGCCGTTTACAAAATATATATTTTGGTGAGGAATGTGTGAAAATAGGACGGTACAATCTCCTAAGCTAATGTGTTAATCTGCAGCAGTGTAGTTAACATCAAATAAAGTCTTCGACAATGCGATTTCAACGCTAACTCACTCTACATACCGAGTTTCAAAAAGATACCAATACTATGGCTATTGTGCTAGTAACTTAAACCAACATTATAGTACCGAAAAGGTACATGGTACTAACACGATTGATTTCAATGTATGCTATACTTTAATAAAATTGAGAATTACAACTATTTTTGAACACATGTTACTCCAGTAAATCCATAAACTCCGGGCTTGATCGATATCAGCTAACACATTTCGCGGAAAACATGACAACATTCAATTAAATATATAGCAGCTAGATACTGTTTGTGGTGGAGAACTAATGTATATGCAATTATGTATTATGTGTTGCCATCTTGTAACAAATTAGTTCAATAATGACCAGAAGGATAAATCAAAGACAGCACACTCGTTTTTTGCTTACTAGCGACTAATTAGTGGGAGCTGGTATTACGCCCTTTACCAACTATATATTTCGGTGAGGAATGTGGGAAAGAAGGACAGAAGATTGTACCCGCATTCCTGACCCAAATGTTTAGTGGGAAAGGGGCGTAATACCGGCTCATAATAATGGGTCGTTCATGCTGTATTTGGTTTTTCCTTATGGTCATAATTGACTTAATTTGTTACAAGATGCGCAACACCTAATACATAATTCTATATATATATTTTCTCCGCCACAAACAGTAATTATTATATATTTTGAAGAATGATATTATGATTATCACGAAATGTAATATCTGATATCAATCCTGGCCAGAGTAATATATATATATATATATATATATATATATATATATATATATATATATATATATGAATGTATATATTTACTGGAGTAACAGGTGTTCAGAAATAGTTTTAATTCTCAATTTTGGTGAACTATAGCTTACATTTATACCAATCTTGTTGATACCATGTACCGACTCGGCAACCATAGAGTTAGTACAATGTACTTTTTTCGGTACTATAATGTTGGTATCGGATACGGACACAATAGCCATAGTGTTGGTATCTCTTACAGACTCGGTATATATATTATATAGAGTGAGTTGGCGTAAAAATCGAGACTATGCGGTGCTAGCTTCACTATGGTAGGTTTGCACATTCATATAGGAGATTGTACTGCTCTATTTTCCCATATTTAACACTAAAATATACAGTGGGTATAGGGCGTAATGCCGGCTGCTTTCAATGAGTCACCAGTACGCACGAAACGAATGTGCACTAGGTTATATTTTCCGTTTATGCTCTCTTTGGATTTTCTTCTGGTCAAAATTGATTCGTAACACATAATACATAATTGTATATATTTGTTCACCGTCACAGACAGTATCTATTATATATTTAATTAAATGATATCATGATTATCGCGATATGTGATAACTGATATCGATCCTGTCCAATGTGTATATATTTACTGGAGTAACATGTGTTCAGAAATAGTTTTAATTCTCACTTTTCGTGAATTATATCATACATTGAGATCAATCATGTTAGTACTATGTACCGACTCGGCAAAAATAGTGTTAGTACCATGTTCTTTTTTCGGTACAAAAATGTTGGTATCGGGCACGGACACAATAGCCATAACGTTTGTATCATATACAGATTCGGTACATATATTATATAGTGTAGGGGTATTTTGCGGGGTTGCTACCTAGTTCGTGATTCTAAACCCGTCCTACATATCAATGGTGGCTATTATTACTACCCGTGCACCTAATCAGTCTCTGATCCTTTTCGGATGGTTGATATGAGAAAACCGAAACTTGGTTTCATACATATATTAGATATAATGTTGCAGATAGAAATATAATTCACAGTTAGACCACACTGACCATGTGGAGTTCGACAATAAAAACGGATTTTAATGCAAGAATGGGTCTTAAACACCATTCACAGTTAAACTAAATTGTCCGTCTTCTAGACGACAAAATTAAAATGATTTATGTTTACAAAGAGAAATGTTTTATGCACAATCAGTTATTCGCTTATAAATGTCTGAATTGAACTATATTTATACCATCGATTTAAAACATATGATGACATGGGAATAGTCATCGTTAAAAGTTATCATTAAAAATGAAGGGGTAAGCCCCATAAAGACTTCAATGACAAAAACTCGATTGAAAATACATGATGACATGAATGGAATCAATGTTAAAATTTATCACTAAAAATAAGTATATAAACCGTTAAAAGATTTCAATGATAAAAACCCGATTGAAAATAAATGATGACATGAATGGAATCAATGTCAAAAGTTATCACTAAAAAAGGATATGTAAACCGTATAAAGACTTCAATGACAAAAAACTCACGAATATTTAGTTCACCGCTTGCTATGGTTTAATTCATGTCATTATTATAATCTATTATTCTCTGAAATTCTGAATGGCACAGTTAACTGATAACAGTAAAATTGTGAATAATCAAACTGAGCGAAATAAATTCACTGTGACACAATAGTCCACCGCGTGATCCTCGCGGATCGCGCGCGGTTCTGTTTATTTAATAAAAGCCCTATTAATTACAAATAAAATTGCAGTTCAAGAAATATCGATTAAAACTGCTTGAAACTAACAGAGATTGTTCCTAAAATCACAGTTAAGAGAAATATTGTATAACAACAGATTTAGATTATTTTACCTTAAAGAGCACTGTATCGAACATCGTTGATTTGTAACACGGAGCCGCGTGTTACAATAGAGTGAGTTAGCGTTGAAGGCGAATTTTCGAGACATTGTATGGTGTTAGCTTTACTACTGCAGGTTTACACATTCGTCTAAGAGATTTTATCGTCTTATTTTCTCACATTCTTCACCCAAATAAATGGTGGGTAAATGTCGTAATACAGGATCTTAATGCGTGTCCCCAGTAAGCACGAAACGTATGTGCACGAGATTCTAATTTGCGATCATGCCGTCTTTATTTTATCTTTCTGGTGGTAATTGAACTAAATTATTTTCAGTACCCGTGCAAGTAATGGACGTTTAATTACATAAAATATAAACGTATGGTGAAATTTTCATTTTAAGTAGGCGAATTTTCCTGTTTTTTTTTTAAAAATGGGAATATATTTTTCTGAAGCATGATCTTTCCTCGCTGGCTGAAACAGTGATTGTTTAAAAAAATAAAAGTTTAATTCATAGATTTTAAATACGTTTATACTTTGTCGTTTTCTCGGTTTAATTTATTAAAATGATCACAAAAATGTTTTTCAGTACAAAAGTATTCATTTGGTATTTTTATCGAGTAAAGCGATTCCTCGTAGACACGTTGACCTTCGTATTTTGAATCTTTGTACGATTGGGCACGATCAAAAACTATTTGTATTTGGTGCTACGGTAAGACTTCGCATTTAAAGGTATGGTGTTACATTTGGAAACGAATACCGAGATTTCCCGTTATCAAATTATTCTTTCAAATGATATTTGCATTTTTCATTCATTTTGTGTGTCCTGACACATTCAAGTGAGACATTTTGGCATGAATTCTGTTGTTCACAAGAAAATCGACTTTCATAATTGGGATCTGCGCTAACGCAATTTCTATGGAAGATCATATTAGTAGGGATAGCCGAAGCACTTTGCATGCGACCGAATGATGCTCCTTCTGCAAACGAACAACAGGCTTCCCTGCTGTCAACTGGGTCTTTCAAATAATGATTTCCTTTGATATTCAATTTTTGTGTACTGGCACATTCTAAAGAAGCTTCGTGAGATGAGTCCGGTTTGCTGTAGTTTGGTTTAATTTTGAAAGTCGGCTGTTCGATAAACCTTTCTTGGTGAAAGTCAACCATATTTCTGGCCATGTTTACATAATTCAATTTCTGACATCCACTCCCTTCCGCCATCCCCTTCTTTGTTTTAGCCCTGTTTAAAGCCTCTCGAAAATGTTGATTCTCATGACACTGACATTTAGGTGTATTAAAAGATTCATGGGACACTTGAAAGGAGCATGTTGGTCCATTGTATTTCTCTCTCATTGGCAAGTCAACCTCTTCAGAGATTTGATCTTCATTACGGTTCAGTTTTGATGTAGCGTCGTCGGATTTTACATATTGTTGGTGAATTTTATTTTCTGGATGGTTATTCTCGTCGTGCAGTTCTCTTTTGCCGATTTTGATAGGCTGACGTATTGATGACTGAAAATTGTAGGAATTATTGTCTATGTGTAAAATTTCATTTGAGAAAGGTGTCTGTTTGAAACCATTTCGATTTATTGAAGTTGAATTCATGCAATAGCCTATTGTGTCAGGGGTAAAGGTTTGTGTTTCAACGTCTGAAGTTATTACTTGCTCGGCCTTTCTAAGTTCAAGTAAATCTAATTTTTGTCTAATTGTCAAAAAGAGGTTATTCAATTTTTCATTATTTTCTTTCAGATTATTTAATCGGCTTGCAAAATTCTGGTGATCGAACTGTTCCGCTTTCGGTGAAATATCAGAATTTATTTTGTGTGAGCTTTCCTTTTTAAATAACACTTTAGTGGAGTAATATGAGTCTTTACATCGATTATGGTTCGTTGTGTTTGGTTTCTCATCTGAATGTACCGCCTCGTCTTCTATTGTTAACGCTTCGTCCGAATAGTTGGTTTCCGTTTGGCTCTGAATTCTCTCCATTATGTAATTAATAAATTTTAGATTGTCTAAAAAGTTTTGTAATTGCTCATACTCTGCATTTTCCGGTTCAGGCGCCGTCGCTGTAGTAGACTGTGTATCCCTGTGGCATATTGCAGCCTCAATGTCGACCAAATACGGTTGACGCTCGATATCAACGTTGATCGTTTCTAATGCTGGGTTTGTTTGTAAAAACATTAAATGCGATTTTACCTTAGGCTCATCACACGAAGTTTTCATCAGAAGATTTTTGTCCACCAATATTGAAGCAGGTATGTTAACAGTTGCATTTTCATTTGAAATATTTCCTGCAAAGTCTAAGGATCTACCTTGATTGCCTGTCGCAGCCGTCGTAACTCCTGGATCTATAGATATGAATTTAGGTTGGCACTGTACGTTTTCTTTTAAGGATACGTTTCCAATGCTAAGTGGCTGGTCTGTAATCTGAATGTTTTCGTTAAGATTTGAAGCCTCATTTCGATATTTTGCTGTCGCGATTGCAACTACTGGTTCCGTTGATTTGAATTTAGGTTGGCATTGTTCTTCTTTTAACAACAATAAATTTCTTTCTTTATGTGGCTCTTTTGTACTCGGAATGTTTTCGCCAAATTTCATATAGGCGTTTTTATGTCCTGCGGTATTCATTGGGACGTCTAGTGCACTAGATTTGAATGTAGGGTGGCACGGAACATCCTTTATTAAAAATGCATTTCCAGTACAAACTGGAACTTCTGTTTCAACTATATTTTTATCAAACTTTAAGGGTACATTTTGATATTTATCAGTTGACATTACAGCTGCTCGTCCAAGAGGTATGAATTTCGGCTGGCACTGTACGTTTTCTTTTAAGAATACGTTTCCAATGCTAATTGATTGTTCTGTATTCCGAAAATGTTCGTTCAGATTTAAGGCCTCATTTCGATATCTTGCTGTCGCGATTGCAAATACTGGTTCCTTTGATTTGAATTTAGGTTGGCATTGTTCTTCTTTTAACAACAATACATTTCTATCTTTATGTGGCTCTTTTGTACTCGGAATGTTTTCGCCAAATTTTATGCAGGCGTTTTTATGTCCTGCGGTATTCATTGTGACGTCTAGTTCATTAGATTTTAATGTAGGGTGGCACGGAACATCCTCTATTAAAAATGCATTTCCAGTACAAACTGGAACTTCTGTTTCAACTATATTTTTATCAAACTTTAAGGGTACATTTTGATATTTATCAGTAGACATTACAGCTGCTGGTCCAAGAGGTATGAATTTCGGCTGGCACTGTACGTTTTCTTTTAAGAATACGTTTCCAATGCTAATTGATTGTTCTGTATTCCGAAAATTTTCGTTCAGATTTAAGGCCTCATTTCGATATCTTGCTGTCGCGATTGCAACTACTGGTTCCTTTGATTTGTATTTAGGTTGGCATTGTTCTTCTTTTAACAACAATGCATTTCTATCTTTATGTGGCTCTTTCGTACTCTGTATGTTTTCGACAAATTCTATGCAGGCGTTTTTATGTCCTGCGGTATTCATTGGGACGTCTGGTGCATTAGATTTGAATGAAGGGATGCACGGAACATCCTCTTTTAAAAATGCATTTTCTGTACAAACTGGCACTTCTGTTTCAACTATATTTTTATCAAACTTTAAGGGTACATTTTGATATTTATCAGTAGACATTGCAGCTGCCGGTTCAATAGATCTGAATTCCGGCCGACACGGAAAGGTTTCCATCAACAATTCATTTCTATCTTTATGTGGCTCTTTTGTACTAAGTATACTTTCGCCAAATTCTATGCAGGCGTTTTTATGTCCTACGGTATTCATTGTGACGTCTAGTGCATTAGATTTAAATGTAGGGTGGCACGGAACATCCTCTAATAAAAATGCATTTCCAGTACAAACTGGAACTTCTGTTTCAACTATATTTTTATCAAACTTTAAGGGTACATTTTGATATTCTTCAGTAGACATTACAGCTGCTGATCCAACAGGTATGAATTTAGGCTTGCACTGTACGTTGTTTTTTAAGGATGCGTTTCCAATTCTAATTGGTTGTTCTGTAATCCGAATATTTTCGTTAAGATTTAAGGCCTCATTTCGATATTTTTCTGTCGCGATTGCAACTACTGGTTCCGTTGATTTGAATTTAGGTTGGCATTGTTCTTTTTTCAACAACAATGCATTTCTATCTTTATGTGGCTCTTTTTTAATCGGAATGTTTTCGCCAAATGTTATGCAGGCGTTTTTATGTCCTGCGGTATTCATTGTGACGTCTAGTTCATTAGATTTTAATGTAGGGTGGCACGGAACATCCTCTATTAAAAATGCATTTCCTGTACAAACTGGAACATCTGTTTCAACTATATTTTTATCAAACTTTAAGGATACATTTTGATATCCCTCAGTAGACATTGCAGCTACTGGTCCAATAGATCTGAATTCCGGCCGACACGGAAAGGTTTCCATCAACAATGCAATTCCAGTGCTTATTGGCACTTTTGCATTGGTAATATTTTTAGATATCTCTAATGAAGCCTTTTCATTCATTGCGGTAGCCATTGTACCTTGCGTTTCAAAAGAATTTGACTTAGGCTGAAACTGAACGTCTCCTGTCGACATTGAATTTACCGTGACATCTGGTATTTTTTTAATTGTAATTAGTTTATCCATCTTCGGGGAATCATTTTTATTACTTTCGGGAGACCTATTAACTTCTGATTCAAAAGATCTAAATTTAGGCCGATACGGAACTTTTTCCAATACCAATCCATTTTTAGTTAAAACGGTAACCTGTTTATTGTCAACATTTTTGGAACAATTTAAGGATACATTTTGATTTATTGCGGTAGATGTTGTACCCGCAGGTTCAATAGATCTGAACTTAGGCTGAAACCGAACGTCTCCTGTCGACACTGCGTTTTCCGTGATAACTGATATATTTTTAATTGATTTTTGATTATCTGTGGTAGTCATAGAAATTCCAGGTTCAAAAGATCTAAATTTAGGCTCACACGGTATATTTTTCATTAACAATGCATTTCCGGTGCTGACTAGCTCTTTCATTTTTGAAATATTTTCACAAAGATTTAAGGATAAATTTGGATTTTTCTTGGTCGATATTGAGACCGCTGGTTCAGTAGAATTCAATTTAGGCTGGCACTGAACTTCTTCTCTCAACCATATATTTCTAGTGCAGACTGGCTCTTTTTCAGTCAGAATATTTTTGCAATGCTTGAGGGATTCATTTTGATTTTTTTCGGTCGCCATCACAGCTGCTGTCTCAGTGGACATGAATTTAGATTCGCACACAACGTCTTCTTTTATTAATACATTTCCAGTGCTAACTGGCTCTTCTGTATTCGGAATATTTTTGAGAAACGGTGAAGATGCTATTTCCTCTATTCTTTTATTCATTACAATTTCTGGTTCAACAGGTTCGCAAATTGGTTTTTGTCCACTATTTTGGTTCTTTAAGTTTTCGTCACTGCTAATTGTTTCGCGCACAAGCGTATTAGAATCTTCCTGTTCTTTACCATCTGCTTTAATATTAGATTTCATATATTTCTTTATATAAGTTCCAAAGAGTTTTATTTCAGAAGTTTTATTTTCTTCTATTTCTCGCGTTTCACCTTGCAATTTCGAATGTGATTTAGATGCAATATTTATGTTTCGATTTATTTTCTCCATGAGTATCTTTATGGATATGAAATAATTCGGTAGGTTATAAAAAATACACAGTAGTTAAAATAAGATTTTGTGCTTAAATTGGCCCTTTGTTTGAACAGTGAGTCAAATTACAAACAATCTTGTAATTAAATGGTGATGAATTTTCAACTATACAATAAGTTGCATTATACGTTAGCAACGCATTAGCAACATATTGATCAATAATCATGTAGTACTGTGCTTCTGAAGCATATTATCTAAATGTAAACAAATGTTACACATAAAGTTTAATAAGAGAAAGTTAAATTTTCCTTTTATTTGCTTAAAGCAAAAAGTAAACAAATCTGTAAAATACTTTGTATTGAAAAATGAAAACTGAGAGCCGCATATCTAATTTTGCCTTCCATAAATATGCATTGCGGTTTGGTCCTCGTTAGTTTTCCGTTGTACTTTGATAACCATAGAAGGTCGAAACGCGTCAATGTGTGACTGGCGGAAGGTTTGCTATGTTGTTCGACGACTGGTTAAATACAATGGGATTGCTGTTTACTTCAAAATCGCAAAGAATTGTTACCACCACCCGCGCAATCATTGATTGTTTAAACTTAATTTTGTTTGAAAAAAGCTGTTGAAACAAGTAGAAAAAACATTGAAATAAATTTTAGTAATTAACGGACACTAAATTAGACCCCATTGCGTTTTAGCAGCGCGTTAGCGTCGTGTAAATGAGGCAGGGTTGTGTAACAGGGAAAATTAATTCATCGCTATTTTGTAAATAAATTCATATTTATTACGCTGGACCAATGAGAGTGCGATTTGGGATTTATTGTAGGAGGATTTGCAGTTTCTGTAATAGGTTTTGCGGAGTAGCTGTCTATTTAGTAATAATTCCCTATTCCTACATTTTCATGGTGGCTGTTATCACCACCCGTTCCATGATCAGTACCTTTCCTTTTTCCGAAGGGTGAAGTAAGAAGACTCATTCATGTTATCAGACGTTTATTGAATGTTAATCTGCAATGCATGAATCAATTCACAGTTAATCCAAATAGACCGAGCTCTAGACGGTAACAAGATAATATATGGTCAACACAATTAAATGTATTATGCACAAGTAATCACAAGAAATACAATCGTCTGAATCGTGATGAACTCATGTAAATGATTGAAAAGATACGATGATATAAATCCAGACTGATTAGCAATTTAGTTTCAAGTCACTGATAATTTATGAGAAGAAACACAATATATATTGTCACTGATAATTGATGGAAAAAATCGTGTAAAAACAGTCTTAAAAACATTACAAATAATTACTCCACCGTTTGCTAGGTTTTGAACGTTTAAATTATATAAATCCATTGAACTATAGAGTTTCGGATAAAAGATTGAGAAACACCTGAGGTTAGGATGAGTATAATCATAACTGAACTGTTAGTAGTTGTGCAAAATGTGGTTAATGCACGTAAACTAAGTAAATCCAATGTTTGAACACAGAGATATAAAAATCCACCGCATGTTACCTGCGTATTGCGCGCAGGTGTCTATATTTATTAAACAAAACCCTATTAATTACAATTAAATTTGCAATTCAATAAATCTCAATTAAAACTGCTTGAACTAACAGATATTGTTGCTAAAATCAAGAGAAATATTGAGTAAAGCCAGAATTAGACTATTTGACATTAAAGAGAACTATATTTGTCAAAATTTAATATTGTTGGGTTGTAATGCGGAGCCGCGCGATGCCTTTACTACTCAACACACACTAGCCTGTTCGCTGTCTTCTATTTCTTTTTCTTGCTAAACTGACTCTCTATACATGCTGTTTTGTTTGCGCGCTTTCCCAATATGTGTTACTAAATCAGCTAACCGTTAATCACGTCAGTTCCACTGTTGCTGCGCATCCAGACACATTTAAACGATCAAATTTTTAATAAAATTTCTGTGCCTACTATTTTGGTTCTGCAGCAGACCATCAGAATAAATAGTCAATGCTCTCGGATTGAAATTGACACATCCTGCTTTGTCAACCAAACGGAATCATGTGCATATACCGAGAAGATCCCTAGCTAAAGAACAGCAAACACAGAGAAAGTATCTAGGAGGACTTCTGAAAATCCGCTTCTCCTCAGATTCTCAGATATTCTCAGAATTTGCAGATAATTTTCATATAAGTCCTATTAGAGGCAACCAAAATACTGCTCACCCTGTTGACTTCATACTAACCTAGCACGGAACTCTACCCGTAGCGTTACATTAGCACTCCTTATATAAGCACCAGTCCAATTATATATAAACATTCAACGGTATAACCTAAGCATTATATAATTAAGTAAAGAAAATTCACCCAGTATAATGAGTTTGCCCTTATTGGGAACACTTCAAGTACTGTCCAGAATGTGCTGCGGAAGTCTACTTTAGTGTTTGTGAATGGAACATCTGTGCCAAGGTGACTGTATGAATAGTCATAGACTCTGAAGCAGACATGCCCAGGTTCGAGCCCTATCTACGGTAAATTCTGGAAAGTACTTGAATCGTTCTTTCGGAATTCAAATCTTAATAAAATTGACAATGACGTTTCCATATTAAAAAAGAAAGATAAATCTTAACATATACAAGAAACGTTGCTTTCTCATATTCTTTTCAGATACAATAATAAATGAACATGTTCCATATATATATATATATATATATATATATATATATATATATATATATATATATATATAATTAAACGAGCGTTGGTTGTGCGGGCGGTTATGACAATTTTAAAATATAAATCTAGGCTGCAATCCTGATATAAACATCAGTCCCATTATATATGTAAATTGCCAAGTATAAAATAAGCATTGTATAATGTAGCAAAAACACTTGATCCAGTAAACCGGTTTCGTTCTTTTTCGGAACTCTACATACTGCTCAGAATTTACAACCAATGGGACTCGATATTTATTGGGTATTTGAAAGAAGAATTTGGGACTTACGAGAATTGTAGAACGGTATGCCCCATCCTTATCTACGCGGTATTGGTTTCAAACACCTGGTTCTACGAATTTTTCTTAAACCGGTAAATGGGTCGTCTGTATTGTTCATATCTGTCTAGCTTTAGATTGTTTTACTAAATGGACTTCTGTTTATTGCCCACTTTGTTCGGCAAGCTTAAATACATCTAATAAAATTACTTCCAAAAATCGTAATCAACGTTGCCATTTTTAGTGTATCTGCATATGATCCCACCGATTGCGACACAGACGACAGCAAGAACGATCTTTACTGTGACTTATACGCAAGTAGCATATATTTTAGACGTAGTCTAAGGCGTTGCACTACATGGATCCTCAAGCCCCCGGACAACGGTGGACTCAGATAGATCATTTAGTAAATATTTATATGGCGTTGTTGCATTTAGGTTCGTGGATAGTTTTAAAACACTTGTCGTTTCGGACCATGCATTTATCCGTTGGAGATTATAATTCAAGTATTTTCGGAAAAATAAATAGGAATAAAACTCAAATAGACGTAAGCAAACTAAACGAACCGTGCTTCAAACTAAAATATAAAGATATCCTGAAGTCAAAATAAGCTGGATTGATGGGAGATATTCGAATTTACTTTGAATGAAAGTAAGTTTCACAATGCACCATGCAGATTCTTTTGTATGTGATATTGTAGGCTCCAAATAAGGCGCCGAATTCCATTAAGAACGGCTTATAAAATCACTCGTTTAATGAAAAGACGCCAACTTAAGCGCAGTTAAATAGTCGATCCCGAATTCTTCTTGACCAGAATTGCCAGAGATGAAAGAAGCTTTCCTATATGAGAATAGCTGCTGTTTATTTCAAATTATCCGCGCAACAGGTCCGAAAGCAATACAAGTTAACAAAAAATAAATGATAATGGAAACCATCGAACAATCGATAAAAATGTCGTCTAGATAGATTGGCTCAACACATCAAAGATAGATTTTTTGTGGCACATTCGTCAGTCCCGTTCCACAAAAGTATGCCGATATAAACAGTGTGCAATACTAAATTCAAATAAATAGTAGACTTAGAAATACGGGGTGTAATTGTAACTACGAAACAAATGTATACGAGATTATAATTTCCGTCCATGCTGTTTGGTTAATCATTCTTGTTATATTAGAACTAATTTGTTATAAGTTGCGCAACACATAATACACAACTGTATATATATTAGTTCACCGCCATAAACCGTGTATCTAACTGTCATATTATAATTGAACGACGATACGACTACGGCGAAATGTAATAACTGATATCAATTAATGCCAGAATGTATGGATTTGCTGGAGAAACAGATGTTCAGAAATAGTTGTAATATTAAATATTGGTGAATTTTTGGTAAAAATTGAAATCCAATGCGTCGGTACTATATACTGGCTCAGCATCAAAATCGTTCTAACAATGTACATTTTAGGCACAATAATATTGCTATCGCTTATTGACAAAATGTCCACAATTTTGATACTCGTTAAAGACTTCGTATACATTAGAAATAGTAGGTTAGTTTCGAAGTCGCATTGTTGAAGACTTTCTTTGAAGTTAGCTTCACTAATGTAGGTTTAAACCTTCATCTAGGTAATTATATCGTCCTATTAACCCACATTCCTCACCCAAATATATAGTTAGTAACGGGCGTAATACCGGCTCCTACTAATAAGTCGCCAGTAAGCAGAAACTAATGTGCGCGAAATTACAATTTGAAATGATGCTGTCTTTGGTTTATCCTTCTGGTCATATTTCAACAAAATTGCTGTATAACACGCAGCTCCGCGTTTCAACCCATCGAGACTCAATTTCGACAGATCCGATTCACTGTAGGGTCACTTGGGCCAATTCTGGTTTTAGAAATCTTTCTCCTAACTGTGGTCTTAAAAACAATCTCTGTTAGTTTCAAGCAGTTTCAATTATGATTTGCTTATTTGCAATTTTATTCGTAATTAATGAGGTTTTGTTTCAAAACAAAACACCCGCGCGTAACACGCCGGACACATGCGTTGGATTACTGTGTCTTAGATGTCAAAGCCAAGATTTAAAATTTTTGTGCGCTCTTGATCGATTATCCGTGACTCATAACTATACTGTTAAGGTGCTCTTGATTTAATAACTGTGAGTTATGACTTACTGCTTTTGTGCCAAGACATTAACTTTCTGTTAACAATATTTTATCCTGTTGCTGTCTAGAGCACTGTCCATTGGTCTAACATCGAATTTTAAGTTACACTGCAAAATTTTTCATAAAAAACGTATAGTACTTCGACTTAACCTTCTCCCATCACGACACTGGAGAAGAAAGGGACGGACGCCAGCTAGAAAGAGAGATTGATTATAAGCACGGCACACGAAACCGACGTCAGCTACGAGGCATATGTAGGAATATAATAGCATTGCTAAATACAAACTTGCTCCGCAAAAACCTCCCACATAAATGGTGCCCCGGTTCGAGCTCACAGCTAATTATTAAGCAGCAACCCTAGTCACGGGGAATATCAAGTAGGTGGTTGTCCTCCCGGTAGCCCAAGCACATCGGCTGAATGTCACTTAAAACTGAATCAGATAAAGCGGCAAAGACACACAAGAAAACTAGTCCTGAGCCACAAAACACAGCGACTCACCCAAAATCACAATCCACACAAGCCACACAATGACAGGCGACGATGATGTAACACTGCCATCTTTACTCGACAGCGTAAACATACACACAAGACAACGTCCAGGCCTGGAAATGCAGGAAGCCCGGTGGCGAACCCAATAACAAACCATACCACCAAATGGACCCAGTACAAGATCTTCCAGTTCGATCCAGCCCACCTAGACGAGTGGATCGACGATGTTTATTTAGTGGCCAAGGCGATCAATATAATAGAAGAGGGTTCCATATTTTTGAGGGCATGGTAGACAATCCCCATTACTTCCAGACGCATACTCAAAGACATCCTGCATCAATACACTGATGGCACATGTTTGCAGCCATGGCAGAGTCTGCAAAACGCCGTCAAGCAGTGCCTGACACCAGATCGTGAAGTTCGACTTACAGAAATAATGAGCCATATGTACCTAGCTAGCCGCACGCCTTCTGAGCTATTTAAGGAGATGGAGCTGAAAGCCACGAAGTCCAATAAACTCAATAAATAGCGATCATTCATTCAGAAGCTTTCACTGGAATTGCAAGAAATTGCCACGTTCCTGTGCGACTCTATAGAAGTGTAAGACGACGTACTGGCGGCACGTCTAGACAAGAGGGGGAAGAAAAACCACTGCCGCTCACCAGCCTTAGAGCCAGGTTTAATCTCAACACGCCTGTCCGAGACTCAGTCTACAGCATCATCAGCCAAAACGATTGTCATCAATGAACGCCTCATCAGCCTGCTCGAGAGTCTCAGTGCCAGGTCAGATTCGGCCTCAATCAATGTCGTCGACTACAGACGCGACCAGAGCAGACGTGACCAGCATCGACCACCGTTGCAAAACAACAGCAAGGGGAGACATCCTGAGACCTTGCCACTGTTCCCGAGCTTCCGGCGGAGTGGTGTCCGAATCATCGCAAATATCGCCATTCCACGCTCTATTACATGAGGAATAGCTGCAGATTCCCGCGCAAAGACGCGGCGTTTAGATAGGCGCAGTCAACTACGAGAACCCAGGTTGATTCGCCCGGGGAGAATTCGGAAAACTTCCGGGGTCAGCCTGCTCCGCTGCAGTAGAGGCTGAACACCCCAAAATTATTGGCTGCCCGACATCTTCTGGCTCAAAGCACGTTGCTCTTGCGGTAGACAACAACCAAACTATTTTGTTACAGCGACGGCTCCAGTCAAGTCCTGCTTCAAACGCTCAAAGGCCTGCAAACAGCCTAATCGTCAGTTGCTAGCACCAACATCTTTCCTCATCCGTGACTCAAACTCTGGCGATTTATTCCTTAGACGACAGCTTACTCCACCACAATTATTTTGAACCCACCAACCCAGTCAACAAAAGCAATCTTACCTGCGCCAATTGATCCAGTATAGCGACGTTTGGGGTAAGAGTGCATACAATCTCGTTCTTCAACTCGTTCTTCAATTATCCTTTCATCATTGCCAATACGACAAGAGATATCATTAGACGTGACTTCCTCGAACACTTTGACCTCACTATACGTCCAAAAACACGAGAGATGAGCACTGCTGACGATCAATTACTACCATCAGTGCTCAAACACACGACTCGAGCCAAAGCAGACTCATCCATTCAGCTAATTCCTCCAGTTCTTCATGTACCACAACTGAACGATGTTCTAAAGCGACATGAAGAGATTTTCAAGCCTATCTCCTTTATGCCCGATCTCAAGAGAAAGCGTGCCATAACAGCTAATCACGTCACCTTATGGAAGCCACTTCCACATCCTCCCAGAGCACGACCATTGGCACCACACAAGGATAAGGCCGCCGAGTAAGAATTCGCCATCCTACGTCAACAAGGCATCTGTGCACGATCCAGCTGTTGAAGGGGAAACTTAAAGTGAACCCTTAACATTCAGAGTTTGCGAGGATTATTGTATTCTCAATTCGTGCTCACATTCTGATTTGTACAGCCTGCCAAATCAAGGTGACCTTCACATATCTACTATCGGTCACGCTGTGTATTCAAAACTCGACCTAGTGAAAGCGTATTGCCTAGTACCCATGGACAAAGACTCCTTTTCGTATACTGCAATCAGATTCATCAGAGGTGGCACACACGAATATCATTATATGCCTTTCGATCTCAAGAATGCATCTCAAACATTTCAACGCGTTACGAACGAAATACTACACGGTGTACCATTTTTAATTCCCTACTTATACAATATGCTAGTATTCTCCGAGTCAATGTCCGAACATATGCAGCATATTGAGAATCTACTCTCAAGTCTAGCAGACTATGGCCTTCGGCTTCATGGCAACAAATGTGTCTTTGCGCAACCATCAATTGAAATCCTCGGTCATCAAATTTCATAGAAAAGCATGACAATTCTACCTTCTAAAGTTTGTGCCATTCAAGATCTACAGCCTCCAACGACTGTGCGAGCATTGCGACGGTTCTTAGGCAAGATGAACTACCATTCTCGATTCGTACCTTGCCTTGCCAAGATCCTGGCACTTCTTCAGAAACATCTCGTGCCAGAAAGCCGTTTCGTCAAATTATCACAACTGATTCAGCTCAACGATGACGATATGCAGGCTTACAATGATGCCAAAAGGGCTTTTTGCAAATTAATCGTGTTACGTACACCTGATTGATCTCAACCCTTTCAATTGGTCACAGATGCATCCGACGTTACAACAGGTGCAGTACTTCAACAGTCCATCATTGGAGTACATTGTTCTTCTCGCAAAAACTACAATCTCGTGAGACGCGATATGATACGTTAGGAAAAATGTTACTCGCCTTCTACCGGTGGATCCTACATTTCCACACTTATCTGGATGGCATAAAATTCAAGATTTACACCGACCACCTTCCTCTACTCCTAATGCTCAGAGGAATACTCGAATATTAATATGAAGTCACTCACGTTAAAAAGTCATAAAACGTAGATGCAGACTCCCTGAGCCGTTCTGCAGAACTTGGTGCCTCCATCCTGTCTCCTTCACCTCTAAGTAGTCAGGAATTGCAAGCAGCATAGCAAGATAACCCGCTGTTTCATGATGTTGACCTATCAGGCGGCGAAGGCAATAATTCCACCCCCAGACAGTTTTTCTGACCACGGGCTAATGTCCGATAGCTCACTAACAACAGAACCAACTGAAGCCGTGATGCCGCCGCAAGAGATAGAGGAACCACAGCCAGTGTTAGCAGAGCCAACATCAGTGTTTCCTCGTTACGGCAGAGCCATAACACATCCTGTCTGGTTAGCCCCCTTTACCGTGTACTAATTTTCATTGCCGGGGGTGTATCTAACGCGTAGCTCCACGTTACAATCCAACGAGACTCAATTTCGACAGATCCGGTTCACCTTAGGTTCACATGTGCTAATTCTGGTTTTAGGCAACCTTTCTCCTAACTTTGCTTTTAGAAACAATCTCTGTTAATTTCAAACAGTATTAGTTAAGATTTCTTGAGCTGCAATTTTATTCATAATTAATGAGGTTTCGTTTAAAAACAAAACACCGCACGTAACACGCCAGACGCATGCACTGGATTACTGTGTCTTAGCGGTCAAAGCCA
This sequence comes from Eudiplozoon nipponicum, assembly GCA_029291075.1. Taxonomy (NCBI): domain Eukaryota; kingdom Metazoa; phylum Platyhelminthes; class Monogenea; order Mazocraeidea; family Diplozoidae; genus Eudiplozoon; species Eudiplozoon nipponicum. The sequence continues at coordinate 148,918 of JAQBSW010000512.1, forward strand.
GGATTGAACTTATTTGTGTGCTCTTGATCGATTATCCGTGACTCATAACTATATTGATAAGGCACTCTGGATTTAATAACTGTGATTTATGACTTACTGCTTTCGTGCCTAGATATTATTTTTGTGTTAACAATATTTGCCGTCTAGAGCACGGTCAATTTTATCTTATATTGAATTTTAATTTACACAGCAACATTGTTCATAAAACACGTATGGTACTTCGAATTAGCCTTCCCCCATAACGAAGAATGGGATGGACGCGAGCTAGAATTTGAGACTGATTATAAGCAGGGCACAGGAAATCGATTTCTTCCGACGTTAGCAACCAGGCATATGTAGGAATATCATAGCATCCCTAAATACACCGCTACCCCGCGAAAACTTCCTACAGCTGCTTGGATGGAACCAGCTAATAAAAAAATTGTACATATTCTTTTGAAATGCGAGTCTACATAAAATTCATTGTACCCTTCCTGCGTGCAAAAACAAAAAGAAATTTTATCAGATACAAGAAACATTTCTTTCTCATTATCTCCTCAAGTATCTACTATTAAACATAAAATTACACACAAATTGGAAATCAATACAAGTTAAAGATATGTAAGCATAGAGAGAACGTGAAAAACGGAAACCAATCAATTTCGTGCGTCACATCCAGTTCAAGCTCAATGCCTGAACATGCTTCTTCTGCTTGCATAAATCCAGCTGCAAATTGTTTATCCATAAGGCTTTGTGTGTGGCTAGCTCCCGTTTGTTACCGCATTTAGTAATTATTTTGATTGCTACGTCTGGATAACATATGTGCGATGTTTCGACGATGTGTTGCGCAATTGCAGACGTGTATTCACCATTTGATTTAAAACAGGCGTTTAAGTTACACTGTTCTCTCATTCGAGTAATTAACCATCTGGTCGATCGGCCAACGAAAGTTGATCGACAACTTACGCATGTATATTGGTAAATAATATTTTATGTAGACATTAACAGCTGTTTCTCTTTGATTGCTGGTAAAGACAAGTGCGTTATCCTATATAATTCATGTAGTTTAGATGCATTAAGTGCACGTGTTAATGAAGCTTCAACTTTCTTTTGTGCCATTCGGGAAACTGCATCCCCCTTAAATGGGATGTTCAGGTAGACTGTTTTCTTCTTTTGCCCGTAATACCTCTGTTTCTGTTTAATTTCCCTTTTAATAATTGATTCAATTAATTGTCTGGAATAGCTATCAGACATTAAAACGTTAATTGCTTTATTATATTCGTTTCCTTTTCAATATTGACTAACCAACCTGTCAATTCTTGAAAAGCAACCACGAACTGTTGATAATTTACACTGAAACGGCACAAAACTGCTGCATTGCAAATACTGTGCAGACCATGTTGGTTTATGGCAAATAGTTCTGTTTAATTTACCATTAGTTTCCCTCTTTAATAGTATATCTAGGAAAGGCAGACGATCATCTTTCTCATGCTCTGACGTGAATCCGATATTCTTATGTGCCTTGTAGAAACTTTGGCTCAGTGTTCGTGATTGATGGACTGTTGAAGTACTGCACCTGTTGTAACGTCGGATGCATCTGTGACCAATTCAAAGGATTGAGACCAATCAGGTGAACGTAACATGGTTAATTTGCATAAAACCCTTTTGGCATCCTCGTAATCCTGCATTTCGTCATCGTTGAGCTGAATCAGTTGTGATATTTTGACAAAACGGCTTCCTGGCACGAGATATATCCTGAGAAGTGCTAGGATCTTGTCAAGGCAAGGTAAGAATCGAGAATAGTATTTCATCTTGCCTTTAGAACCGTCGCAACGCTCGAGCAGTCGTTGGAGGCTGTAGATCTTGAATGGCACGAACCTTAGAAGGTAGAAGTATCATGCCTTTCTACGAAATTTGATGACAGAGGAATTCAATTGATGAATGCGTAAAGACACATTTGTTGCCATGAAGCCGAAGGCCAAAATCTGCTAGACGTGCGAGTAGAATCTCAATATGCTGCATATGTTCGGACATTGACTCGGAGAATACTAGCATATTGTATAAGTAGGGAATTAAAAATGGTACACCGTGTAGTATTTCGTTCGTAACGCGTTGAAATGTTTGAGATGCATTCTTGAGATCGAAAGGCATATAATGATATTCGTGTGTGCCACCTCTGATGAATCTGGGTGCAGTATACGAAAAGGAGTCTTTGTCCATGGGTACTAGGCAATACGCTTTCACTAGGTCGAGTTTTGAATACACAGCGTGACCGATAGTAGATATGTGAAGGTCACCTTGATTTGGCAGGCTGTACAAATCAGAATGTGAGCACAAATTGAGAATACAATAATCCTCGCACACTGAATGTTAAGGGTTCACTTTAAGTTTCCACTTCAACAGGCGACGCAAATGGTGAGCTGGATCGTGCACAGATGCCTTGTTGACTTAGGATGTCGAATTCTTGCTCGGCGGCCTTATGCTTGTGTGGTGCCAATGGTCGTGCTCTAGGAGGATATGGAAGTGGCTTCCATAAGGTGACGTGATGAGCTGTTAGGCACACTCTCTCTTGAGATCGGGCATTAAGGAGATAGGTTTGAAAATCTCTTCATGTCGCTTTAGACCATCGTTCAGTTGTGGTACATGATGAACTGGAGGAATTAGTTGAACGGATGAAACTGCTTTGATGTGAGTCGTGAGTTTGAGCACTGATGGTAGTAATTGATCGTCAGCAGTGTGCATCTCCCGTATGTTTGGACGTATAGTGAGGTCAAAGTGTTCGAGGAAGTCACGTTTAATGATATCTCTTGTCGTATTGGCAATGATGAAGGGATGATTGAAACATCGTTTTGAGTTGGAGAATTTGTATTCACTCGTACCCGAAACGTCGCTATACTGGAACCATTGACGCAGGTAACATTGCTCGTGTTGACTGGGTTGGTGGATTCAAAATAATTGTGGCGGAGTAATCTCTTGTCTGAGGAATAAATCGCCGGAATTTGAGTCACGGATGAGAAAAGATTTTGATGCTGGCAACTGACGATTAAGCTGTTTTCAGGCATTTGGGCGTTTGAAGCAAGACTTGACTGGAGCCGTCGCTGTAATAAAATAGTTTGGTTGTTGTCTACTGAAAAAGCAACGTTCTTTGAGCCAGAAGACGTCGGGCGGCAAATAATTTTAGGGTGTTCAGCTTCTACTGCAGCGGAGCAGGCTGGCCCCGGAAGTTTTCCGAATTCTCCCCAGGCGAATCAACCTGGGTTCTCGAAGTTGACCGCGCCTATATAAACGCAGCGTCTTTGCGCGTGAATCTGCAGCTATTCCTCACGCAATAGTGCGTGGAGTGGCCATATCTGCGATGATTCGGACACCACTCCGTCGGAAGCTCGGGAAAGGTGGCAAGGTCTCAGGATGTCCACCTCTTGCTGTTGTTTGGAAACGGTGGATCAACACTGGTCACGTCTGCTCTGGTCGCGTCTGTAGTCGAGGACATTGACTGAGACCGAAATTGACATTCGTTTGGGCTGATGATGCTGTAGACTGAGGCTCGGACAGGCATGGTGCAATGTAACCTGTCTCTGAGGCTGGTGAGCTTCAGTGGTTTTTCTTCCACCACTTGTCTAGACGTGTCGCCAGTACGTCGTCTTACACTTCTATAGAGTCGCACAGGAACGTGGCAATTTCTTGCAATTTCAGTGGAAGCTTCTGAATGAACAATCGCTTTTCATTGGGTGTATTGGACTTCGTGGCTTTCAGCTCCATCTCCTTAAATAGCTCGGAAGGCGTGCGGCTAACTAGGTACATATGGCTCATCATTACTGTAAGCCGGTCCTCACGATCTGGTGTCAGGCACTGCTTGACGGCGTGTTGCAGACTCTGCCATGGCTGCAAACGTGCCATCAGTGTATTGATGCAGGATGTCTTTGAGTATGCGTCTGGAAGTAATGAGGCTGGTCTCCCATGCCCTCAAAAATATTGAACCCTCTTCTATTATATTGATCGCCTTGGCCACTAAATGAACATCGTCGATCCACTCGTCTAGATGGGCTGGATCGAACTGGCAGATCTTGTACTGGGTCCATTTGGTGGTATGGTTTGTTATTGGGTCCGCCACCGGGCTTCCTGCATTTCCAGGGCTGGACGTGGTCTTGTGTGTATGTTTGCGCTGTCGATTAAAGATGGCAGTGTTACATCATCGTCGCCTGTCATTGCGTGGCTTGTGTGGATTGTGATTTTGAGTGACTCGCTGTGTTTTGTGGCTCAGAACTAGTTTTCTTGTGTGTCTTCGCCGCTTTATCTGATTCAGTTTTAAGTGGCATTCAGCCGATGTGCTTGGGCTACCAGGCGGACAACCGCCTGCTTGATATTCCCCGTGACTAGGGTTGCTGCTTAATAATTGGCTGTGAGCTCGAACCGGGGCACCATTTATGTAGGAGGTTTTCGCGGGGCAGCTTTGTATTTAGCGATGATATTATATTCCTACATATGCCTGGTAGCAGACGTCGGTTTCGTGTGCCGTGCTTATAATCAGTCTCTCTTTCTAGCTGGCGTCCGTCCCTTTCTTCTCCAGTGTCGTGATGGGAGAAGGTTAAGTCGAAGTACTATACGTTTTTTATGAAAAATTTTGCAGTGTAACTTAAAATTCGATGTTAGACCAATGGACAGTGCTCTAGACAGCAACAGGATAAAATATTGTTAACAGAAAGTTAATGTCTTGGCACAAAAGCAGTAAGTCATAACTCACAGTTATTAAATCAAGAGCGCCTTAACAGTATAGTTATGAGTCACGGATAATCGATCAAGAGCGCACAAAAATTTTAAATCTTGGCTTTGACGTCTAAGACACAGTAATCCAATGCATGTGTCCGGCGGGTTACGCGCGGGTGTTTTGTTTTTAAACAAAACCTCATTAATTATGAATAAAATTGCAAATAAGCAAATCATAAATGAAACTGCTTGAAATTAACAGAGATTGTTTTTAAGACCATAGTTAGGAGAAAGATTTCTAAAACCACAATTAGCCCATGTGACCCTAAGGTGGACCGGAACTGTCGAAATTGCGTCTGTTTGGGTTGTAACGCGGAGCCGCGCGTTACAATGTCATGATTATCGCGAAATAAGATATCAATTAACGCCAGAGTGTATGGATTTGCTTGATTAACTGGTATACAAAGATAATAATAATTATTATTAATTTTGTTAAATTTCATTTTATATTTAAATGCATTGTAGGGGTCGATTTGCGGGGGTGCTTTCTAGTTCGTGAATTTTATACCCGTCCTACATATCAATGGTAGCCATTATTACTACCCGTGCGCCTAATCAGTCTCTGATCCTTTTCGGATGGTTGATGTGAGAAGGCAAAAACATCTGGTCATACGTATATTAGATATAATGTTGCAAATAGCAATATAATTCACAGTTAGTCCAAATTGAATATATGTTAGTCAGCTGTCAAAATAGATTTTTATGCAAAAATAGGTTATAAACACTATTCACAGTTAAACTAAATTGTCCGTTTCCTAGACGGCAAAGATTAAAATGATTTATGTTTATAAAGTGAAATGTTTTGCACACAAGAAATTATTCTTACACAAATGTCTGGATTGGAATGAACATAGTCATAGATTGAAAATACATGATAATATGAACATAGTAAAATGATTTATGTTTATAAAGAAAAATGTTTTGCACACAAGTAGTTATTCTATGAAATTCGGGATGGCACAGTTAACTGATAACAGTAAAATTGTTAATCCAACTGAGCGAAATAAATTCACTGTGACACAATAGTCCGCCGCGTGATCCTCGCGGATCGCGCGCTGTTGGTACCATATACCGATGTAGAGGCCCTTTGGTCACTACCATAAGAGAGTCTCTTGGATGCCAGGCCCGGAAAATCCATATATGCGGAATGATCATCTGATTTGGAACACTTAAGTTCCTCTGAACTATCTTTTAAACTACAATCCTTAAGTCCACTTGCTAACTGCTCTGTATAATCAAGATTTAATAAACCAGCCATAATATTATTAAATTACTTGCAATTTATATATTATATTAATTAAGCTTACCAGGATACGCTGATATTCACGGTTTACAGAACAAGATGAGAGTTAACCTTAAAACAAATATCCACGTCAATTACCTGAAGCAAATTTGTTGTTCTTTTTGCTGATAATTAAAAAGAACAATCTATTAGAAGATTACAATAATTTATTAGCAAAGATATCGTAGATGGAACCACGCAGTGTTCCGCTTGTACGCTTCAGCAACTCAGAAAAAAACTCTCTTTTCACGATCGACAAGACAAGTCAAAAACTTCGACAATATGAACAAAAGAACTTCCAAAAAAATTTACAATATTTTTCAAAAATTACAATATTGTTTTACGAAACTAGCGATAACATCAAATGTCCAAAAATAAAAATTGATTTATTTTTATATGAGGAGTTAATTGGTGCCCAATAATTAAATTAACCTCCACATACACCCTCATGTCTAAGATGATTAACCGTACATGATGTAGTACTCATTCTTCGGTTCCTTGATGACTCTTCCAGAACGAGTTTCAACAAGTTGTGCTGGTACTTCACTAGATTTCATGTTCATATTGCATTGTTCTTTATTCTCAGTTGTCTTAGTTTTAATCTTTACTTCTTTTCCATAGTTGTTTGACTCTTCCTTTTTCTCACACATTTCTGAGTCACATTTCGCCTCAGCTTCTGGATACTTCGATGGATGCTGCTCCTCAGTCTCCTCCTCCGTCCATATAAACTGTGGAATGCAGCGATCCAGTGCTACACATTCTACTGTGCCATTTACTTCTATAAATGCATTTCTCTAAGTCATATGATTGACTTTAACTGGCCCTTATAGAACGGAGTCAGGCAATTCTGTCTGTTTTCGTTAGTTATGAATATATGTGATGCCAGCTTTAAATCTGAAGATAAATAGCATTTAGACTTTGGACTTCTAGTTTTGGTTAGAGCTAAACGACTCATTTTATCTCTCAATGCTCCAACAAACCAATCTACTGAACGAGAGGCCCAATCGAGACAACTTGGAGCTTCTATTAGAATATCTCCAGGTAACCTCAGTGGCTCTCCATAAACAAGTTCTGCTATGGATGTTCCTACCTGAACTCTGTATCTGTTTTGCATTGCCAACAAAACTACGGGCAAATCATGTATCCAACTGGATCCATCGGTGCAGCGTAATGCAGCCTTCAGCTCCCTGTGCAGTCTCTCAACCATCCCATTGGCTCTGGGATTATAAGCACATGTGTGTCTTACTTCTATCCCCATTGTATTCAATGATCTGATAAACAGTTCAGACATAAACTGACTACCACGATCAGTAGTTACCCTTACCGGTACACCATATCGCGACACCCAATTATGCAAGAACATAAGTAAGACCTCTTGAGCTGTCATGACCTTCAGGATTGCTACCTCAAACTGACGATTGAACCGATCGACCATCGTGAGTAAATACTTTTGGCCGGAAATCTCAGGCATTTCTACTATATCAATATGAACATGCATGAATCGACCCGCTGGTATACCAATCGTTTTAATTTCAGTTTTGGTATGACGCCAAACTTTACAAGTTTGACACCGGGCACATGTCCTTACCCAGGCTCTTATGTCTTTCGACATCTTTGGCCATACATATCTATCAGTGACCATCCTGATAGTTGCCTTAATGGAAGGATGACTGAATTCATGTAGCTGCTGAATTACCTTATACCTTAATTCTAGCGGTACATAAGGTCTAGGTTGGCTCCTGGAGATTTCACATAATAACCACTTATCTCCAATCTTCCTGCGTGTATACACATGATTCTTTTCCAACACAGCTACTAAAGGATCAGAACCTTGTGCTTCCATCAATTGCTGGACAAAATCATTAGAAGATACAATAGAGCATACGAGTGACTCTGAACGAATCATATCTTCATCTGATACGTCTGGTCTACTGAGAGTGTCTGCCACCACATTATCTTTTCCTGAGATATGACTAATAGTAAAATCAAATTCTGCGAGTCGAGTTATTTGTGAATTCATCCACCGAGAATAATTTAGCCTATTCGCTTTCCCAAGGATACTTAACAACGGTTTATGATCAGTTAATATCATAAACTGATGTCCATCTAGGTAATGCTCAAAATGCAACACTGCAGAATAAACTGCTATTAACTCCTTTCCAAGCGTGTCATATCGCTTCTCGCGATCTTGGAGTTTCGGAGTATAGAACCCAATCGGCTTGACTATGTCATTATCCCGTTGATGTAACACTGCCTCTATAGCTACATCGGAAGCATCTGTGACCAGCTCAAACGGCTTAGTCCAATCCACAGATGCTAATGTGGTAATTTGGCTTAACAGATCTTTGGCCCTCTGGAATTTTTCCTTGTCGTCTTGGCTAAAATTAATAGGCCAGGACTTCTTGATCGTGCTCCGTTCACGAACTAAAGGTCGAGTTAGCGACCCCAAAATTCCAGCTAAACCGGGTATGAACCAACGATAGTAGCTAATCAGGCCCAAAAATCTACGCAACTGGCGTACAATTCTGGGTTCTGGCACATCCTTGATTGCTTGTACCTTATCTTCCAAGGGCTTGATTCCATCCTTGGAAATGGTGTGTCCAAGAATTTTTACGGTAGAGCAACCAATCCTGCTCTTTTCTGGTTTCACTACCAATCCATAATGTTTCAGCTTAGACAAAACGACGTCCAAGTGCTCCCGGTGTTCTTCCCTAGATTGACTATATATAATGATGTCATCTATATACACTCTAACAAAAGGACAGTCTTGAAGAACTTCCTCCGTCAGACGCTGGAATGTCTGACTTGCATTCTTCAACCCAAAAGGCATACATAAGAATTCATGCGATCCTCCTCCAGGGAATCGTACTGCTGTGAGCGGTATAGATTCTGCCTCCATAGGTACTTGATAGTACGCCTTCTGCAGATCTAACGTTGTATATACCTCATACCCCATTATATCCCTGAGCAAAGTACTCTGGTTCGGTAGAGGATACGAATCACCTTTCGTTACCGAATTCAATAGACGATAGTTACCACAAACCCTCCATTGACCTGGTTCAGGTTTGGGAACAACCACTAATGGAGATGCAAAGTTGGATTTTGAACGCCTACAAATTCCTTCTTCTCTTAACCGTTTAAATTCTTCAATAGCAACCTGCTGCTTATGTTGTGCTAACGGTTGAGCCTTCGGCGAACAAGGTAGTGGTTCCACCAACTCGATTTGGTGTTCTATGCCTGTCTTTAAACCCTTGCGTTTAGCATTGAATGGCAGAAACACGGCCAGGTGTTTCTCGATGACATCCGCCAAGTCATCGGCGACGACGGGTCTGGGTAGTCTCACTGACCTAACTACTGAGGTCCCAGTCTCAGCATAAGTCACTATCCCAGTGCCTTGTCCAATGGTCCTAGATTTGGGATCTAAAGCGAGATTAAAATGGATCAAAAAGTCCATCCCAATGATGTTATCCTTTATATCAGCGACCAGAAAATTCCACGTAAATGGAGATTTCTGCCCCAATGTCACTGACAATTCTTTAACCCCATTAACCTCAATTGGACTTCCTTTAGCAGCCCATAGTTCATAATCAATTTTGGGGCTATCTATTTTCACCACATCGGATCGAACTATACTCATCTCTGCACCCGTGTTTATTAAGAAGTTTAACCCGCTAAGTTCATCTTTTATAACGAACTTATTGTTGCTATAACCAGCAACCTCTTTAAGATTACTTTCCAGCCGAAATCTAACAGATTTACGGACTGTATTACCGCGCGTCTCTTCCATCGAAGCTTCCGAACCTAACTTCGATGATTTTAGTATGCCTCGAATATGCATACCTTGGAGCCTTGCATGCGCAACCCCCCCTACGGCTCCTATTAGTGGGGGTTCCACTAGTTTTCCGGCAGCTTCAACCAGGCTACAGGAAGACTACTTCCTTTCCATCGGGGACCACCCAACTTTGGAAACGTGCATCCCCCTCCTGACATTTTCCAAACTCGGCGTATTTACGATGCGATATGCACCACTCGCGTGGTCCTTGTACACCCTCACGCGATACGCCTCTCCGATGCTTGGAATTTGAATTTTGACTCCGAGAATTTACCCTACCTCTGTTGGAACTTTCCTTATTGTTTTTTATCCAACCCACATCCCTGCGGAGGGTACTTAATTCATTCTCTACGGTCAGGAGTCTCTCTGAGAGATGTCTGAGTTGCTGCTCCAGGCGTGAATCTGCGGTTACTGCATACACCTTAGGTTCCTTCTGACGATACACTTTGTGCAACCCTTTGAGCTTCTTTGGCCACTCTAGTTCCAATGTATCATAGACATCCAAGGTGGCTCTTAGCCTAGCAGGCAATTCTGCTACAAATATTCTATTTATAACTTCCTCAGATATATCAAGCCCGATGGATTTTGAAATAAGTCTGTCATAAAATTCAGATGGAAGTAGATTTCCCATCTTTTCCTGATGTAACAAGTCAGACATCCGTTCAATCCTCTCGGGTAGATATCGTCTATGGAGTTCTTCGACTAGAAGCTCAAATGCATTTTATGGTTCGTTCTCAGTAACAAATTTCCTGAGTCTAAATAGATTCTTTTTTTTACGGCTCAGGTAAGCACCACCAGGCCGAGGCAAACCTTCTTATAGGGTCGGTCATCCTTTTTAGTTTAAAATAAAATTGTGCTTCTACGACCCATTCAGAATGGTTGTCTGGTCTGTACATATTAAGCTTAACATGGCTATCCATAGAATTGCGGCAAAAACGATCATCTACATCATATCTTTCCGCATAGAGGATCCGGGTGCGGTCACCATTTTTTGTAGAGGCCCTTTGGTCACTACCATAAGAGAGCCTCTGGGATGCCAGGCCCGGAAAATCCATATATGCGGAATGATCACCGGATTTGGAACACCTAAGTTCCTCTAAACTATCTTTTAAACTACAATCCTTAAGTCCACTTGCTAACTGCTCTGTATAATCAATATTTAATAAACCAGCCATAATATTATTAAATTACTTGTAATTTATATATTATATTAATTAAGCTTACCAGGATACGCTGATATTCACGGTTTACAGAACAAGATGAGGAGTTGTTAGACTAGAGGAGAATAGGTAGATGAAAATTGATATTGAGACTTCATTAGGGAAGTTGCTCCTTAATCATTTAGTATTGGTAGAAGAATGTGGAATAATAGGACGTCCTATTATTTCACATTCTTCTACCAAATATATAGTGGTTAAAGGGCGTAATACCGGCTCCTACTGATGAGTCGCCAGTAAGCACGAAACGAATGTGCATGAGATTATACTTTCCGTTCATGCTGCCTTTGGTTTATCCTTCTGATCACAACTGAACTAATTTATTACTAGGTTCGCAAAACCTATTACATACTTGCATATATATTAGTTCTTCGCAACAAACAGTATTTAACTGTTAAAGATGAGGGTTAACCTTAAAACAACTATCCACGTCAATTACCTGAAGCAAATTTGTTGTTCGTTTTGCTGATAATTAAAAAGAACAATCTATTAGAAGATTACAATAATTTATTAGCAAAGATATCGTAGATGGAACCACGCTGTGTTCCGCTTGTACGCTTCAGCAACTCAGGAAAAAACTCTCTTTTCACTTTCGACAAGACAAGTCAAAAACTTCGACAATATGAACAAAAGAACTTCCAAAAAATTTACAATTTTTTTCAAAAATTACAATATTGTTTTACAAAACCAGCGATAACATCAAATGTCCAAAATTAAAAATTGCTTTATTTTTATATGAGGAGTTAATTGGTGTCCAATAATTAAATTAACCTCCACATCGACTTGATAAACATAATGTAGATAAGATGTACATTTTCAATGCCATAATGTTGGTATCAAGTTATGAAACATTAGCCAGTGTTGACAACATTTACAGATTTGGATTATATTGTAAAACGCGGCTCCGCGTTACAACTCAACGATGTTCGATTTTGACAAATAAAGTGCTTTTTAAGGTCAAATAATCTAACTCTGTTCTTACACAATATTTCTCTTAACTGTAATTTAAGAAACAATCTATGTTAGTTTCAAGCAGTTTTAATTGAGATTTCTTGAAATGCAATTTTATTTGTAATTAATAGGGTTTTTATGAAATATACAGAACCGTGCGCGATCGGCGTGGATCACGCGGTGGACTATTGTGTCACAGTGGATTTATTTCGCTCAGTTGGATTATTCACAGTTTACTCGAAGGATTTACTGTTCACATTTAAACATGCCCATCCAAATTTCAGAGAATAATGGATTATTATAATGATATGAGTTAAAAACATAGCGAACAGTGAACTAATTATTTGTGAATTTTTGTCATTGAAGTCTTCACACGTAGTAAACACATTCATTTCAGTGACAACTTTTAACAGTGACTATGTTCATATCATCATGTATTTTCAATCGGTTGAGTGTACTCATTTCAATTCAGACATTTGTGTAAAAATAACTGTATGTGTGCAAAATATGTTTCTTTACAAACAAAGCTCATTTTAACTTTTGCCATCCAGAAGACGGACAATTTAGTTTAACTGTGAATGGTGTTGAAGACATACTTTTGTATTAAAATTTGTTTTTATTGCCGACCAACACATGGTCAATTTGGACTAACTGTGAATTCTAGTTCTATTTGCAACAGTGTGTACAATATATATATGACAACTTATTTTTGCCTTCTCACATCAACCATCCGGAAAAGATCAGAGACTGTTTATGAGTATGGGTAGTATTAATAGCCACCATGGATATGTAGGAAGGGTACAGAATCACGAACTAGATAGTTACCCCGCAAAAATACTCCTACAATATATTATATACAGTGAGTTGGTTATGGAGTCGCATTGTCAAAGAATTTGTATGAACTTGCCTTCACTATTGCAGGTTTACACCTTGTATTGGAGATTGAACCGTTCTTTTTTCCCACATTATTTACCCAAATATATAGTGGGTAAGGCCCTAATACTGGATCCTACAGATGAGTCGCCACTAATTAAAAAATGAATGTGCACGATATTATTCTTTCCGTTTATGCTGACTTTGGTTTGTTTATGAACAATACGAATTACATTGTTCGCTTCTGATGGTTATATAGCAGTGAAATATTAGACACTTTTGGCATTTGTATGACTGTACATGATGATGATAATGATGATGACTTTGGATTATACTTGCGGTCAAATTTGAACTAATTTGTAATTAGTTAATAGGTGTTTTTTGTAGTTGAAGAACAACTATCCTTCAAGCTTTGGTATTAAATTAAACTTTGAAATGGATGAAAATTCACAAAGGTACTGTTTGCCAAAATCTGCAATTCCAGCAGTCTTTTGTAAAGAAACCGATAAATTTAGGGTTGCTTTAAAATAAAGTAAGCTTTCATGATTTTGGACTTTCCAGTGCTGAAAAGCCTGACGCGCAAATATATCACATGCAAAGACAGTTGAAAGATCTATCTGATTTGTGTAATGAACTTTGTCTTTTTTAAGCATTTGCCACACAGTGGTTCTAAAAACTAAAAATTTTATAGGGCTAAAGTACTCTATTCATAACAAATCGCGTGTTCCGAGGAAGTGTTTATTAATTTTGTTAGGAAGATACTAAATTAAGTGAGTTTTACACTCATCGACAAACTTTTTGCAATCCCGGAAAAGAAGCTAATATAGGAGTGAAGGAGTGTTTGAATGACATAATCCACAGTTGAAGGAATGGCGTCGTTGCGATACTGAATTAATTGAAATTACCTGATCTGCGTTAGTCAAATCCAATAATGTTGAAAACGAACGATGATTTAAAGTATTTATTTGAATGATTGGTGTACAGTGCCAGTTTCATATGTTGACTCTCCGCAAGTTGCGTTCTTGGGTTGTTGCTTTGCACTATCAGTTTTGCAAGGATCCGATTGATCTCCATTTCCACGTACGCACCAGTTTTTTCTTCGTGTTGACTCGGTGCGGATGTTACCACATTTGCTTAAATCTGCTATCAGATATTATCATGCAATTGTTACACTTTATATAAGTTTAACCATTGCTTTTAAATATTGCTTTACACCAATGTAATTTGCCGCGGCAAATTCTCAACGTTACATAAGGAAGAAGCGGGTCTACTGATAAATGTATGTATCCATAATAGGATTGGTGCTTATATCAATATTGCAACTTTGATTCAAATAATTGGTATCACTACCCGCACAACACATGTTCGTTTAAGCAATAGTTAATTTTTGTTTTTCTCTCGCAATTATAGCGTAACACGCGGCTCCGAGTTACAACCCAACGATGTTCAATTTTGACAAATATAGCGCTCTTTAAGGTCAAATAGTCTAATTCTGTTTTTACCCAATATTTCTCTTAACTGTGATTTTAGAAACAATCTCTGCTGGTTTCAAACAGTTTTAATTGAGATTTCTTGAACGACAAATTTAATTGTAATTAATAGGGTTTTGTTTAATAAATATGCACACCCGCGCGCAATACGCAGGTAGCATGCGGTGGATTATAGTGCCTATGTGGATTTATTGACTTTCTTTGCTTTAATCTCAGTTTCCACTAGTGAAAAAGTTCAGATATGATTCCACGCATCAGTACATAAGATGTTCCTCAAACACATTCCCGATATTCTATAGTTCAGTGGATTATTATAGTCGAAACATTCAAAACCTAGCAAACAGTGGAATAATTTAGTTCAGTTGTGACCAGAAGGATAAACCAAAGGCAGCATGAACGGAAAGTATAATCTCATGCACATTCGTTTCGTGCTTACTGGCGACTCATCAGTAGGAGCCGGTATTACGCCCTTTAACCACTATATATTTCTACCAAATGCATGGGATAACAATCACCATGAATATGCAGGAAATCATCACTAAAAAGACAGCTACCCCGCAAAAGCTATTACTATAACTACAAAACATCGTACAATAGCACAAAAAGGTCATTATACTAATATTATATATAAAATGTCCATCATGAGTGAAACGATATTTTTTAAAGAGCACTACAATCCTTATATCCGCCAAAGATAATCATTTAGTAAGTAACTAAAACGGGCAACAAGGTCAACAAGAACTCATTCGATTTACTTAAGTACAATCCCTAGTTTAAGTTAAACTATCTACATTGTATCTATTTGCAAGATCTGCATGACCAAAATAAAGATCCCTTCCGTGGAGTCACTTGTAAACAAAACCGTGTATATTTGCTATCTGAGATACGTGGATAAATCTTAACACACATTTTCAAAATTATTTCAGAATATTTTTATTTATTATATCTAAGCACATTGTAAAACCAATTACCTATCCAAACGCAAAACCAACTCCCGGATAATTTTTAACTTGTTTTATGCGCAAATATAAATTAAATATTCAAACCTGATAACATGTTTTTCTGTTTTTTTGTTTAGACTTCATTACATCTATTTAATCTATATGGACCTAAAACAGACTAAACACACTTTTAAGGCGAGTGAAAATCTAGCTCGAAATTCAAGATTACAAACTTTTTCAAAAGCCCGCGCTTATTCAACACAATGTATTAATGACCTTACTCAGTATACGATAAACTAGAAAGCGCTTAGTGCTTAATGGCGCTTTTGTTTGGTCCTCAATTTTCGTTCAAATAGCTACTCGGTGTCCTCTATTATGATAGTGGTTATCAGTGCCGTTGACTTCGGTAATCAGACGGAATTTCTTGT
The DNA here is from genome assembly GCA_029291075.1 of Eudiplozoon nipponicum. Classification (NCBI taxonomy): domain Eukaryota; kingdom Metazoa; phylum Platyhelminthes; class Monogenea; order Mazocraeidea; family Diplozoidae; genus Eudiplozoon; species Eudiplozoon nipponicum. The sequence goes on from JAQBSW010000512.1 coordinate 164,675, forward strand.
ATTTCCAGCCATGGTCATCCAATTTTTTAAGAAAATTAAATAAGACATTCTTTATAATTAGTATTAAGTCTACGTTGGTATGATTGCTCTCTCGAATGGGAACATTTTCTCTGTGTTTGCCTCCATCTTTAACACGTGTCTTTTGATTGCTATATTACACACAAAATGGTTAAATTCGACGATCTCGCCCATTTTAAATAATGGAACTTCGTCGATCTCGTCTTTTAAGGACCTTAGTCGCATTTTCGTTATCGCAGAGTTCACTATAGTTTTTGTCAGATATCTCTACAAAGAAATTTTTTTATAATTTAAGAATAAGTTTACTCTTTCAGACGGTCAACACGTATATTTGATTGGACGCTACTCTTCCAATAATCTTGCTAGCGTCCTGAGGGACATATCTGCACTCTTCTCTTGATTTCCCCAAGGCATTCTTTTCAAAGCTCATGTACTGTCTATTATTTTATACGCCTATGCGTTTTACCGTCTACTCACGTTTTCATTGATTTAGAGCAGATTGTCTCTCACCTCCTGAATCGGATCTTCTCCCTTTTTCATGACTACCGAAAACTCCTCCTGCTTTTTCATCCTTTATCCTTACGGTTTAGTTACAATATGAGAGTAATCTGATGTGTACGCTACATCTGTTCGAAATATCCCTTATCGAATTTCTCGCACCACCGCCGTCCATAGGACACACGTACTTCTAAGTCCACAATTCATACCAACCATACCTCAAATATCATTAATGACGGATAACTTTCAAAACGCTACTAGCAAGGATAATATTACTAACACCTGATGAATTTAAAAAGACGATTAATCTGCATTTTTTTAAATAAATTCCTCCTAAACAACACAGTTTGGAAGCGTAAATTTGAAGTTATACGGGGTATTAATGGCTCTTAGTACAGCGTTAGCGATATGGATCGTATCCAATCCATTATCTCCCAAATGTCAGTTATTATTCCTTTTAAATTGCAATGTTACTTTTCTTCATTTCAACTTCAATAAATCCTTATTAAGATACGAAAAAATAAAATCTAATGTTTACTGCCTCGTGAGTTCATCCATTCTAGTCGATATCATCTTAGTTAAAGCTACCTTATGTCTGGTATCTGCGTGGGGCTCTGCTACAACCGGCAGACGGCGCTCATATTGCCCACATTGAATCAACCTGATTGCTATTTTTATTAATAAACAAATGCTTGCAACCGTTTTATTTGGTTTTTCTATACACATTATTTGGAATTATAACTTTATCTTTGGAATTGTCTGGCCAGATGGCTTTTGTAGTCAAATAAACATTTATTATTATGATTGCTATTATTAATATTATTATAGAGGTTTCGTCAGAAAAAATATAATATTCATCTTTCCTGTTCGTAACCTCCCCTATATGCCTAAGTGAAAAAGTAAGTTTTTGTTAGTAAAATATTAATCAGAATTAAATGTCAGATAAATATATTTTTCAAATCAAATCAAGGTGACATAGAATTTAAAGCAGTTCAAGATGGCTACCTATTTAATCAAAGAATAACACATGACCGTGCAAAATAAAGCCAACTGAAAGCAAGGACAAACAGAAAATTAAAAAAGTAATAATGGATTTAAACAAAGACCGTCCAAGAATTATTAACGAATTTTGTTATTGTAATTGATATGCATTTCAGTCAGGAATGGTAGTTAAAATTTATTGACGTACAAAAACATAAAGTAATTTTATCAAATGCAAGAATTGTTTCTTTCTCATATTCTCTCAAGTATCTACAAATGAACAACTCTTCATAAATAAATTGAAAGGCAAAACAAAATAGAAAATATGTAAACCTGTAGGGAGTATGAAATAAGGGAAATGACCGATCAATTGCATGCGTCAACTCCAGTTCAAGCTCAATGCCTGAACACGCTTCTTTAGCTTACATAAATCCGGTTGTAATTTGTTTATCCATAAAGCTTCGTATGTGGCTCACTCCTTTCTGTTATTGCATTTAGTAATTATCTTACATGCTACATCTGTTGAACCTACGTGTGAGGTTTCCACGATGTATTGGGCAATTGCAGATGTGTATTCACAGGCGTTTAAGTTGCAATGTCCTTTCATTCGAGTAATTAATCGTCTGGTTGATCGGTCTACGTTATTTGATCGACAACTTGTGCACGTATATGGGTGAATAATATTGATGTCGACATTAATGGCTGTTTCTCTTTGATTGCCGTTAATGGCAAGTGTGTTACTTTAGTGAATATCTCAAATTCCACGTCTAGAGAATACATGTTTGAGGTTTCAACGATGTGATGCACAATTGTAGATGCGTATTCACCATTTGATTTATATATCTGTTGACCAATGGCCAGCAGTACTATAAGAACGTCGTGTATCCAACTCTTACCATTTTTACACATCGACGCTTCTTTTAATTAGTAATTCATCCCCTGTACTATACATAATATACTTTTGGTATTGGTGTATATAATGAATGCTATGGCATAAACTTTCTACCGTGTTTACATATCGTTTGTTGCGGGGAAATAATATATATGGAATTATGTATTAGGTGATGCGCAATTAGTAACAAATTAGTTCAATTATGACCAGAAGGATAAACTAAAGACAGCATGAATGAAAAGTACAATCTTGTGCACATTTGTTTCGTGTTTACTGGCGACTCATCAGTAGGAGCCAGTATTACGTCCTTTACCCACCATATATTTGGTTGAGGAATGTGGGGAAATAGGCACCGTCCTATTTTGGCCTACCAAGTCATAGAGGCGCAAGAATTCGATTCCTACATGGTCGTATTTTCTAAGAAACTAATCCGTGCTTGCAATCCCGTGAGTGGCAAGTGATTAATGTGTGAAACTATCGAAAACCAATCCAGACCATATGTGTCTTTGATTTGCGTCTTAAGTAATTATTCACTTACGTGAGTTTCGACGTCCATCCAAAAACGCCATCATCATGTTACTCACAAATACGTATATCCCAATATGTCAAAATACATACAGGTTCGGGTACAAGCCTGTGCCCAGTATCAAACAAATAAGGTCTGGAACCACCCCAGAACCGAAGTCCAAAATATCGGGATCCCACCGCTTGGTTAAAACATCTTCATATTGACATTTTCAAGATACCGGAATTCATAGGTCAAAAGTTACTGCTCGCCAACTTTAATCATTTTAATCGTCAATATAAAGTGCCGTTCTTGAAGAATACGATTGCGCAAGCAATTTTGTTCACTTTCCTACATAACTAGGTGTTGCAATGAAGTGTATCGGTATGGCTCACTAGTGATCGCCGTAGTCAGCTTATGTACTGCATACTAGCGCGAACAATCTCCGAGCAAATGGGATGGTAGAAGGACGGTACCTTTACTTGAAAGCTGCATTGTATCAATGTTAGGCAATTATACACGACCCTTCTATATTATTGCTAGCCATTCAAAACAGATATAGGACAAAATTAGGAAATTTAATATCAAAGTTCATTTAAGGAAAATCATTAAGGCTGCCCAGAGATTCTCTATTAGACGCTCCAAGTAGTCTTGAATGAGCTTCGAGTTACATAGATTGGTTTGTTGGAGCCGCCTTACTCCGATGAAGTCTAGAAAGATCAAAAACAAGTGCTATGTGCCCACCAATTACAATCTCCGAGCAATTTGGATCGTAGAAGGACTGTACCTTGAATCGACAGCTGCATTGAGACGTATCAGTGTTACGCGATGTTACACGATATTTCTATATTATTGCTAGCCATACGTAAAAGATATAGAAAAAATAGGAAATTTAATATTAAAGATAATTTATGGAGAACCATTAAGGCTGCCAAGAGATCCTCTATTAGACATTCAAGAATTCTTCAATGGGCTTCCAGTTACATAGATTGAACTGTTGGAGCCGCTTTACTCCGACGAAGTCTAGATAGATCAAAACCAAGTGTTATGTGCCCACAAATTTCAAATAATGAGAATAGCAAGAACTGTTTATTCCATTTTACAAAAGACCGTACAAAGGATAAAATGCATGAAATCGTCACAGATGTAAATGGCATAGAGGATTCTGTAATGTTGAATCGTTGAATTCCCATGTTTGTCTGGATTGACGAAGAGATCGAAGAACAAGATGAGTCAAAGGAACACTTTTTCATGGCCGATTCTAATATGAGAAACCAAACATTGCATACACCAACCTCATCGAGCATCACTTACAAGGCACACTATCTATATCATTGGTACCAGATTCAACTGAGTTACTAGAAAATCACTTCAGATGAATAATTCTTCAAATCAAGCTCGCAAACTTGATTTAAAGAATTGTTGCCACCACTCGCGCAATCAATTACTGTTAAAGATGAATAATTCGTAAGAGAGGAAAATTAACCGTACACAGTGACGATATCAGGGACACCCATGAGCAAAACCGATTCGCAAGGATTCAACTACAACCAAAGCATGTGGATTACATCAATTACTAGACACCTTTCTTGTAAAGGTGGTGAGATTGAGTGTGAGGGAGTGTGTGTGGAGGAAGATATTTATCCGACAAATATAAAATAACCTTTTGTTGATCAATTTAAGTCATAGTAGGTAATTGAAATGAATATTATTTAAAAAGAAAATTATTGGTTTGAATTCGAGAACATTATTCGTTTGAATCCTGTCGAGTATCTATTTTCCTGAATTACGCCTGATTTCAGTATTCTGTATTTTGGCCTGACATGCATAAGCATTTGTGTTAGAGTGTCTTTCGGTTTTGAATTAAACAATAATTGATTGCGTGAGTGATGGCAACAATTGTTTAAATCAAGTTTGCGAGCTTGAAGTAAACACCAATTCTATTGTGTTTAACCAGTCCTCGAACAACATAACAAAACTACCGCCAGACGCAACGCACTGACGCGTTTCGACCTTCCATGATCATCATCAAAGTACGACGGAAAACTGGCTAGCGACGATTAAAGCACATTGCATATAAAGGAAAGCAAAATTCGATAAGCAGCTCTCATCTATAGTAGTCTCGTATAAGTTAGACTTGACTGGAACTGTCGGCTGCGAACTTTCTATGCAGTCAAGAACTTTAACTGTTTGCAGCCTTCCCCACACACACACACATACATATATATATATATATATATATATATATATGGTATATATATATATAGACAATGCAATTAAACGATAACTGATTGAGCGGCTGGTGGTAACAATTCTTTACATCAAGATTGCGAGTTTAAAGTAAACGCCAATCCCATTTTATTTATTAACCAGTCGCCAAACAACATAACTTAACTACGGACAGTCGCAACGTACTGACGCGTTTCGACATTCCTTGATCATCATCAGAGTACGACGGCAAACTGACTATCGAGGAACAAACCGCATTGAATATATATGGAAAGCAAAATTAGATATGCAGCTCTCATTTATAGTTGTCATGCATACGTTTTACTTGACTGTAAATGTCGGCTAAACAATTTCTATGCAGTCACGAACATTAAACTTTGTAGCTTTCGCCACACACACATATATAAACAATACAATTAAACAATCATTGATTGTGCAGGTGGTGGTAACAATTCTTTAAATCAAGTTTGCGAGCTTGAAGTAAACACCAATCTCATTGTATTTAACCAGTCGTTGAACAACATAACTGAGGATCACCATGGAAGGTCGAAACGTGTCAGTGCGTTGCGACCGGTGGTAGCTTTGTAATGTTTTTCGACGACTGGTTAAATACAATGGCATTGGTGTTTACTTTAAGCTCTCGAACTTGATTGAAAGAACTGTTACCGCCACCCGCGCAATAAATTATTGTTAATTGTATTGGCTATGTATTTGTGTGTGGCGAAAGATACAAACAGCCTATGTTCGTCACTGTATAGAAATTTTGCAGCCGACATCTCCAGTCAAGTAAAACGTCTGCAAGGCAACTATAGATGAGAGCTACATATCTAATTTTGCTTTCCTTACAGATGCAATGCGGTTTAGAACTCGCTAAACAATTTTCCGTCGTACTCTGATGATGATCAAGGAAGGTCGAAACGCGTCAGTGCGTTGCGACTGGCGGTAGTTTTGTTATGCTGTTTGGCAACTGGTTAATAAATACAATGGGATTGGTGTTTACTTTAAGCTCTCAAGCTTGATGTGAAGAATTATTACCACCACTCACTTAATCAGTTATCGTTTAATTGCATTGTCTATATATATATATATATATATATATATATATATATATATATATATATATATATATATGTGTATAGGTGTGTGTGGTGAAGCCTGCAAACAGTTAAATTTCGTGACTGCATAGAAATTGTGCAGCCGACAGTTCAAGTCAAGTCCAACGTATGCAAGACTACTATAGATGAGAGCTACATATCCACTTTTGCTTTCCATTTATATGCAATTAGGTTTAATCCTCGCTAGTCAGCTTGTCGTCGTACTCTGTTGATATTCATGGAAGGTCGAAACCTGTCAGTGCGTGCGACTGGCGGTGGTTTTGTTGTGTTTTTCGATGACTTGTTATTTACAATGGGATTGGTGTTTACTTCTAGCTAGCAAACTTGATTTAACGAAAAGTACAGCGATTATTGTTTAACTTAACCGATACATCCTATTAAAAAGATTAATTTTATAGGAAAGCAAACGCGGCTCCTGAGCTGCCATACCATCAAAAATCGCCACTTCAAATTGATTACTAAATCTGTCATCCATTGTGAGTAAATATTTTTGACGTTGAATTCGTGCATTTCGTCAGAGTTAATGGTGACATGCTTGAACCGACCAGATGATATATCGATATTCGTAACTTCGGTTGTTCTGTGTCCGTATACACTGCATGCTTGGCACATGCAACAGGACCCCATCAAGCCTGTATGTCTTTACCTTGCTTCTAAGTCAGTGGTCCGACGAAGTAGCCTGTAAAATTAACCAGAAATATATTTTGCGAATAAAACGATGGAACTGTATTATTTAAAACACAAACCAAGTAATGCCATTAGTCATGTTCGGACATACAAATCTATCCGCAATTAGTTCGACTGTGGACTTTTGAAATGATGTCAAAAGTCATTTAACTGATTTATTACCTTGGATCGTAAATCCGAAGGCACATACGATATGCGTTTGCTTCTTGATATTTCATATAGCACCCTATTTCATCTTACAACCTTGAATCTATAGGCTAGTTTCCTAGCCAATAACACCGATTTTATATTATACTGCTCTAAACCATCTTAACAAATACTTATTAAATTCCGTTGATTTATCAGCTAAATATCCGCCTCATTCAGTCTACTAAATGCCTCTTTTACTACGTTATCTTTACCAACAATAAATTGTAAAGTCAAACTCCGATAGCCGAGATATCTGCGAATTTATCCCCAGAAGTGATTTGATGGTTTGGATGAAAATATTGGCGTATGTTCGTTTGCTGCCTTTTCGACGCGGTCGCCATTGTTGATTTGTTCGTTTATGCGGATTCCCTAAGAATCTTCTTAGACTTTTTTGTCTCTAACCGCACAGTCAGAGTAATTATTTTTGCGGACAATATTCTTTCTAAGTTTTTCAAACAGATAAATGAAGGCAATTTGCCCAACTCAAATGCTTTATGTTTAACTAAGTATTCATTGTAATTTGCTTGCACAAAGCGCGACCATTTAGAAAAACTAAATACACATATTTCTTATTTCATACTTATTTTTTCGACACGAACGCTGCTTAATTCATTGCCCTGACTGTTCCGTCCTAATTCGCGCTCTTTCTGTTGTATTCACGTCAGTATTAGATAGGACTATTGGCGCGTTCTTGGCCTCAAATTTTTCTAATGATACAATATATTCAGGATTAATGGTTATCTCCATAATTTAATAGAAGCGCCAGTGTTTGTTGGCGTAAGAAAGTTTAATTTTCATAAGTTACGTAGAAGCTGGTAAAGTGACGGAAGATCGTAGGATCAAGGTAATACTGAAATCTAAACTAAAATTCAGTTGCTTTAAAATACATTAATAAAACCATTTTAAGACAGTCCCTTACTCTTTACGCCAAACTTCTTACCAAAAAATCAATCATTATAAACATCAAGAGTGCAGTCTCAAGCATTTTGATGCAAACGTGTCCAAAAAGTTAAAAGCACAGAACTGATTGTAAGTATGGATAAGTTTTTGAAGATCTGATCTTGCATGTCAGGAAGAGGAGACTGGACTTATTATTAAATGGAATAATTCTAGACGCAAGTTGTATGCAGTTGTAACTGGATGACGAGATTGATTAAGGAATCTAGTGAAAATAAATCAAGAGATGATATATGGAATGAAACAGATATGGACATATCGTTAGGTTCGATTTAGAATACAGAAAATACCAATGATTGGAAAAGAATATTGCAAGAATCAAAATTTAATGTTAGTTACAATAAATGATTAAAAATATTGGATTGAGATGGGCTTAATAGTGTGATTATCATCTTAACGCAGATTAATCAATTATTGGTAGTTCAATCCTTCTAAATTTCATCCTTTAATTGTTAACTTATTAAAACTATAATTTACAGCTCCTATGGAATAGAGCGCCTACCAATGGACTTTTACCTTTTTTCCTTATATTGCTTATTCTTTCATAAATTTCTCACCAAACGATCACTTAATATACCTCATATATTAATTGAGCTTTTATTGTACTAAATTTAATTAATTATCCGAGTATATTTTTTGTGACTTACACTTACCCCATATATTAAGATCACTCTGGTATTATTTCGTTTCAAATGTTCAGAATAAAATATGTAGTCTGAGGCATGAAAAGGAGAAATTATCATCTATTGACTGCAGTTTCACTTTTATAGATTGAACACTTGTAATAATTATATTTAACTAATTACTTTTGAGTTATATATACAAAAACTCATGCATATAACTCGTGTGTGCCTGTCTAATGATATAACAACAACTGTTATTGAACAAGCCAAACTTAAGTTCAACTTGAGTGATTGGATATAAATTCTATTTGTGCTTGGTTTGTCTGTTAATTAAATTTTAACACAATAAGTGTGTACTTCATTTATTGGACTCCTACCCTATAATGTGAAGGTCACCTCAATCATTCATTTCGGATGATGATTATAACACAAATACTCTAATAAATGTAAAGGACAAATTAATATTTAACCACTCTAGTTTCTTTAGTTGGTTGTGCAAAGCAGTTAAGAACATACACACATATTACACACAAGTATTTTGTGAAAGTTCATCCAGAATTAAACGAACATTGGTTGCGCGGGTGGTGATAACAATTAGTATAATCAAGGTTGCGGTCTTGATATAAACACCTGACCCATTAATTACTTACATATGTCAGTATAAACTAAGATTTGTATAGTGTAGAAAAGGCAATTCATCCAGTACACCGGTTTCGTCCTTATTGGGAACTCATCAAGTACTGGCCAGAATTTGCCGCGGACAGGATACGAATTGTAAGGCTTATAGCTAGAATAAATATCGTACTTGCTCATTAGCTTATTTATAAGACTTGATATACATAGGACCAACGTAAGATTCCGAAAAGGGTATCCGAATTATCTCCAACTAATCAAACAACTAAAACTCAGTTCAGGTAATTTGCAACACCCAGTTACGCAGTTAGATACCGTTTGTTGCGGAAAACTAGTTTATATTCAATTAGGTATTAGGTATTGCACACCTAGCAACAAATCAGTGCAATTATGAACAGAAGGATAAATCAAAGACAGCATGAAAGAAAAGTATAATCTCATGCACATTCGTTTCGTGCTTACTGGCTACTCATCAGTAGGAGCCGGTATTACGCCTTTTACCCACTATATATTTGTGTGAGGAATGTAGGAAAATAGGACGGTGCAATTTCTTTGACAAATGTGTAAACCTGCAGAAGTGAAGCTAACACCATACAAAGTCTCGACAATGCGACTTCGACGCTAACTCATTCTATATAATATATATGCCGAAACTGTAAAGGATACCAACACTATGGCTATTGTTTCAGTACCAGATACCAACATCATAGCATAGAAAAAAGTACATGGTACCGATACTATAGTTGCCGAGTTGGTACATAATACCAAAATGATGGATTTTAAGGTATGCTATAGTTCACCAAAAATTGAGAATTTCAACTATTTCTGAACACCTGTTACTCCAGAAAATCCATACCCTGTGGCCTTGATCGGTATCAGTTATGACATTTCACGGTAATCATGATATCATTCAATTAAATATATAACAGTTAGATACTGTTAGTTGCGTAGGACTAATATATATATGAAATTATGTATTAGGTGTTACGCACCTAGTAACAAATTAGTTCAGTTACAATTTTTTTCATTCTTCAAAATAATTTTATGGTATACGCTAGCTTATGTTTTCTGTTAAACTATCATTGAGGTGAAGCATATGTGGCATCTGTTTAGACAAAAAGATTCAACTTGCCATGCACAATTTGTCATTATCTAACAGATTAAATACTACCTGAAGATGTTTTGAATTAAAGATTTATATAGTCGACCAATTATTGATGATAACAAGTAATTAAATCAAGTTTGCGAGCTTCAAGTTAGCACTAATTTCATTATATGTACATTTTTTACAATAATATAAGCACTGTATAATTTAGCAAAAAGATTTCAAACATTGGACCGGTTTCGTTCTTATTAAGAAATCTTTAAGTACTGTCTAGAATTTTTCCGGAACTCAAACCGAGGCAAATTTATTAAGAGTTTGTCATACTGGCGCAATGGATAGAACCAAAGACTGCAAAGCAAACGTATCCAAGTGCGAGACCTCAACGTATTAAAATTCTGCAAAGTAAATGAAGAATTCCCAATAACATCGAAGACGGCTATATGGATAAAAATACTTTGCTACATTTTAAAATAGAACAGAATATATTTAATTGCATTCAAACAAGACATGTTCCATTATAATATTATAAAATGTATAATAGATAAATGATATTACATCACATAAATATGCCCATTAAGTCTCATATAAGTAAGTAAGTCTCAATATTTTTTTATAATATTTACCAACATCTCAATATCCGGAAGAGTAGCATCACTTCGTACGCTATATAAAATTTTTATAAAATTAAATAATCGCATTTATAAAATAATTTATGGTGTAAATAAAAAATGATTTATCATTAAGTATCTCTGACCCAATAATTGGAAAGATTAAGGTATAATTCGAGTGCGGTATTGTGCATAAATGAGAACCATGGCCAACAATTGCTTATTTGTACTGATGGCTAATATGATGATATAATGTATAGCTTTTTCAATATAATAATACAAATAGTATATACAACAAATTCAAGAAGGTGTTGCTGATCACATTTACCTTTATATTTTGTTTAACCACAAAAATTTAATGTCCTAATCAAAATTAAAAAGATCAATAGGACCGTATATTTTTTTAATTCATTACATAAAAATTTTAAAGACATCTTAGATGGAGGCCGTTCCAAAAACCCCTTTTGCAATTGTAAATTTTGTACATTTTCCTAAAAGAAAATAACTTCCGTGCAACATTTTTCACCAAGGGAGGAGGGATAGCCAAATGTCCAGATCTAGTTCCTTCTCCATGAATCTAACTTTTTGAATTCATATAGGCTTCCATCCACTAATTCAAGTGGAATACTTTATACAAAATCACGTCCTCCGAAACTATAAGGTTTGCAGTGATATGAACTGTAATCTGCTGATATATGGTACAAAACACAGGGATATGTTTCACAACGTATTTTTGTACAGCTTCTAGTTTATTTGGCAAACATTTTTTCGTTGGGTACGAAGTTGAGGCGGCATATTCCAGTATCGGCCTAATACAAATAATAAACATTTGTAAATTTATATCATTCGACAGGTTATTTCTATTTATAAGCGCCTATCCGTCCTTAGCACAGCTAACTATTTTCTCATTCTATCTCTCAGCAGAAGCTGTAAATTGAATAGTTATGCTTAAATCCTTAAATTCTTGCTGAAGTTTGTTCTCAAAAACATTATTAATCACAGAATCATGAAAATAAACAATTAAATTCTTTCCTATTACCGATTTTTAATGCTTTCCTCTCTTTACTGCTTATTCTCAACTTCAAAGTAATCAAATACCTAATAAAGTCATAATATTCTAGTGTTACGTTATTTTGAGAGAACTCGATATTTTTAGATTTAATGGAAAGATGATTTCTAAATCATCAGCAAATTTTCAAACTCGACCATTAAGGGCCTTATATTGCAAATACGCAAATATGATTTTAAATAAATTGGTCTAAAGCTTGATCCTTGTGAAACTCTACTTGTTACTTTTAGTCTGTAGCGATGGTCATCATTTCGACTAAGCACGCTGAAGGGTCCTATCTAGGGCTGTCATTAATTCAACGGAAAGTTCTCGCAGAAGCGCTCGTATTAAGATGAAGCAGGCAGCAAAATGAAAGAAGCAGGCTCTGAGCTGAAGTGAACATACAATAATTAATATTTGTAAACTTGTTTTACTAAGCCGGCGCTCCTTATCCGAGAAAAACTATATATATTTGATTAAAAATAATGCATGTATATTACCTTTACAAATGGCTTCTGATGGGTTGGAAACATTGATTCAGAATTGGGCTGCAGAATTAGACATAATTAAGTCTCGTCTGGATGATACGCTGATAATAAACACCGAGGGGATCCGCAAGCACGGACAAACCAATATAGGTGGCCAAATCAATAGCGACCTCGCCGAAGAGAAATCGAAAAGAAATATGCTGGAGTTTTCAGCCAAATCGACGAGTTTTTTCCGACCGTCATTAGCATTTTAGCCCATGTTCACATCATTGGATGTGGAAAGGCCACAGTTGTGGTTCCAAAAATTTGAAGCATCTGTTCGAGCCCAAGAATTTCCATTAGAAGAACCTATTATGCGTGTGGCTGTCCAGGAGTTAGTTGACCGGGCAGTAGCAGTTCAATTGGAATTGCCGGTCGACTTCCCGTATGAAGATTACAAAAGACGAGTGTTGGATCACTTTCGAGCAAGGCCTCAGGAGGTGTTTTCAGAATTGTACAGCCTCAAACCATTACTGTGTGAGATGCCCATTGATACCATGGCACGCCTTAAGCAGTGGTTCTCCAATCTAAATTAGTCTTTACCCGGGTTGCAACCGCATGAGGCCATCATGTTTATGTTGCTGGATCCTACCAGATACGGTGCAATATCCAACGCTCAGGGAGGCCTGGAAGAGTGATTTATGGCTCTTCAAAGTTCGGCCATAATGACAAACAAAGTGGCATCTATAACTCCACGCAGGGGTCCGACAAAAAAGAAATATGGGAAACGTTTGCCAAATGTAAGGATTTTTATAAAAGTAAAATTTTTAGAACTTTTCAACGGACAGCCAGTAATAATGCAATTGGATACTGGAGCGGATGTGACGATATTACCACTGACTTGGCCATTAAATATCGTAAAACCTATGTGAGAAAGCTTATGTCATGCTTTGGGCGCATTGATGGTGGCACAGCGGGCGAATGGGACACGAAATTGTTAATTAATGAATATAGCTACGATATGTTTTTTGTTGTAGCGCATCCGCAAATACCCTTATTGGGACTAGATTTCATTAGAAAATGGGTTAAGACGATAGACAGTCAAAATAAGCGTATATGTATATCGAGGCCCGAAAGCATAAATTCAATAAGGTGTCTATGTACCCCTAAGTTGCGGGAGGAGACCAGTTGTCCGCCTGGGTTTTGGAAGAATCTTCAAACCCAATATAACATTATATTCCAACAGGGCCGACAGTCGACCAGTTTAAACTATGGCTAGAACTAGATGAAGGTTACGAACCACGAAAACTATATGTAGCTCCTCCAAAGAAATTAGCAGCAGAGACTCGAGCAACCCAAGAAATGATAGAATCCGGTGTTCTTAAACCGTCTTCATCTCATTTTTGAGCTCCAATGGTTTATGTAACGAAAAAGGATCGTTCGCTCCGACCGGCAGCTGATTTACAGCAATTAAACTCAATAACTAAACCTAACCCGTATCCCATGCCGGCTCTGCGTGATCTATTCCTACAGCTAGCGGGAGGCAAATGGTTTTCTGCGCTTGATCTTCAACAGGAATTTTGGCAGATAGGTGTGCGGCCCAAAGACCGATAAAAGTAAGCGGCGCAGATACCCCCAATTCACCCGTGTACCATGTGGTCTTAAAAACGCATCGAAAGTTTTCCAAAAAATGATGCTCTATTTCGGATCTCATTTAACTTGTACAACAGCTTACGAGGACGATGTTACTAAATGGGCCAATACTGAACATGAATAACATGTTAGGCTGCAGAAGATGTTGGCCAAAAGTGTAGAATGGCGATTACACTTTAATCAAGAAATAGTTCAGATCGGTCGTGAAGTGCGGTTCCTGGGTCACTTAGTCTCATCGGAGGGATGTATGCCGTTAGAATCGAATGTACAGCCTATCAAGGATTATCCGCTGCCTATTACTAGAAAACAATTTTTCCGTCTTATTGGTATGGGAAATTTATATAGATAATATCTCGCAGGGACGGCGGTTACGCAGCAACCCTTGTCTAAGTTAACTAGTGCAAGATACGGTTTCGTTGGACGGAGGAGGCTCAAGAAGCCTTTACGCTATGCGAGCAAAAATTAATAGATGCAACAATTTTGACTTTCTCGGTAGGTAATATGTCAATTGTTACAGACGCGTCAGATATTGGGTTAGAAGCGGTGTTACAAGTGGGCGGACGTCCTGCGCAATATATAAGTCGCACACTCACTGAGGCAGAACAGAACTATACCGACACAGAAAAGGAATTACCTGCCGTAAAATGGACGCTAAGGAAGTTTAGGTATTTTGTCATCGGAGAACGCATAGATGTATTTACCGACCACAAAGAACTAGTGTGTTGGAGATCACTGGGTATTGAGAAGAAACGAGTACACCGAGCCAATGAAGAACTGGAAGAATACGATATATCAATTCATCATAGAGCCGGGATCGAGAATGCGGCAGCCGATGCGCTCAGCAGAATTTCCGCTGTGCGTGTTTTCTACAAGGAAAGGATGCCACACACCAGGAAATAGTCAATCAGTTAAAAAACGACACAGTGGTGTCCGCACCATATAAAACGTTGAGCCTACAAAAAGGCCTGTTGGTGTAGAAAGAAGGACAAACAGTGCAATGGTTTGTGCCAGAATCTATAAGAACTGAATTGTTGGCCTATTTGCATGAAACGTTGGGACATCCCGGGGCTGGGCGACTTATTGCGACATTGCAGTCACAATTTTATTGGCCTGGTATGTCCAAAGAAATTCGTAGATATTGTCAACAATGCACCTCATGCAAACGCTGTAAGCTAAAAAAGAGAAAAGATCACTCTGATTGCTTTCAATGCCACTGTACGGAACGAGTTTCTGCATATCAACCTGGTAGGTTCACTTCCGGTGACTCGTGGCGGAGTGTTCTATGTGTCTTTCATGGTCGATAAGTTTACCCAATCGATCGAGTTTGTAGCACTGAAGAAGATCACAACAAACATCATTATAACGTGCTTAGAAGAGCGATGGCTCAGTCGATTTTGTCAACCACAAGTTATTGTTACCGACCAAGGGGCACAGTTCGAGTGGAGAGAACTTAATAAGTGGTGCAAAGACCCTGATATAAAGCAATCCCGCACAGCCACTTATCACCCGCAGACCAACGCGACGGCTGAGCGCGCACATTGGACGAAGAAAGAGGTACTGCTATTTTGGTGCCACGAGTGCCTGGAAACGTGGAGACAAATTACATTTGATCGAGCGTGCTAAGCGCTTTACAGTCTCAACAGCTACAGGATTCGCTCCAATGACCTTGCTCGATGGAAGGCAGATAAGACTGCAAGGTGAACCTGTATTCCAAGGATCCCATGAGCGCTGCACTATAAAGGATATTCAGGAGCGACTAAAACAGTTAACTGAATATGTTAGCGCCACAGAGCGACAAGTCTATGTAAAGCAAACGACACGGACTCGCCTAAATGTCGGCGAGTATGTCATGATCGCGACGGTCGAGCCCATGGCACTGCAGGATATCAATGATGGGCCTTATTGCGTGGACAGGATGGACTCAGAGCACAATACAGTTATGGTTAGCATTCCCGATGAACCACGAGCTGTCGCACTTGATCTTTTCAGAAGGGGGCCAATGCTGATTCCTGAGAGGAGAAGATGTAGCAATAGCCACCGTTGAGACTAAATACACACAAAGGGCCCTATCTAGGACTGGAATTAATTCAACGGAAAGTCTTCGTAGAAGCGCCAAAATTAGAATGAAGCAGACTTTGAGCTGAACTGAACATAAAATATTCAATATTTGTAAATTTGTTTTACTAAATCGATGCTCTTGTAACGGCTAATGAACAATTCGCCGACATATTACGTAAATGAAATTCAAATTTAATCTACGCTTCAACAATTAAAACAAGCAAAATCTGCCGTTAACCAATGTCGTGTGAGCTTAAGATTTCTGGCTATTTAAGCACGGTGAATTTTTCATGCCAGTCAGTTATCGCGTTTGCCTTCTGTGCTGTACGTTTGTGTGCTGTCTGCTGCCATACGGGCTTTTCATCTTCGCTTATTTTTGGACTTGCTTTACACATATTGACAATATCAGTCACCCCAATCTTTTTGCTGGACAACTAGTGAGACGGAGCAAAATCAACTATTCGGACTTTCACATTTGCCAGTTACTGCAGATCTTCAACGAGATTACTCAGCTACTCAACGCTACAACAAAAGGAAAAACAACCCAGTCAACCAGAGCTGATCTCAAGTGTCTAGGAGTATCTCTAGACACTGCCACACAAACTAACTTTCTCGGCACTTGTCGGAGAACGTGATGCTGACCCTGATAAGGGCACCAACAGTACACAATCTCACCCATCCTTGCTCCTAACAAAATTGGCGACCGCGCCAGGATACTGAGAAAAGTTCTCCTTTTTTGATTTATTAGCAAATCACAAAACTTTTGGAATAAATACAATCGATAGTGTTTCTTTTTCATTTTTTTTGGGAGTACAGTAAATTGACATTTGCATAAACCAGGTTTCACACTGGTTGTTAGTCTTTCTAAAGTCGAGGTCTTGTGGACAATTTTATGGTTAGAAATTTTTTTAAGGAAGATGTTCTATTCAAAATGTTTCTACTACGTACAAAACTGTACAACTTGGTGATCTGGTATGCCAAACTTAAATATATACGAAGATTATTTTTTTGCTTTTGTGAAAGAACATTATTGACTGTACGAAAGTGTAGTACTGTGACTTGTGATTTTATGAAATAACTAATTTCATCTGTGTTCTGTGCTCATTCACGACCGATTCAAATGCAAAAGATTTTGTTTCAGCTGTGGAAGCAGATTTTGGGTAAGCATTTCGTTTAAAATCTTTTTATACATTTCATCTTGTTTATAAATTTATGCTTTAAAGATCCCGTAAGATTACTAGAATGTCAGGTGTAATTTAAATATTGTTGTTCCTGTTTGGAATGGAGTTAGCGAACTATTCTTTATGTTCGTAGACTCCGCTTTCTCTTGGTTTTCAGATTGTGACAGTCATAAAAACTGTCAAAGGTTTTCGCTAAACTACCTTCATAATTGCAGCGACGAATTTATCCGAAGCTTGAGGCCATTAGGAAACTATCCAATCCAATTTTGGGGCTCTAATATGAAGTAGAATCTTTGCTGGGTCCCACTGAAACTGAGCAGGTAATAAATAAATATGGGCAAATAGACATGCCAAACCTTGGCTCCATTCAAATTTTATGGGAATTGCGGAAACGTTGGTATAAAACCTATATTTCTGATCATGAGGTTAAAGGTTTTTTATTAACAATCTACCACAGTCATTAAAAATTGTTCGCCAGACAGCTCTCTAATACTTTCTCCATAGATGACTTATCTGAGAGATGCGATTTAGAATTTATGGTTTTGGAACCTAAGTTAAATTCGTCATCCTTTTGTCCTTCCCCACAGGATGAAAGGATCTCCTCTATAGAGAGGACAATAGCGAACATGGCTAAAGTTCTAGAAGAATTGACTATAGGGAAATCCGAGCTAATTCAGGTAATTGCTCGACCAAATTTTACACCCAAAACACGAAATAACAGTAGGCGGCAATCTTGGTCCCCACAATCTATTAACAGATATGCCCCAAAAAGCTGGTGCTATAATCACCAGAAGTTGTTTTATTCATGCCAAGTCTGTCTTTGCCGCTCAGAAGAATTTCCGAATGAATGAAATTTCTACAGTTGACGGGAAAGGCCACAGAAAACAGGCGCAGGATCGGGAAACGTATGGTGCAGAAAGTAGAAGACAGTACTTTCTGCGCATCAGCGGCATCAACGGCGCCACAAGGATGCAATCAATTATAATCTAACATTCCTATTGACTCTTTTCGTTCATGACGAATATGCCACAAAGACAGCCAAACATACATTGTCAGTCGCAATCATCAGCCTACCTTTTTGCATGACCCGGCCAAACAGCCCAAAAACTTCTGCATCTTCTAGATTTCAGAACTGGCGAAGAATTCATCTTAGACACAGGTGCAGCAGTCTCTGGTCTTAAGGGTTATTCAATGGCCAAGATGTCGCTAGGCGTTTTACTCGCAACAGCTGCAGGGGAGCCCATAACTACTTATGGCAGCCGGTATCGCACACTCAACATATGTTCACGGCGTGAATTTACACACGACTTCATCGTCGCCAAGGTCACACACAACATAATAGGCCTGGATTTCCGTTTGAAATTTCGGCTCATTATTGATCTTGCCAATCAAATAATTATCGACCCCTCCACCGGACTTGAGAAAAGTTTTTGGACACTCGCTTTCGAGCGTTTGGAGTTACAGCTCATTCAGGCAACCCAAGTGCATCATTCAACAGAGATATCAGCAGCTCTTTGAGAACACAAGTCGCTTTTACATCTCAGAAAGTCAGAGCTACGAATCTCGAACACAATGCACCATGTCGTTACAGAAGGACAACCTATTGCACTCAAGAAGCGACCACTGGCTCCAGCTAAACTGAAAGCTACCCAAGAGGAATTTTCAAGGCTGTTGGAAGAAGGAATCTTCAGACCATCGAAAAGTTCGTGGGCATTTAGTCTCAAAATCAAAGGCATCGTGCAGAGCCTGTGGAGATTACCGCAATTTAAATTCAGTGACAAAATCTAATGCATATCCTTTTCCCAATATTACCACCTTACGTGAAAAACTCAACGGCAGCAATTTCTTCTCAGTGATTGATCTCAGGCAAGCCTACCACTCCATCCCGGTAGCGCCAGAAAATATTGAAAAAACTGCGATCATCATTCCATTTGGCCGTTTCGAATATATTTACATGCTGTTTTGACTTAAGTGTGCTACACAGACATTTCAATGATTCATGGACAACATACTTCGGGACCACGCCGCTTAATATACGTCATATCTCGATGATATAATGGTATTCAGTCAAGACTTAAAATCTCATGACAAGCTTCTACTAAATGTCCTCTCACACTTATCCAACCACGGACTGAAGATCAACTAAGACAAGAGTCAGATTTCAACTACATCTCTGCACTTCCAAGGGCATCGTATTACGCCACAATGTATTCAACCCTTGCCACCAAAGGTGAATTCAATCAGGAATTTCAAGTCACCGAAGACTGCTAGCAGAAAGTTTTGGGAGTCCTAAAATACTATCGCAAGTTCCTTCCAGGCCTTTCAAAACAACTTTATCCTTTGTGCAGGCACCTGCGGAATCGAAAGGAACTTAGCAAGAACTCCATTATTACTTGGTCATCTGAAGACGAAGAATTACTTCGACTCGCCATCAATTCGTTAGCAAATGCTACAATGCTAACGCATCCAGATTTTCAACGACCATTCCTACTCACGACAGATGCCTCTGAATTTGGAGCCACATTGGAACAAGAGATCGACGGAGTTCGGAAGCCTATCCGTTTCTACTAGCGTACTCTCCACGCAGTAGAAACGAGATACGACAGATTCGGTCGAGAGCTCCTCGCCATCCAAGACGCATTGCGCCATTTCATCAGCATCATTGGCAGCAGCGGATTTGTTGTTTTTACAGAACATGCACCATTAGTTAGCACACTTCAAAACGCGACTTCCATTATGGCCAAGTACTCTGTCAGAGTGAAAAGACAGCTTTCACGTCTAAGCAAATAGCAATTCTACATCTTTCATGTCAAGAGCGAAAAAAACTTCATTACAGACGCACTTTCCAGGCCAGACGTCTACAGCCACCTTCGCCGTCGCTATTCACTGTCAACTCCGTGACACTCAGTGAACCTGCACTAATTTCATCCCTCCTGCGAACTGAACAGCGCGGTGACAATCACATTCAAAGGTCAGTAGCCCGTCACCCCACCAAGTTAATATGTCGTCTTTGGAAAGGCTTATCTATTGTTTACTTCACGGGTCCGCAGCCCATCAAGCCAGTTCTGCCGACCAGCCTTCAGAGAAAAGTCTTCGACTCAATTCACTCAATTTCTCACCCAGGAAGCTAGGCGACAGTCTGACTTGTTACAGATCGTCACAGGCTCAGTCAGAACGCTAAACAATGGGTCTCTGAATGTGTCATTTGCCAGAAAAACAAGATCACACGGCACACTCTTTCTAAGTTACAACATTTCCAATATACTTCTCGCCTAGCCATCGTCCACAGCGACATAGTTCATCTGACAAAGGTTCAAGGTTTCAGCTACCTTATAACTATTATTGATATATTTACCAGATGGCCTGCGGCATTACCTCTTGGCACCATTACTGCAGACGAAGTAACTAACGGTTTTATCTCTGCATGGATATTCCATTATGGTGTTCCCAAGGAGATCATCACTGACAGAGACACTTGCTTCTCATCGGATCCGTTCAAAACCACCTTGCGGTTCATGGGATGCACCTTACGCCAGACGACTGCCCATCATCCCCAATCTAACGGTATGGTAAAGAGAATGCATAGGGAATCGAAAGCTGCTTTAGCATCCTCATCCTTTAATGGCATCTGGGTCGATGCACTACCTTTAGTTCTGCTTGCCATGCGTTCCCGCACTCGTGAATCCATTAAAACGTCTGCATCACAACTCGTGTATAGCATGGATCTACGCCTGCCTAGTAAGCCCCTACGTCTACTACTCGCACAGGATGATCCACAAGACAAAGCTACCCGCCTCCGACTTTATTTCGGTAACATGTCTGAACAGCGGCCAAAACATACGCCTCGTCCAGTCTTCTTTCACACGCAGCTGCACATCTGCACGAGAGTACTCGTTCAAAACGACACTGCTGTTGCACCACTACAACCAAAGTATCGCAATCCTTACCCGATTTTGGTTAGACAGCCAAAATACTTTATTATCGTGCAAGGCGCGACACCTACATCAGTAAACTTGGACAGGTTGAACCCGTTTATCGACCTGCCTGATACTGGGAGAATTCAAACTTCTACACACGTCTCAGGCTCTATCTGCCTACAATCTCAAGCTAGCTATAGCTTGCTTTGTATTATGCGTAACTGATATTTCTTAACATTAATTTTTCGTTATTCGACATATCAAAATTTTAACTTTACGCGCACCACTTGCGCCCCTCTGTCACGTAATGTGACCTCTATGAATCCACATGATTTTTTTTCTCACACTCACTTGTCTCACGTGGTATAACCAGCTGTTCTTAGCTAACAATTATGTAGCAATTTTGAACAGTTCTTTGGTATTATGTCATCTCTGCGGCAATTTCGAGTACACATGTTGTCGTTACCTTTTGATTTTAATGTATATATTTTTACATTGTAACGTATGACTCACACCTGAGCTCACAATGCCTATTTTGGTATGACCAGCTATTTATAGCTAACGCCTTGTGTAGCAACACTAAGTAGTTATTGGTTTTATATCATGTTTCAGGCCACTTTCAATGCATATCTCAACTTCAATAGTTGCAAAGTGACTACTACATAAATATCATGACCACAACGTCGAGCAAACAATAGGTCATTTGGTCGTATTCAAACAAATTGACGGCGATCCAGCCTGCCCAGGTTTCAACTTAAACCTGGCAACATCAGTGACAATCTACCTTGAAATCCTCACGCTGCGGCTTCCAAAATTTACATTGCTCTATTTTGCCTCATGCGGTATGACCGGCCACTTCAGCTAACAATTTGTGTAGCAATTCTAGTGGTTATTTGGCATCATATCATTGTGAAAGCAACCAACAAGCATACATCAACTCAGCATTTACGGTATATTTTTATAGCTTTGGGCAGAATAATAACCAGTTGCTTAACTTGATTCAAATTCTGCCATGCATTTCTTATCAAGCTTCGCCAAGAGGAATGTTTTACATTTTTCAGAGGGGAGAGTGATGTAACGTCTCAAGAACAATTCGCCGACATATTGCGTAAAGGAAATTCAAATGTAATTCACGCGGCAACAATTAAAACAAGCAAAATTTGTCGTTAACCAATGGTGTGCGAGCTTTTGATTTCTGGCTACATAAGCACGGTGAATTTGCCATGCCAGTCAGTTATCGCTATTGCCTTCTCTTGTGCGATACGTGTGCGTGCTGACTGTGCCATACGGGCTTTTCACCTACGCTGATTTTTGGACTTAGTTCACATACATTGGCAATTTCAGTCACGCCAATCTTTTTTCTGCACAACAACTGAGGCGGAGCAAAATCTACTATTTGTACCTTCATGTGTGCCACTTACTGCAGATCTTCAACTAGATAACTCAGCTACTCACTCACCACTGTCAACGCCACAACAGAAGGAACAACAACCCAGTCAACCAGAGCTGGAATCAAGTGCCTAGGAGTATTTTTTGACAGTGCTACACTAACTGACTTTCTCGGCATTTGCCGGAGAACGCAATACTGGCCACAATAAGGGCCCTTTACAGATCACAATCTCATCCGGGCTCCTAACTGACTTTTTAACGTTGTACGGTATTTACTTGAAGCTGATGCGTTTTACACTCTTTATTCGAGCAAAATACAATATATACTTGATTAAAAATAAAGCATTGGTAGTTCCTTTACAAATGGCTTCTGATGGGTTGGAAACGTTGATTCAAGAACTGACAGCACAAATGAAAAATTTGACTGCAGAATTAGGCAAAATTAAGTCTCATCTGGATGATACCCTGATAATAAACACTGAGGAGATACGAGTTCACGGCCCAACCAATATAGGTGGCCACAACATAGTGGTCTTGATCTCAAATCATTTACTTATATTTTTAGTCATCTATTATATAAATAATACCTGAATAATCTAAAAATATTCGGATCGATATTCAATGAATTAATGGCCTTCAAGTTTTCACCAAAAGACATTGAGTCAAAATATTTTGAGATATCGATAAAGAAAATAATGCATCTAACTATTTATCATCGAGGATAATCACATGCTTTTACATTGAAAGCATGTTAGTAAATGTCGATCGATCCTTAGTAAATCCATGATGGCCTGTATCAAAATAAACCGGCAACGTAAATTCTAAATGATCTAGTATTAGTCGTTCCATTATCTTCAAAAATGAAAGAATAATGGATATAAATCTGTAATCATTGACACACGTTGGCTTACTTTCCTTAGGCAACGGATTAGCTACGGTCGATAGAATATCAATTGGTATTTTCCATCCTTTAAAATTCTGTTTATAAATATGCAGAACACATTCATAAAAGTTAAAAGTAATCGAAGCAAGTTATCAATCGATATACCAATCTGAACTTTCGCTTTTTAGATTTTACTTTTAACATTAATGCTTCCAATGCAAAACTGTAACTAACAAATTTTGATTTTCAGTTATTCGAAAGATCATTTAGATCCATAAAATTGCTTTCATTCTGTGGATTATATATTACATTATCAAATAGTTCTTCCAATTCACGGAGAAACTCATACTCAGTTTTATCCACCAGTAGTATGAACTCTGATTTCTACTTATATTTACTGTAATCATTTACACTTTTGCATCCTAGTTTAGGATTGTTCGTTAGTTTAGCCAATATGATACTATCTCATTTTTTACGAACTGTCAGTAGCGGAGAATTAATTTCATTATCAATCAAATCTAATCTCATTTCTTCAATATCATTGATAAGAAAAATATTCAGGATATTATCTAGAGAAATTCTTAATTTACATAATTTTATATCTATTTTTTTCAATATGATATCCGTCATCGTAGATGTATAAAATAGATTAGATTGTAACGCGTTACAATCCAACGAGTACAAGATTAACAGATCCCGTTTTTTAGGGTCACATATACTAATTCTGATTTTGGTAAATATATCTCCTAACTGTGATTTTAGAACCAATCTCTGTTAGTTTAAAGCAGTTTTAATTCAGATTACTTGAACTGCAATTTTATTTGTAATTAATAGTGTTTTGTTTAATAAAAATAAACACCTGCGCGTAAAATCCAGGTAGCATGCTGTAACACGCGGCTCCGCGTTACAACCCAACGATGTTCGATTTTGACAAATACATTGCTCTTTAAGATCAAATAATTTAACTCTGTTCTTACACAATAGTTCTTTTAACTGTGATTTTAGAAACAATCTCTGTTAGTTTCAAGCAGTTTTTAATTGAGATTTCTTGAACTGCAATTTTATTTGTAATTAATAGGGTTGTTTATTAAATATACAGAACCGCACGCGATACGCATGGAACACGCGGTGGATTATAGTGTCAAGGTGGATTCATTCCGCTCAGTTGGATTATTCGCAGTTTATGCGAGGGATTTACTGTTCACATTTAACTATGCCTATCCGAATTTTAGAGAATAATGGATTATTATAATGACATGAGTTAAAAACATAGCAAACAGTGAACTAATTATTTGCGAATTTTTGTCATTGAAGTCTTTACACGGATTACACACATTCATTTTCAGTGACAACTTTTAACAGTGACTATGTTCATATCATCATGTATTTTCAATCGGTTGCATATATTCATTTCAATTCAGACATTTGTGAAAGAATAATTGCTTGTGTGCAAAATATGCTTCTTTTTAAACAGAGCTCATTTTAACTTTTTTCGTCTTGAGTACGGACAATTTAGTTTGACTGTGACTGGTGTTTAAGACATTCATTTGTGTTCAAATTTAATTTTATTGCCGTCTAGAGCACGGTCCGTTTTGTTCAATTGTGAATTTTGATTTTACATTGCAAAATTGTGTACAATATAGTATGATTATTAGACTTAGCCTTCTTATATCACCAATCTGAAAAGGTCGGGGACTAATCATAAGCACGGATCTCAATAGCCGCTACCAAACTAATGTAGGGAAAGAAAAATCTCGCAAAAGTCTCCTACAATACAGTGGATTACTGTGTTTTAGCTGCTAAAGCCAGGATTTATATTTTTGTGTGCTTTAGAATGTTTATCTGTGACTAATAACTAAACTTCTATGACATTCTGGATTTATTTATTGTGATTTATAAATTAATGCTTTTGTGCCTAGATATTAACTTTGTGTTAACAATATTTATTTTTGTTGGCTTCTAGAGCACGGTCAATTTTGACTAACATTGAATTTTAATTTACTTTGTAACATTGTTCATAATACACGCCTGATACTTCGACTTAGCCTTCTCCCATCACGACACTGGGAAACTGAGACTGATTATAGGCACGGCCCACGAAACCCATTTCTTCCGACGTCAGCTACCAGGCATATGTAGGAATATCATAGCATCGCTAAAAAAACCAACTTTATAATCGTAACACCACCTACATAAATGGTGCCTGTCTCGTCGAGCTCACAGCGAATAAATAATTAATCAGCATCCCTAAACACTGAGAATATCAAGCAGTACATCAGATGAATGCCACGGAAAAGTGTATCCGGGAAAGCGGCAAAGACACAAGAAAACAAGTTCTGAGCCACAAAACACAGCGAGCCACTCTCTCAAGATCACAATTCTCGAAAACAGCCACACGATGACGGATGACGAAGATGTAATACTGCCATCTGTACTGGACAGCGCACAAACACACACACAAGATGACGTCCAGCTCAGGAAATGCAAGAAGCCCGGTGGCGAGCCCAGCGACAAGCTGCACCACCACATGGACCCAGTACAAGATATTCCAATTCGATCCAGACTACCTTGACGAGTGGACTGACGAAGTTACTTTATTGGCCAAGGTATCCAATAAAACAGAATAGGATCACATCTTTCTGAGGGCTTGGGAGACAATCCTAATATCTTTCAGACGCGGACTCAAAGATATCCTGCATCAATACACTGAGGGCACATGTTACCAGCCATGGCAGAGCCTGCAACGCCCCATCAAGCAGCGCCTGACTCCAGATCGGGAAGACAGGCCAACAGAATTGATGAGCCATACGTCCCTAGGTAGCCGCACGCCTTCCGAGCTATTTAGGGAGATGGAGCTGAAAGCCACTGAATTCAAGCTACCCAGTGAAATCTTGATGCGTTTATTCATTCAGAGGCTTCCTCCGGTACTGCAAGAAATGGCCATGTTATTGCGCGAATCTGTTGAAGTGCAAAACGACATACTGCCGTCACATCTAGACAAGTGGCAGCCCACCTGCCTCTGACCCAGGTTGCATCGCATTACGCCTGTCCGCGTCTCAGTCTCCAGCATCAACAACCCAAAGTAATATCATCAATGAATGCCACATCAGCTTGCTCAATATCATCACCTGTCAGGCCAGATACGGCCTCGGTCACTGCTGCCTACTAAAGATGGGACCAGATCAGTCGTGACCAGCGTCGACCACCGTCTCAAAACAGCAGCAAGACGTCGTCGTGCAGAGGCTTTGTCATAGTTCTTGAGCTTCCGGCTGAGTGGTGTCCATATCAGCGCAACTATGGCCACTCAACCCGCCATTGCCTAAAAATGGCTGCCGATTTCCGCGCATAGAGGCGACGTTTAAATGGGCGCGGTCACCTTCGAGAACTCAGGATGATTCGCCCATGGACGGTTCGGAAAACTACCGGAGTCAGCCTGCTCCACGGCAGTTGAGATTGAGAAACCCAAAATTGTTGGCCATCCGACTTCTTCTGGTTCAAAACACGTTTCTTTCGCGTTGGAGCGCAATCAAATTATTGTCTTTACAGCGACGGCTCCAGTCAAATCATGCTTCAAGCCCAAATGCCTGCAACCAGCCACATCGTCATTTGCCATTATCAACATCTGTTCTCATCCACGACTCCAACTCTGGCGAATTATTCCTCATAGACATTGGTTTAGACGTCAGCTTACTCTGTCACAATTATTTTGAAACCCCCCACCCAGTCAACACCAGCAGTCTTACCTGCACAAATGGCTCCAGCATAGCAACGTTTTCGATACGACTACACACAATCTCATTCTCCAACTCAAAACGATGTTTCAAGTATCTTTTCATCATTGCCAGAACAACAAGAAAATCATTGGACTTGACTTTCTCGAAAACTTCGACCTCACCATACGTCCAAAAACACGTGATATACGCACTGCTGACGATCAATTATTACCATCAGCGCTTAAACTCACGACTCGCGCCAAAGCAGTTTCATACGTTCAACTAATTCTTCCAGTTCCTCATGTACCACAACTGGACGATGTTCTAAAGCGACATCAAGAGATTTTCAAACCTATCTATTTTATGCCCGATCTCAAGAGGATGCGAGCCATCACAGCTCATCGCATCACCTTATCGAAGCCACTTCCTCATCTTCCCAGAGCACGTCCGTTGGCATCACACAAGCATAAGGCCACCGAGCAAGAATTCGCCATGCTACGTCAATAAGGCATCTGTGCACGATTCAGCTTACCATTTGTGTCGCCTGTTGTAGTGGTACCAAACAGTGAACCCGGAACATTCAGAGTGTGCGGGGATTATAGTATTCTCAAACCTTGCACACAGTCTAATTCGTACAGCCTGCAAAATCCAGCTGACTTACTCAGATCTGCTATCGGTCATGCTGTGTACTCAAAGCTCGACCTAGTGAAAGCCTACTATCAAGTACCCATGAACATAGACTCTATTTCGTATACTGCACTCAGATTCACCGGAGGTGGCACACACGAATATCCCTATATGTCTTTCGGTCTACTATTTGTAGTTCCCTACTTAGACGACATTTTGGTATTCTCCAACTCAATTTCCAAACATATGCAGCATATTGGCATTCTACTCAAACGTCTAGCAGACTATGGCTTCCTTCTTCATGGCAGCAAATTTATCTTTGCGCGAACATCAATTGAATTCCACTGTCATCAAATTTCCCAGAAAGGCATGATATTTATACCTGTTTAGGTTAGTGTCATTCAAGATCTTCTGCCTCGAACCACTGTTCGAGCGTTACGACGCTTCTTAGGCAAAATGAACTACTATTATCGATTCGTACCTTGCCTTGCCAAGATTCTGGCACCTCTTCACAAATACCTCGTGCCAGAAAGCCGTTTTGTCAAGAAATCACAACTGATTCAGCTCAACCATGACAACATGCAGGCTTACAAAGATGCCAAAAGGACTTAATGCAAAGCAACCATGCTTCATTCAACTGATTGGTCTCAACCCTTTGAATTGATCACAGACGCATACGACATTGCCATATGCGCAGAACTTCAACAGTCCTTCAAGGGTGTACATCGACATATCGCGTTCTTCTCGCAAAAACTACAACCTTGCGAGACGCGATATGATACATTAGGTAAAGAGTTACTCGCCATCTATCGGTCGATCCCATATTAACACACTTATCTGGATGGCCGAAAGTTCAATATCTACACCTTCCACCTTTCTCTACTTCCAACACTCAGAGGAAAGAAAGAATATTTATATTCGCGACATGTTAACTCGCAACTTACTCGAATACAGGAATATGATAATGAAGTCACTCACGTTATACGGTCAGAAAACGTAGTTTCAGACTCCCTGAACCATCCTGCAGAACTCTGTGCGTCCATCCTGGGTCCTTCACCTATAAATACTTTGGAATTACAAGCAGCACAGCAAAATGACCCGCTATTCCTCGATATTGAACTATCAGGCTGCGAAGAGGCGGCACTTCTACTTCCATATAGTTTTGCTGACCACGGGCTGACTTCCGACAGCTCATTTACAACAGAGCCAACTGAGGACATCATGCCGCCGCGAGAGATAGAGGAACCAGAGTCAGTGTCAGCAGAGCCAACATCAGTGTTTACTCGTTACGGCAGAACCATAACATCTCCCGTCTGGTTAGCAACATTCACCGTGTAATAATTTTCATTGTCGGGGGGTGTATGTAACGCAAGGCTCCGCGTTACAACCCAACGAGTATCAATTTCGACAGATCCGGTTTTCTTTAGAGTCACATATACTAATTCTGGTTTTAGACAATATTTCTCCTAACTGTGATTTTAGAAACAATCTCTGTTACTTTCAAGCAATTTTAATTGGAACTGAAATTTTATTTTTAATTAATAGGGTTTCGTTTAATAATCATAGACACCCGCGCGTAATACGCAGGTAGCATGCACTGGATTACGGTTTTTAGCTGCCAAAGCCAGGATTTATATTTTTGTGTGCTTTAGAATGTTTATCTGTGACTTGTATCTTAACTACTAAGACATTTGTGATTTATTTATTGTGCTTTATGATTTTATACTTTTGTGCCTAGATATTAACTTTGTGTTAACAATATTTAATTTGTGTTGCCGTTTAGAGCACAGTCAATTTTGGCTAACATTGAATTTTAATTTACTTTGCAACATTGTTCATAAACACGTATGATATTTCGACTTAGCCTTCTCCCTTCCGGACACTGGGAAACGTAGACTGATTATGAGCACGGCCCACGAAACCCATTTCTTCCGACGTCAGCAACCAGGCATCTGTAGGAATAGCATAGCATCGCTAAAAAAGCACCTATATAATCGCAACAACTCCTATAAGATAATAACTTTGAAAAAAGAGAAACAAATTAATCAGAGTTTATAAAATATAAAAATTCATAATCAAATATTACATTTAACTCTCGGAAACGATTCCAATTAATTCTTGGACATTGCACGTGTGCATTCTCAAGTTTCTCTCTTTAGCTACTCATGTTGCTCCGTCGTAAAATACTTTGTTTAGGATCCAATTCTTTAGAGTAGTTTACAACGTCATAATTGTGCTAGGTAACCGATTCCAATTCTAAATATACATGATCTAAGCATTCATAGCTTTTAGTTAGTTCGTCCAAACTTTACTTCAGATCATGATTAGAGAACAGATTGGAAATTTTGCTGTCATGCATTTTAATAAAATCGCCTACCATCACGCTATAATCATGACAGTCAAAAATTTGAATATTGGTAAAATACACATCATCATTAAAACTGGCATGCTGTCTATAGGCAGTTGTTAAGACCAAAATAAAAACTTGTATAGATATAACATTAATGATAATACTTTCTTCACTAGTATGTAACATTTTCGCTTCAACGGCACCTCGTTTATCCACCGATCTGCCTTTTCCAAATAAGAAATAATGAAGCATTTCAAATTCATGAATTTCAATGAACTTATTGAGCCAAGTTTCAGATAAGATTATAAAAACAAATTCTCTACTTGCAAGTATGTATTAGGTTTTGCGAACCTAGTAACAAATTAGTTCAGTTGTGACCAGAAGGATAAACCAAAGGCAGCATGAACGGAAAGTATAATCTCATTCACATTCGTTTCGTGCTTACTGGCGACTCATCAGTAGGAGCCGGTATTACGCCCTTTAACCACTATATATTTGGTAGTAGAATGTGGAATAATAGGACAGTAGAATCTCCTAGACGAATGTGTAAACCTGTAATAGTGAAGCTAACATAATCTGAAGTCAACGACAATACGACTTCAATGCTAACACACACTATATAATATATATACCGAGTCTGTAAAGGATACTAACACTATGGCTATTGTGTTAGTAACTGATACCTTTTAAATCGATGAGTACCGGATACTAACACTATGGTTTCCGAGTCGGTACATGATACCAACCTGATGGATATAAATTTATGCTACAGTTAAACCAAATTGAGAATTACAACAATTTCCGAACACCTGTTACTCCAGTTAAACCATACACTCTGGCCTTCATCGATATCAGTTATCACATTTCGCGGTAAGCATGACATCATTCATTTCAATATATTACATTTAAATACTGTTTTGTTGCGAAGAACTAATATATATGCAAGTATGTATTAGGTTTTGCGAACCTAGTAACAAATTAGTTCAGTTGTGACCAGAAGGATAAACCAAAGGCAGCTTGAACGGAAAGTGTAATCTCATGCACATTCGTTCGTGCTTACTGGCGACTCATCAGTAGGAGCCGGTATTACGCCCTTTAACCACTATATATTTTGGTCAAGTATGTTCGCAACACCTAATACATACTTGCATATAT
>JAQBSW010000513.1:0-196045 GCA_029291075.1 Eudiplozoon nipponicum
CTTATTAACTATCTATAAATAAGATATAATCAGTCTATTGTTCAGCACATTATAATCAAGAATGCTATATCTAGTAGCACTATTAAAACTCGTTGGACCGGCTGCCACTTAGTAGATCATCAATTATATTCTCTACCTCCTGGACAATTTTAGAAATCTATGTAATTTTCAAGTTTGATATTGTTCATTTTTACCAGAGCAATTGGACGTAACAAAGCATAACAATCGTAAAACACGACCAGCAAATTCCGAAAATACTAATGACGAATCTGGCAGAACAATCCCAACTTCATGCGCTGAGCAGGATATGTAAAGTCCACTTACACTTCCAGTTCGCTAATCAACGGAGACAACTAAACCACTTGTGATAGGCGGGAACCTACAGAAAATCAAAATTGTTATCTGACAAAAGATTATGTATTCCAGATAATATTTAAATATAAATATATAACAAATCGACGTACATTTAAACCTCTTAGATTTTTGTGTGAAATAGGTCAAATAAGTATTTCTTCCGATCACGAAGTTTCGAGCGAGAAATCCAAACATAATTTACTTACCTTATATTTATAGATTTCACATCTGAACTCACAACCGTGGAATTTCACCTATCTATTCTATGCCTGAATTTTTTACATGTTCGTTTACGCGGACTGTTTGACCAACAATTATCTTAGATTTTTTTAAATTCCATCGATGCTGTCACTATTTACAGCTCCAATCCAAACTCAAATACTACTATCCAGTTACGCTTAAATTCAACAAAAAGTAGTTGATATTAAACGAAGATTGTTTGCACGGGCGTTGATAATAATTACTTTAATCAAGGTTACGTTCATTATATAAACACCTGACCCATTAAGTACATACCTTCGTCAGTTTAAGCTAAGAATTGTAAAGTGTGGACATGGAAATTCATCCAGTAGAACGGTTTCGTCCTTATTGGGACCTATTCACATACTGGCCAGAATTTGCCGCGGACAGTACGTGATAAGTTTCCAGTAAGGACGAAACCGTTCTCCTGGATGAATTGCCATTTCTACACTATACAATTCTTAGTTTAAACTGAAAAATATTTGCACTTAATGGGCCAGGTTTTATATCAAGAACGCAACCATGATTAAAGTAAAAGCGTTTGATATTTTTTGAAGTATTCGCAGTGCGAGGGTCACATTAATAAGTGCCACGAGTTGCGATCGTGGGTAGTCGCTTTTTGCTATCAGTTTCGCAAAGATTCGGTTGCTTCCCATATCAAGTATGCATTGATTTCGTCTTCATGGTGAACGTGTGCTGTTTCGTCGCTTTCTCCTAAGGCTTCTACATTTTTTATACTAATCAATGAAAATGAGGTACGAAATAATCTTCGTTGACTGGCATCGTTTTGGATCAGTATTTCCTGCTCCATCATCAGGCCTCCTATTACACATACAGTCAAAATGCTCACAATAGTAAATATAGGCAAATGTGGTAACCTAGTTCCGAAAGTTATGTTTTGACTCATTAATGTGTTTAAACATAGTATTGGTCTCGGTAATTACACTCTATATATACCTATACGTGGAGCACATAAAAACACCCCCTCAACAATATATATATATATATATATATATAAATGTATGCATGCTGCAAAAAGCAGACCCAACCCTCATCTCGGTGCAATTGCAGAAATCTCAAATTTCCGGTATACGTAATCTTATCTAGTGTTAAGAACGTTGATGGGAGGGAGAGAGAGAAAGAATCGAACATGTGATGTGTAACTGTCCTGTTGCGATGTCACGGTAATTAAATTTAAAATTCGAAACTGGAAAAAACAGCAAACGTGAGTTTGCTGCAATAAAATTTACCTTTATAGAAAGATAGTGAAAGTCAGATCAAAGCTTAGGTTTAGACCAAAAACGAGAAAATGGAAGAGATAATAAAGGCAAAGTATAGGTAAACCACATAAAAGTTATACAAAAACTAATAATAAGCATGATCCTAAATTAACCAATTTATAGAATTAATTGTACATAAATATATTTCCATATTTATATATATAATAATTATATATATATATATATATATATATATATATATAGGCAGAGAAAGAGCACGCTAAAGCTAGGTTACACTCTGCATAGGCTTACCTTATTATGCACGAAAGACGTATGGTTTCGTTTTAATGGAAGCATCTAAAAACAGACCGATGGAGCGGCAATGGGAAGCCCCTCATCTCCAATGTTGGCTGAGATATTTCTGGGGCATCTAGAGAACACATCATGAAACATTGACTTATGTAAACTTGCTCAATATATACGATATATGGATGATATTTTCCGGACTTTTAGAACAGGTTGCAATCACAAAAATTGCTTCAAAGTTTCAACAAAGCACATAAGAGTATCGGTTTCACTTCAGAGCACGAGAAAGATGATTGTCTGCTTTTCTTAGATGTATTACCAAAGAAAGATTCTATTGGTAAATTAAATATAACAATTTACTATAAACCAACCTGGTCTGCACAATATCTGCATTACAGCAATTTCGTGCTGATTCAATATAAATTATCAACAATTCGTGGCCGCATTTCAAGAACTGAAAGGTCGATTAGCCAAAAGACAACGAATACTATAAAGACATCAACGATTAAATGCCAAATGACTATCCTAGACAATTAACTGAATCAATTATTAGAATGAGAAGTAAACAAAAGCAGACGTATTTCGGACCAGAGAAGAAAGCCGTCTAAATGAACATCCATTTAAGAGGAATGTAGTTTCCCGAATAGCCCAAAAAACGTTGAAGCGGTATTGACACACATTTAACGCAGCTACACTACGAGTGTTATTTAAGGTCAAACCTTTGCCGGTACTAGTAATAAAACAGAAACAGCCGTTTATTTCGACATCAAATATTTACCAATATAGGTGTGCAAGTTGTCGATCAACTTACGTAGGCCGATCAGCCAGACGGTTAATTACTCGAATGAGAGAATATTGTAACTTAAGCACCTGTTTCAATTCAAATAGTAAAGACGCGTCTGCAAATTCACAACATATTTTTGAAACCTCACACGTATGTTCTCCAGGCGTAATATTTAAAATATTTACTAAATGTAATATCAACAGAGTGTTAGCCGCATACGAAGCTTTATGGATGAACAAATTACATCTTTGTGATGTGATAGAACCGCATTTTCAGTTGAAAAAAGAAGAATTCAACCCGATCAAAGACAAAACAAAATCGGAAAGTGTGATGAATCAGATCTTTGTGTAACTGCCCGTGTACAACTATTACCCGCGTACGCAAAACGCGGCATTGAACAAATAAACTTGTACACACCGCAACAAAATTTCAAAAATTAGCCGATTGGTATGTTTGTACGCGTTTGTGTGTGTGTGTGTGCCTTTTTGCATGTAAAGGTCATTCTCGCTGTATTGCAAAGTGATGTCGGAGATCTGGTCATTATTGTCTTGATGGCTTGATAGTTAACCAACTGTTCGTACAAGTGCTATTTTTTCGAGTTTAGTCTTTCGTTTCACTATTTTGCGCAAATTTGTTTTCTTCACTTGGTAACAGCGCAATTGCGAGTTGCAGTGTTGAACGCTCATTTTTTAATTCAAGTTTAAGGAAAGCAAAATTGGATATGCGTCTCTCACATCTAGCAGTCTCGCATACATTGAACTTGACTGGAAATGTCGGCTGCACAATTTCTATGCAGTCACGAATATTTGCTGTTTGTAGCTTTCGCCACATATACATATATAGGAAATACAATTTAACAATAATTTTTTGCGCGGGTGGTGGTAACAATTCTTTAAATCAAGTTTGCGAGCTTGAAGTAAACACCAATCCCATTGTATTTAACCAGTCGTCGAACAACATAACAAAACTACCGCCAGCTGCAACGCACTGACGCGTTTCGACCTTCCATGATCATCATCAGAGTACGACGGCAAACTGACTATCGAGGATCAAACCGCATTGAATATATATGGAAATCAAATTTAGATATGCGGCTCTCACCTCTAGCAGTCTTGCATACATTGAACTTGACTGGAAATGTCGGCTGCACAATTTCTACGCAGTCACGAACATTAACTGTTTGCAGCTTTCGCCACATATACATATATAGACAATACAATTAAGCAATAATTGATTGCGCGGGTGGTGGTAACAATCTTTAAATCAAGTTTGCGAGCTTGAAGTAAACACCAATCCCATTGTATTTAACCAGTCGTTGAACAACATAACAAAACTACCCCAGCCGCAACGCACTGACGCGTTTCGACCTTCCTTGATCTTCATTAGAGAACGACCTCAAACTGATTGTCGAGGATCAAACCGCATTTAATATATATGGAAATCAAATTTCTATGCAGTCACGAGCATAAACTGTTTGTAGCTTTCAGTCAGTTTGCCGTCGTACTCTGATGATGATCAATGAAGATCGAAACGCGTCAGTGCGTTGCGGCTGGCTGTAGTTTTGTTATGTTGTTCGACGACTGGTTAAATACAGTGGGATTAATGTTTACTTCAAGCTCGCAAACTTGATTTAAAAAATGCAAGTGAATTGTCGCGTTTGCCTTCTGCTCTGCGTTACCCTGACGTGCTGTCTGCTATTGTCACCTACGCTGATTTTTGAGCTTGTTTCACACACATTGGCAATTTCGGTCAAGCCAATCTTGATGTTGTACAACTGGAGAGACGGAATAACATCTACAGTTGATCCTTTAGTGAGCCAGTTATTACAGAACTTCACCGTGATTACCCAGCTAATCATTCGCCACGGATGTCAACACCACAACGAAAGGACCCACGACCCAAGACAACCAGAGCTGGTCTCAAGTGTCTAGGAATAATTATGGACACTGCTACACTAACCGACTTTCTCGGCATTTGCCGGAGAACGCAAGACCGACCCAAATAAGGGCCAAACAACAGAAATAACTCGGCCATCCTTGACACCAAAACTAACTTTCTATCGTCGTTCTGGCATTAACTTGTAACTGGGACGTTTACAATAATTATTATTATTATAACATTTAATTATTTATGACCACGCCGTCAATCATATCTATTCATAAATTGGTGTACAATTATACTGATTTTGAGAACGGTAAGGAAATAAGTGTAAACACTCCGGAATGATTTTGTTGTTCTAGGTTATTCTCAATCAGTTTTAAATAAGCGAAGTCTCGTACTCTGGTTTATAATTATCTCAATTTTGTCCGCTTCCCGTTTTTATGACCCTAGAAAAGGCTTCATTCAATATAGGACAATGATTTTTCTACCGATGTTAAATTCATTACATCATTGATCAATATTATTTTCAACAACTCTCTCTCATGTACGTGGTAAATTCTGGTCAGTACATGATGAGTTCCCAATAAGGACGAAATCCGGTCTACTGGATGAATTGCCTTTTCTACACTATACAATTCTTAGTTTATACTGACATATGTAAGTAATTAATGGGTCAGGTGTTTATATCAAGACCGCAACCTTGATTATAATAATTGTCATCACCACCCGCGCAACCAATGTTCGTTTAACCTAGTTACCCTGTTTGCTGTTGCAGAACGCGATGCTTTTGCATCCACCCAGTCTATTTCATGAATTGATTCCCTTGAATACCTGGCTTGATCTGGTCTTGAATGTGCCAGTATTTGCAAGTCCTTTTGTTTTCCCCTCTACGTACTTTCATCGGGTGCATGGTTTCGCCTATGTTCCTGAACTCAGAATCATTGCAAGGTATCGCATTTACTTCTGATGTGTTTAGGGACTCTATTTATCTTTTTGGTTCGTTAGTTTATTGATTATAATGAGTGATTTTCCTAAAACTGTTTTGATATTGCTTTAGCTGCTATTATTCTAATTTTTCTGCTCAATTTTGAATCAGGTAATACCATAATTTTGCGCTTTTCTCGTTCTGTTTCTTTCTTTACTTGATTTATTATTATTTCTTTAAATATTAACAACATTTTCTACATTAACTGCTCTATTATAATTGTCGAGTAGACATTTATTTCTTTCAGTGTTATCAAATTCTTATCTGTATGCTTCAAATCCCCTATTTTAAGATTCCTTAATATCATGGAATTAGGAATGCCTACTTTCATTCCATACGGGTGGTT
Source organism: Eudiplozoon nipponicum (assembly GCA_029291075.1). Lineage (NCBI taxonomy): Eukaryota > Metazoa > Platyhelminthes > Monogenea > Mazocraeidea > Diplozoidae > Eudiplozoon > Eudiplozoon nipponicum. The sequence continues at coordinate 6,117 of JAQBSW010000513.1, forward strand.
TAAAAAGAAATTGAGGATTCCCGATAAGTATCTGTCCTAAAAATCTCTTTCCAATCTCGGTCTATTTTGCTTTATTCTTACACCCAGAAATGATAATTCGTCATTTTTTTTCCAATTTAAATTGTAATTCTCCTATCTACAGTTAAATACTGTTTGTTGCGCAGAACTAATATATATGCAAGTATGTATTTGGTGTTGCGAACCTAGTAACAAATTAGTTCAGTTGTGACCAGAAAGATAAACCAAAGGCAGCATGAACGGAAAGTATAATCTCATGCACATTCGTTTCGTGTTTACTGGCTACTCATCAGTAGGAGCCGGTATTACACCCTTTAACCACTATATATTTGGTCAAAGAATGTGGAATAATAGGACGGTTTAAAATATATATGTCCTCTATATACTTTATATTTAGAAATTATTTATATCTACAAGTTAAAGGAGTTCCTACGGGACAAACATTATCTGTTCTTACCCAAATATATAGTGGTTACAGGGCGTAAAACCGGCTCCTACTAATGAGTCGCCAGTAAGCACGAAACGAATAAGCATGAGATTGTACTTTCCGTTCATGCTGCCTTTGGTTTATCCTTCTGGTCACAACTGAACTAATTTGTTACTAGGTTCGCAACACCTAATACATACTTACATTCTCCTATCTAGTTAGCCATATCTAGAAATTTATCTTACTGATTATCACCATGATTCAAAATAAGAAACATATCATCCAGGAATCTCACAACCAAGTTTGGGTTGACGATATTTTAACAAGATTTTTTTCAAAATACCACAGCGTTGCTTGTACTATAGAAATATATATGAATAGATAAATTTTACGAACGTATATATCTGTGTTTCGTATATTTATGTATAGGGTGTAGTCGTAGATATATATACAATCACACAGTTGCTTTTATTTAATTGTGCATACCCGTATTCGACAGTGTCAAAAGATGATCTGGCCTCGGATTTAATCAATCAATTGTGAAAAAATCTTAAACTTTGATTTGCAAAATTAGAGTAAATACAACTATTTTCGCTGGCCTCCGCATTCTCCACTCGGATCCAATCAGTCAATTGGAAGACAACTTTAGCCATCTCAAAGAGGTCTATACCACTAATTGTCGTGCTTTTCTGTATCCTAACCACAAAAGACTGTCCAACAACGAGCTTAATCAACTAAAATCTCGATCACCTTTAATATTGGCAGGCAATTCAAATTAAAGCGTGATTACACTTTTTTCCAGGGGATAGCAGAGCAACCACAGACATCTCCGCCAGTCACCGCACCCTATTGTGAAACTAGACACGCTTATCCTAGCTAGTGCAACCGAAGAACGCCAATCATTTTATGGAAGCAGCCTCGAAGACGTTTTATCCTCTGTACCAATCATGCTGAACACAACCACAAGCTTTTTCATCACCAGCTCGTACAGCGAGATAACAAATCTCACCAAACAAATCCAAGCTATACCGTGTCATCGTGGCTGACCCCACTGCGTAATAATTCCCAATAACGGACCCTCTTCTTTGATTTCCAGCGCGTCCTAAATCCTCACGTCCAGCCAATATCACGACCAGTGCAGAGGTTCTAAAGCTGACAAAACATAAGACCCTCGCGTATCACCGATTCATGATCTAAAACTTCCTCTTCTTCAAACTATACCGACTTCACCCAGGACAGTGAAGACAATCCAACCCCGTAACGCTGCTTTCGAGCAATCTTCCTCGAGCCCAGATAACACGCCACCCTCCTGCTTTCAAATCCTTCAACTACCACACCCGTCTGATAAAAACGGGACTAAGGAAATCCGGATTGATGCTGATCGCTTCATTCCCATCAGTAAGCGATCAATCGCTCTTAGCAGTCCTCGGTCACGCTCCGACCGCTTTCCTCCCCGGCATATCCTCTTTCTCATGGATACTTTTCAGCAATTCTTATCAATTGTAGATCGCTTGTGTCTAAAATCAAATAATTGCGAACATTTATATCCTCAAACGACCTAGATATGTAGGCAATACAATTTAACAATAATTGTTTGCGCGGGTGGTGGTAACAATTCTTTAAATCAAGTTTGCGAGCTTGAAGTAAACACCAATCCCATTGTATTTAACCAGTCGTCGAACAACATAACGAAACTACCGCCAGCTGCAACGCACTGACGCGTTTCGACCTTCCATGATCATCATCAGAGTACGACGGCAAACTGACTATCGAGGATCGAACTGCATTGAATATATATGGAAATCAAATTTAGATATGCGGCTCTCACCTCCAGCAGTCTCGCATACATTGAACTTGACTGGAAATGTCGGCTGCACAATTTCTATGCAGTCACGAACATCAATCAATTATTGTAAAATTGTATTGCCTATATATGTATATATGGCGAAAGCTGCAAACAGTTAATGTTCGTGACTGCATAGAAATTGTGCAGCCGACATTTCCAGTCAAGTTCAATGTATGCGAGACTGCTAGAGGTGAGAGCCGCATATCTAAATTTGATTTCCATATACATTCAATGCGGTTTGATCCTCGATAGTCAGTTTGCCGTCGTACTATGATGATGATCATGGAAGGTCGAAACGCGTCAGTGCGTTGCGGCTGGCGGTAGTTTTGTTATGTTGTTCGGCGACTGGTTAAATACAATGGGATTGGTGTTTACTTCAAGCTCGCAAACTTGATTTAAAGAATTGTTACCACCACCCGCGCAAACAATTATTGTTAAATTGTATTGCCTATATATGTATATGTGGCGAAAGCTACAAACAGTTAATGTTCGTGACTGCATAGAAATTGTGCAGCCGACATTTCCAGTCAAGTTCAATGTATGCGAGACTGCTAGAGGTGAGAGCCGCATATATAAATTTGATTTCCATATATATTCAATGCAGTTTGATCCTCGATAGTCAGTTTGCCGTCGTACTCTGATGATGATCATGGAAGGTCGAAACGCGTCAGTGCGTTGCAGCTGGCGGTAGTTTTGTTATGTTGTTCGTAGACAGGTTAAATACAATGGGGTTGGTGTTTACTTCAAGCTCGCAAACTTGATTTAGAGCATTGTTACCACCACCCGCGCAATCAATTATTGTTTAATTGTATTGTCTATATATGTATAAGTGGCGAAAGCTGCAAACAGTTAATGTTCGTGACTGCATAGAAATTGTGCAGCCGACATTTCCAGTCAAGTTCAATGTATCCGAGACTGCTAGAGATGAGAGCCGCATATCTAAATTTGATTTATATATATATTCAATGCGGTTTGATCCTCGATAGTCAGTTTGCCGTCGTACTCTGATGATGATCAAGGAAGGTCGAAACGCGTCAGTGCGTTGCGGCTGGCGGTAGTTTTGTTATGTTGTTCGACGACTGGTTAAATACAATGGGATTGGTGTTTACTTCAAGCTCGCAAACTTGATTTAAAGAATTGTTACCACCACCCGCGCAAACAATTATTGTTAAATTGTATTGCCTATATATGTATATGTGGCGAAAGCTACAAACAGTTAATGTTCGTGACTGCATAGAAATTGTGCAGCCGACATTTCCAGTCAAGTTCAATGTATGCGAGACTGCTAGAGGTGAGAGCCGCATATCTAAATTTGATTTCCATATATATTCAATGCGGTTTGATCCTCGATAGTCAGTTTGCCGTCGTACTCTGATGATGATCATGGAAGGTCGAAACGCGTCAGTGCGTTGCGGCTGGCGGTAGTTTTGTTATGTTGTTCGACGAATGGTTAAATACAATGGGATTGGTGTTTACTTCAAGCTCGCAAACTTGATTTAAAGAATTGTTACCACCACCCGCGCAAACAATTATTGATAAATTGTATTGCCTATATATGTATATGTGGCGAAAGCTACAAACAGTTAATGTTCGTGACTGCATAGAAATTGTGTAGCCGACATTTCCAGTCAAGTTCAATGTATGCGAGACTGCTAGAGGTGAGAGCCGCATATCTAAATTTGATTTCCATATTTATTCAATGCGGTTTGATCCTCGATAGTCAGTTTGCCGTCGTACTCTGATGATGATCATGGAAGGTCGAAACGCGTCAGTGCGTTGCAGCTGGCGGTGGTTTTGTTATGTTGTTCGATGACTGGTTAAATACAATGGGATTGGTGTTTACTTCAAGCACGCAAACTTGATTTAAAGAATTGTAACCACCACCCGCGCAATCAATTATTGTTTAAATTGTATTGCCTATATATGTATATGTGGCGAAAGCTGCAAACAGTTAATGTTCGTGACTGCATAGAAATTGTGCAGCCGACATTTCTAGTCAAGTTCAATGTATGCAAGACTGCTAGAGGTGAGAGCCGCATATCTAAATTTGATTTCCATATATATTCAATGCGGTTTGATCCTCGATAGTCAGTTTGCCGTCGTACTCTGATGATGATCATGGAAGGTCGAAACGCGTCAGTGCGTTGCAGCTGGCGGTAGTTTTGTTATGTTGTTCGATGACTGGTTAAATACAATGGGATTGGTGTTTACTTCAAGCACGCAAACTTGATTTAAAGAATTGTTACCACCACCCGCGCAATCAATTATTGTTTAAATTGTATTGCCTATATATGTATATGTGGCGAAAGCTGCAAACAGTTAATGTTCGTGACTGCATAGAAATTGTGCAGCCGACATTTCCAGTCAAGTTCAATGTATGCGAGACTGCTAGAGGTGAGAGCCGCATATCTAAATTTGATTTCCATATATATTCAATGCAGTTTGATCCTCGATAGTCAGTTTGACTTCGTACTCTGATGATGGTCAAGGAAGTTCGAAACGCGTCAGTGCGTTGGCGGCTGGCGGTAGACCTAGATATGTGTTCTTTGTTGAAATGTGGCTGCTCCTTCCATACTCTTCGATGATCTTTTCTTTATCAATGTTTACGCTTTCTTTCGGATTGACAGAACTGTTGGGTGAGAGGATGTTCTGGCTGCCTACGTCCGATCCTCTCTCATGCCTAAACGTTTGTTTGCATCTAACTCACTAGGACTTAAATTTTTCTCGCAATATTCTGATAAATATATCGTTGTGGGTGACCTTAACCTTCCTCTGGCTAACTGGTGCAATCAATTTGTGCACTTCCCTATCCGAGGAATCAACCAACTCGAGTGTGTCCACTTTGACAAAGACGTGACTAATGTTTAATCTCGGGAGATCTTTCCAAATCTCGACCACTGCCAGATATCCTTCCTTATTCCTCCTCTATCCTCTATCTCAATAGAACATTAAATCATTCATGCGATTCACTGACTGTTAAGTGTTTCGCCGATTCTGTGATGCCGTTAAGTGGAGAGATTTAATTATACCAGACAACCTCTCCTCGTGTTTTTCTGATTTCCATAACGTCTTATCCTCCCAATTTACTTTTGCCGCCTCTATCCAACACATTCACGTGACGAACAAGTGGAAAACTTTGTTTAAAGCACATGAAAAACTTGCACGCAATTCTAGATTACGAACATCATCCCTTGTTCACATTCGCGCACTTCGATGTATGAGCTCATTAAACAGGTTATCAACAATAAAGCGCTCAACATAGAAAGATGCATCGGAACGACACCCAACTCCAGAATCAAATTCGCAGTCATCAAAAACAATTGCTACAAAATTACAAAACCTTAGACATAAACTTCTTTCGATCGAACGACTCCAGCTTTGCCGACGTTTATATAAACTATCTCGTAGACTCTTTCTCCATTCCCACTCCATCTGCTGACATGCTCGATAACGAAGACACTGAGAATCTACGATGGTTCAATATTTCGCCGGCCTTCGTCATTCAAGCAATCAAAGATTTTTTTAAATGTGATCAACACGGTGTTTATGTCAGCATGATTGCTCTTCTAGGTTGGAACCACTTCTCTCTAATTTCTGATGTTATCAACACACGCCGCGAAACTACCTAACTTCTTTGGGGGTGGCTTAATTCGACGATCTCTCCTATACCAACAAATGCCAAACCAACCAGCTCCACTATGAGAGAACTCTGCCTAATAGCTATCATCCCTGCTTTCACTAAAATCTTCGGCAGGGTCTCATATAACTTAATTTGCCCTTTCATTAAGTCTCGAGATAACCTCTACCACCTCGATGATCAACATGACTTCCTAAATGGCCGTTCATCTTCCACCATCTTAGTTAGTGTCCTTAATCACTGCTACTTCTCTATTTCTAAAGGTCATGTATGCACTCTCTTCTTTCTAGATATATCTAAGGGTTTTGAATCATTTTGTTTTCGGCAATTGAATCTGCCTTATTGTGAAGTAGCATTGGCGGCAGCGTCCTCAATCTTATCAGGTACCATCTCCGAAACCGCTACACAACTGTAAAAGTCGGAAATAGTCACTCGAGGTCAGCTCTTATGCAATCTGGAGTCCCACAGGGTTCCGTATTTGGCCCTTTACTATCAACTTAACACTCGCACAGGTGCAGGTTGAGTGCAACCAGTTTAAGCTGCTCAAATATGCAGATGACATGGTAATAGTATTCAGTAATCCAGCAGCATCTAACCCTTCCTCGCCTCTTGTTTCTCAGCTTTTATCTTCGCTACACTCGCAGCTTAGTAGAATCAGTCTTAAACTAAACCATGATAAGACTCGTCAGATGAAATTACATCCGATCTATTCTCTTCTCTCCCGAATAAAAATTATCCTCTTGATATTGAAATAATTGACTCTGTCAAGCACCTTGGTATCTATTTTTCTAAATCATTAGACTTCTCCCCATACCTTAAACAAAATACTTCCAAACTCTTCAATTTGGCCCGATTGATCTGCTTCACTACAGACAACCCCACACTTTAACTCAAATTATTTAATGTTTATGTCCTACCATTCATCACATATGCTAGAGAATTTTACTGCCCTCTCACACTAGCCTCCGCTTATGCCATCGAACAAATTTCTCCTAGATTTCTAAAACCTGTCTTTCCTCTTGACCACAACTATCGGGAACTCCTGTATTTTGCCAATCTTTATTGGTTGGGTCGTTCACGCGGATTACATCGGTATGTATTATCAATTTATCATCCAGACGAGACTTAATTATACCTAATTTTGCAGTCATTTTTTTTATTGGTGCAGTCAGTCTTTGAATCAATGTTTCCAAACCATCAAAACCCATTTGAAGATATACCACACGTGCATTATTTTTAATCAAGTATTTATAGTATTTTGCTCGGATAAACAGCATTAATTTAGTAAAACAAATTTACAAATTTTAATTATTTTATGTTCACTTCAGCTCGAAGTCTGCTTCTATTATTGCGCTGACTGCTTCATCCTAATGTAGGAGCTTCTGCGAAGACTTTCTGTTGAATTATACAGGACCCTTTGTGCGTTCTTAGTCTCAAAGGTGGCTATTGCTACATCTTCCACCACAGGAATAGGCATTTACACCCTGCTTAAACGATCGAATGTGACAGCTCGTGGTCCGTCGGACATGCTAACCATAATTTTATTGTGCTCTGAGTCCACCCTCTCCACGCGATACGGCCCATCATTGACAGCCTGCAATGCCATGGGCTCGACCTTCGCGACCATAACATAGTCGCCGCCTTTTAGCCGAGTGCGTGTCGGTTACCTAGCATAGCCTTTGCGCTGTATGGCGCCTACATATTCAGTTCACTGTTTTAATTGCTCCTGAAAATCCACTATGGTGCAACGCTAATGGGATCCTTGGATTACAGGTTCACCTGGTAGTCTAATATGCCCTCCATAGAGCACGGATGTTGGAGCGATTCCTGTAGCTGTTTATACTATAAAGAGCATGGACCGCTCGACCAAATGTAATTTCTCCCTCCATGTTCTCGGGCTCTTGTGGCACCAACATCGCAGTACCTCTTCCAACGTCCGGTGTGTTCGCTCAGCTGTCGCGTTTGTCTGCGGGTTATAAGTTTCTGTGCGGGAATGCTTTGTGTCAAGGTCTTTATACCACTGATTAAATTCTCTCGACTCGAATTGTGCACCTTGATCTGTAAAAATAATTTGTGTTGCACCAAATCGACTGAGCCATCGTTCTTCTGAACATGTTATAATTTTGTCTGTTGTGATATGCTTCAGTGGTAAAAACTCGACCCATCGGGTAAACATATCGACCATAAAAACATATAGGTTACCGTGGCACGAGCTACCGGCAGTGGACATGCCAGTTCAATGTGCAGAAACAGGTTCCATGCAGTGACAGTGAAAGCAATCAGGGTGATTTTTTCTTTTTGTTGCTTACAACACTTACATGTAGTGCACTGTTGACAATGGCTACGAATTTCTTTGGACATGCCAAGGCAATAGGATCGTAACTGCGCGAATAGAGTAAGCTCTGCAACAGAAAGCACTATATTTTTGTTAAACCTTCTTTATTATGCGTGCCGCTGTGCTTTAATGAATTTTTAATACAACGAAACTCGTCAGTATGTTTAATTAATGGTTATTTTGCTCTGACATTCGATGAAATTATTATAATCAAGGTTGCGGTCTTGATATAAACACCTGACCCATTAATTACTTACATATGTCAGTATAAACTAAGAATTGTATAGTGTAGAAAAGGCAATTCATCCACACTATACAATTCTTAGTTTATACTGACATATGTAAGTAATTAATGGGTCAGGTGTTTATATCAAGACCGCAACCTTGATTATAATAATTGTTATCACCACCCGCGCAACCAATGTTCGTTTAATTATTCGATGAAATTAATGTAATACAATTGGTGTTTTAAACAAGCCCAGAAATGTTCAAGAAATGTTAGTTGTTCAAAAGGTTAAATAGATAAAAAGACAAACAAGCTAGTATTTATTTATATTAATCAAATATTATTTCTATATCACAATTTCAGTAAAAAAAATTTTAGCAGACTTCAAATTGTTAATAATTTATAAGTTTTATTAATAAAATTTTTTCACGCCACGTAAAATGTTTTAAAATATACACAAAATAAATTTTGATGACCGAATTCTTTGTCAACCAGTAAACGGCAAATATTTTAAAATATCCTTATAACGAACTATCACGACTTAAATGAAAGCGCTTCTCTTACACAACTCCCAAAAGCTTCGCTAGTCACTATTTCATTCAACTACACATATCTCTACTTTTGAATTTTACCTTATCATTTCAATTGTTGGGCCAGATGATCTTCGTTGCCAAATAAATTTTTTATTATTATTAAAGTACGATACACTAATTTTAAAATTTACAGAGTTAACTCCATGTGTTTCTGTGTTGCATAAACGAAAATCAGTGTTATTATATTGTAGGGGTATTTTGCGGGGTTCTTATCTCCCTACATATAATTCGTAGCTGCTGCTGAGATCCGTGCTTATGATCAATCCCCGGCCTTTTCCCGATGAGTGATGTGAGAAGGCTAATACGAATGATCACAAATGTATTGTACACAACGTTGCATGGTGTTCTAGACGGCAACAAAACGAAATACTGTTAACAAAGTTGAATGTCTTATACACAAGCAATTATTCTTTCACAATATGATAAGACATTTACCCGAGTATCAATAACATTTAAACAAAGTTCAATTGACATATTTGACGAAGTCAGTAAGTTTAGAAGACCGCAAAAGTTGCCCAGCCAATCAATTATAAATTAACATATTTTTAATCAAGTCATAAACTGTGCTTTCGTTCACAAATGCATAATTCAATGATGAGTTTTTTCATTCAGACCAATCCTATATACATTCTTTGCTTTATTTTTCATTTGAACTTTTGTGGAGAAAATCTATATCACATGACACTTAGTGTTCAAATAATGCTATCCCTTTTACATGCTTATTCTCAAAATAAAAATCCAGTTTAAAAGTAGATCAGTGTCAAACCATGCATAAAAAATTATTACATCAGCTTTTTTTCTATATGTATAGTTATAATTAACAAGGCAGCCAAAATGTTACTGTTCACATTAGTAAGAAAAGAGAAGACAGAGAAAACACGATGAAGCCGAGTATATATATGTAGGTTATAACAATTATTGCCACCATCTCACATACGGAAAACTCGGAACATCTTTTGAATATATTTCTTTTCGGGATTTTCATCGAAAGTTTCTCTGTTTCGGTTGTTTCCGTATCACTCCCAGAATCATCCGTCGATATCTTCACATTAGCAGAGCTGGTTTTCTCTATTGATTCGCTATCGTTCGACTGTGAATATTCATCAAATATGGAAGAATTTTGTTGGCTTTCAAAGTCATCTTCATATAGATCAATGTGCTGATCTATGGAAATTTTATAATTCATAAAAGGATATATTTCATTCGTCATTTTCTTAGTATAATTATCTCCGTTGTGACAATTTTATCAAGATTTTCGAAGAGTCTAAATATTTAGAAGATCTTGCTTCTGTGTGTTTCTGCAGCGTCCACTTTGAATTCTGTGACAAAAAAAGCGCGAGTTTTGCGCAATTTCGTGATTGGTATGACTTTAATCTCGAAAAATGATGTGATATATCTTTTTGACATTTCCATATTTGCAATGTAACTAAATATAAACAAATGCTCAAATAGGAAAATATCAACCTAAACCGATTAATTTACAGTATGTTGAATGGGGAAAATAAACCACTACGTTGCTAATAACAATGGTAAATAAATCTACAATTAATAATAATAATAATAATAATAATAATAATAATAATAATAATAATAATAATAATAATAATAATAATAATAATAATAAATTTATTTAGCAACAAAGGTCAACAGGCCCAACAGTTGAAATTATAAGATATATATAGAGTTGAATGAAATCTTGACTAGCAAAGTATTTAACGATAAGAATGAAAAGAGTTGTGAAAGAGAAGCGCTTACTTTTGAAGTTTCCGATCGATGAAAAGAGTTGTTAAAGAGAAGCGCTGACTTTTCAAGTTTCCGATTGTTTGCTGAAACACAATGAAGAGAATTAGTTGAGAAAATTATGGTATAGTACTTAATATTTCGATGCGGTAAAATAAAAATGGTTAAATACTGTTTTTTGCGAAGAGCTAATATATATGCAAGTATGTATTAGGTGTTGCGAACCTAGTAACAAATTAGTTCAGTTGTGACAAGAAGGATAAACCAAAGACAGCGTGAACGGAAAGTATAATCTCATGCACATTCGTTTCGTGCTTACAGGCGACTCTACAGGCGACTCATCAGTAGGAGCCGGTATTACGCCCTTTAACCACTATATATTTGGGTGAATAATGTGGGATAATAAGAAGGTAGGAGATTGTACGGTCCTATTATTAGAAGATTGTAATGTCATATTTTCCCACATTCCTCACCCAAATATGTAGTGGTTAAAGGGCGTAATACCGGCTCCTACTGATGAGTCGCCAGTAAGCACGAAACGAATGTGCATGAGATTATACTTTCCGTTCATGCTGTCTTTGGTTTATCCTTCTGGTCACAACTGAACTAATTTGTTACTAGGTTCGCAACACCTAATACATACTTGTAACTAAAAATGGTATTGGAGAGTCCAGATTTGGCGTTTAGAATCAAAGGTGGCTTCTTGAAATTGGAGGCTTAGCAAAATGGGACTCAACACTCCGAAAGTAGTGTTTTGAGTAAAAAAGGAACGCGTTGGCTTCCAATCAGGGTTCTCGCATAGGAATTTGTTAAAAAAGTGAGTGTGAGCCACTTTCCTAAACGAAAAGTAGTGTTTTGAGTAAAGAAGGAACGCGTTGCGCTTCCGATCAGAGATCTCGCATAGGAACTTGTTAAAGAAGTGTATGAGCCGCTTTCTTGAACGCAGTCATCATCATCATCATTTCCAGCCACACAAAAGTCAAGTGACTAATGTTTCACTGCCATATAACCATAAGGAGTGAAGAAAAAAAGTATATAAGTGAATTTAGATAAATTATTATTGAGATTTACGAGAGAGGGAGAGGGGTAGAGAGAGAAGGAAAACCTTGCTACTATGAGTAAATTTATCAGGATAACTCACAGAAATGAGGCAAACTAAACCTCTCCACAACACCATTATGGCCAAGTTAGCATTCGGGCAAGGCGACATCAGCAACACAGCTTCCTTGCGGATTTCACCGTATCACGTCATAAACAAACCGAACCTCGCAGCTAACTTTGCCCTACTAAGAAAAGAAAGTTACGAAGATGATTCTACTATACATCTGCAACAAGATCGCCACTGAGCTCGATTCGCTGCCATATCGCCAAGGGTTTCTAACCAAGAACTGTGATGTGCACGAGGACCCCATCCCGGCAGACGAGTGGATCCTATACTACCCAATTTGGATGTAAGTGACTTTAATTGTTTCTGCCATGTCAAAATCTGCCCACCTTGTTTCTTACGCCAATTTGGTGCTGGATGAGAGAACAGAGCTCTATTGGGCAATCGGAATGAGGGCATACGCAAAACGTGACCGAGCCAACGAAGTTGATGGAGCCTTATTTGCTTTTCTAAAGACGAGCACTTATTGTCAGATCCAAAAATACGTCTACGGATGTCAACGTTAGTTATTCGTTGTTGGTAACCAACATGTGCTATACTTCTCAAACAACGATGATCGAATGCCTGTAAGCGTCTCAGATCATCAACTCTAAGAGGCCAAGTTTCACTAGCGTATAGTAAGACTGCGCGTACAGATGCATTGTAAACACGACCTTTAAGGCAAAGTGAAATATTCGCGTTTCTCCATAAATGACGAAGGTTCGAGAAAGCTACTCTAGCTTTCGCGATCCGTATTCTCACCTCGTCGGACATATTGCCTACGTTATTGATAGAGCTCCCAAGATATGTAAACCTGTCGACTATGTCAAGATCTTCATTCTGCAGTCGCAACGTTGGAGTGAGTGGTGGGTGATCCTGTAACAGTATCTTACATTTAGAGGGTGCGAATTTCATACCGAAAGACGGAACAACGTTTGCTAATCTATTTAAGGTGGTCTGGGCAGCATGCTGATTGTCGAATAATAGTACGATATCGTCCGCATAGTCAAGATCGACTAGTTTATCTCCCGGGAGAACTTCAACTCCAGCGTCCTGAATGTGTGAGAGAGTGTTGTTCATAATAGCATCGATTACAAAATTAAACAAAAATGGGGAAAGTGGATAACCTTGACGAACACCACTGCTGGTTGTAAAGTTATGCGTTAATTCGTTGAACGCAGGCTGGGATAGGAACTGTATTTCCTTAGGAAGAGCATTGAATGTACTTGTAGCTTTGGAAAAGGGATAGAGTTTGTTAAATATATTTGGAGTATGGTTGGAATGAATTGAAGAGTTGCTATAGCGCGTTGTGTAGTAGGGATTTGTTGAGCGAAATTTGACAGTGATAGTCAGGTTGTGGTCTTATGAATGAAAGAAATGATTTGTAAGTGTAAGGTAAACCACAGCGGTAGAAGATTAGCCAGGAGCAGGTGTTCCCGATAATCCTGGCTGTGAGGGAAGACACGCTTAAGAAATCTGTTCGATGGTGTAAGAGGAGGCAAAGCGATAGGGCAATAAAATTAGCTAGCATATGATATGAGGTGTAGGACACAGACTATGAACAATGTGACCTGGAGATTGGGGTTGTTAGTCTTGAAGCAGATCTTGAAGAGTTTGGAAGTATTTTTGATTTAAATAGTACTTAAATGTTGAATCTTTTTGCGCAGTGCTGTTCTTCCTGTTGTGGATTTGACCGCGTTTTTCTTGTGCGAGACAATTGATAGCACTCGTAATTCGGTAAACTCTTGAATCCTGTACATTTCCAGGTGCACTAATTATTGGCCTTGATTGATGGGTTCTCACATTTTCCTTTCTTTTTTAAGCCTTCCATCACCTGGTTGTCTGAAAATGACGTTGGAACAAGATTTTCCACTCTCCTTTTTCCAAATTTTCGAGACTTATTTTCTAGTCCCATCTTCAGGGTTTACACCATACGCACAGGAAAAAAACTTGTGGCAAAAGTGGTATCCTAATTCAAGACAGATATATTTATATTTATTTTAATTCCCAAAGTATTTTTAATTGTCTCCTAATTATCCGGTTTTCATACCTAATCTCTAATACTCAAATATGAACAAAGACTTATCCATGTCACCCTCTCCTAGCACACAACCGCCTGTATACACATATGTGTACTCCACTAAAGTGACATTTTTTTAGAATAATCATAAACAAACCCTATGGATTGACACACACGCCTATCCATGACGTTTCTATTTTTAATTTCTGTTCCGGACGCGTATAAGGAACAAAAAGAATTTTGATTTCATTATTGCAGTAATCTGCAAATACCCTAGTTTACCTAATCCCATCCTGTTTGCAATAGATTATGTAGAGAGAGGTTAATAAAACTTTTGAAAGGATATAGTATTATTCAAACGTTTGAACAAGACCGAATATGGAGCCTACACTAACGAAACGTATCTTTACCAAATGCACATTTATACTCATACCTTGTATAAATTTATTTTTCCATTTGAATATCTGTGTCCAAACCACTATGTAAGATCTTATGTATATATATATATATATATATATATATATATATATATATATATATATGTATCACGCGTCTCCGCGTTACAACCCAACGAAGCTCAATTTTGACAAATATAGTTCTCTTTAAGGTCACATATACTAATTCTGGTTTTACACAATATTTCTCTTAACTGTGATTTTAACAACAATCTCCGTTAGTTTCAAGCAGTTTCAATTGAGATTTCTTGAACTGCAATTTTATTTGTAATTAATAGGGTTTTGTTTAAGAATAATAGACTCCGCGCGTCATACGCCGGTAACATGCAGTGGATTTATGTGACAACGGTCAAGCCAGAATTTATATAATTTATGTGTATCAACAATTCTGCTAAGGCATTCTAGATTTATATCTTTTCTTTTTCAATCATCTACATACAATTATTACTGATTCAGCCAAGACATTCTGGATTTATATATTTTTGCACCACTTCTCACTCATGTGAAAATGTCATTTCCACCGAGACATTCTGGATTTATTTAGTGTGTTTATTGTGACTACTTTTATACGAGACAGTTAATTGTGTTGACAATATATTATTTTGTTGCCGTCTAGAGCACGGTCTATTTGGATTAACAGTGAATTTTAATTTACATTCTATTCAATAAATGTATGATGATTCGACTTAGCCTTCTCACATCACCCTTCGGAAAAAGGTCGGGGACTAATCATAAGCACGGATCTCAACAACAGCTACCAGGCATATGTAGGAATGGTATAGCATCACTAAATAGACAGCTACCCCGCAAAACCTCTTACAATAACCACAAAACCTCCTACATAAATGGTGCCCCGTTTCGTCGAACTCACAGCCAATAAAGAATTAATCAGCAACTCTAGCCTATGAGAATATCAATCAGGCGCTAGTCCTTCCACTAGCCCAAGCACTTCGGATGAATGCCACGGAAGAGTGAATCCGGTAAAGCAGGGAAAACACACAAGAAAACAAATCCTGAGCCACAAATCACAGCGAACCACCCTCTCGAGATCACAATTCTCGAAGACAGCCACACGATGACGGGTGAGGACGATGTAACACTGCCATCTATACTCGACAGCACACACACAAGATGACGTCCAGCTCAGGAAATGCAGGAAGCCCGGTGGCGAGCCCAGCAACAAGCCGCACCACCACATGGACCCAGTACAAGATATGCCAATTCGATCCAGACTACCTTGACGAGTGGATCGACGATGTTACTTTATTGGCCAAGGTGTCCAATATAACAGACGAGGGCTCAATATTTTTGAGGGCTTGGGAGACAATCCCAATGTCTTTCAGACGCGGACTCAAAGATATCCTGCATCAATATACTGAGGGAACATGTTCGCAGCCATGGCAGAGCCTGCAACGCGCCGTCAAGCAGCGCCTGACACCAGATCGGGAAGACAGGCTTACAGAATTGATGAGCCAGATGTCCCTAGGTAGCCGCACGCCTTCCGAGCTATTTAGGGAGATGGAGCTGAAAGCCTCTGAATTCAATCTACCCAAGGAAATCTTGATGCGACTATTCATTCAGAAGCTTCCTCCGGCACTCCAAGAGATGGCCACGTTTCTGCGCGAATCCGTTGAAGTGCAAGACGACGTACTGCCGGCACGTCTAGACAAGTGGTGGAAGAAACACCACTGCAGCTCACCTGCCTCAGAGCCAGGTTGCATCACTTCACGCCTGTCCGAGCCTCAATCCACATCATCATCAGCCCGAACTAATGTCACCAATGAGCGCCTCATCAGCCTGCTCGAGAGCCTCACCGTCAGGCCAGATTCGGCCTCGGTCGATGCCGTCCACTATAGACGCGACCAGAGCAGGCGTGACCAGCGTCGACCACCGTCCCGAAACAGCACCAGGAGGTCGACGTCCAGAGGCCGGGCCACAGTTCCACAGCTACCGGCGGAGTGGTGTCCGAATCACCGCAGCTATGGCCACTCCACGCGCTATTGCCTCAGAAATGGCTGCAGATTCCCGCGCACAGACGCGACGTTCAGATGGGCGCGGTCACCTTCGACAACTCAGGATGATCCGCCCATGGAGGGTTCGGAAAACTGTCGGGGTCAGCCTCTTCTGCGGCAGTAGAGGCTGAACACCCCAAAATTGTTGGCCACCCGACGTCTGATGGCTCGAAGCACGTTGCTTTCGCGGTAGAGCGCAATCAAACTATTGTCTTTACAGCGACGGCTCCAGTCAAGTCATGCTTCAAACGCCCAAATGCCAGCAACCAGTCCCATCGTCAGTTGCCACTATCAACATCCTTCCTCATCCGTGACGCAATCTCTGGCGAATTATTTCTCATAGACACTGGATCAGATGTAAGCTTACTACGCCACAATTATTTCGAACCCACCCACCCAGTCAACTCCAGCAGTCTTACCTGTGCCAATGGCTCCAACATAGCGACGTTTGGGGTACGAGTACACACAAACTCGTTCTCCAACTCAAAAAGATGTTTCAATTATCCTTTCGTCATTGCAAACATGACAAGGAACATCATTGGACGTGACTTCCTCGAAAACTTTGATCTTACTATACATAAAAGGACACGAGAAATACGCACCGCCGACAATCAGTAGATATCATCAGCGCTAAAGCACACGAATCGCGCCGAAGCAGTCTCATCTATTCAGCTAATTCCTCCAGTTCCTCATGTACCAAAACTGGGCGATGTTCTCAAGCGACATGAAGTAATTTTCAAACCTATCTCCTTTATGCCCGATCTCAATAGGAAGCGTGCCATCACAGATCATCGTATCATCTTATCGAAGCCACTTCCTCATCCTCGCAGAGCACGTCCATTGGCACTACACAAACATAGGGCCGCCGAGTATGAATTCGCCATGCTACGTCAACTAGGCATCTGCGTACGATCCAGCTCACTATTTGCGCTGGTAGTGGTAGCAAAGAGTAAACCCGGAACATTCAGCGTGTGCGGGGATTATCGTATTCTGAATTCTTGCATACAGTCTGATTAGTACATCCTGCCTAATATAGCTGACCTACTCAGATCTGCTATCGGTGATGCTCAGTATTCAAAACTAGACCTCGAGAAAGCGTACTATCAATTGCCGATGGACAAAGACTCCGTATCCAAGAATGCACTCAGATTCACAGGAGGTGGCACCCACGAATATCATTAAATGCCATTCGGTCGGAAGAACGCATCTCAACTATTTCAACGAGTTATGGACGAAATACCATATGGTTTTCCATTTCTAATTCCCAAAATAGACGACATTCTGGTATTTTCCAACTCAATGTCTGAACATATGCAGCATCTTGAAGTTCTACTTGCACGTCTAGCAGACTGTGGCCTCCGGATTCATGGCAACAAATGTGTCTTTGCACAAAAATCAATTGAATTCCTCAGTCACCAAATTTACGAGAAAGGCATAAAACCTGTATCTACTAAGCTTTGTGCCTCCAACCACCGTTCGAGCGTTACGACGATTTTTGGGCGAGATGAACTACTACTCTCGATTCGTACATTCTCTTCACAAAAACTGCAACCTCGCGAGACGCGATATGATACATTAGGGAAAGAGTTACTTGCAATCTTCCGGTCGATCGTAAAATTCCACACCTTTCGGGATAACCGAAAGTTTAAGAACTAAACCGACCACCTTCCTCTACTCCCGATGTTCATAGGAAAGAAAGAGTATTCATTTTCACGACTTGTCAATTCACATCTTACACGAGTAGACGAGTATAAATATGAAGTCACTCACACAAAAGGATCTGAAAAAGTTGTTTCAGACTCCTTGAGCCGCCCTGCAGAACTCTTTGCTTCAATTCTGTGTCGTCAACCTATAAGCAGTGAAGAATTGCAAGTTGCACAGCAAGATGATCCGTCACTTCGGACAGTGTGACATAACTGGCGTGGGCCCTCGGCCGTTTGTACATGATAAACTCGGTCACCAGATCTTCGAGGTTTACCGTTCAGTGACCCACCCACCTGGCGAAGACTCAATGGAAATTTTATCCAGAACGTTCTTTTGGCCTGGCATGCGGCGAGGTCTCAATAAGAGTTCAAAACTATGTCAAGAATAACAGAAATGCAAATTGACGAGTCGTACCAAAACGGCGCCACAAGTCATCGCAGTGCCAAAAGTACCGTTCACGCACATACACGTTGATCTGGTAACCTTATCTGCCATGAACAATATTAGCTACATACTGTCAATACGGGATGGCACCATTGGATGGTATGAGGCCATGTTACTGCGAGACATGAAGCACGACACTCTCAGTTATGATTTAGAGCTCAATTAGTTCCCGCGGTTTGGTGCTTCAACTGAAGTGACAACCGATCGTGGCGCACAGTTCCTCGGCGAAGTGTTCGCCTTCCTACTGAAATACTATGGTGTCGAGCACTACGTGACCGCGGCTCGTAATCTTAGAACAAATGGTTTCTTAGATAGGCCACAACAGCAGCTGAAAGCGACGCTCAAGTCTAGCCCAGATAGTAATTGGCTTGCGGCTTTGTCGAAAGTACTCCTATCAATGCGTACAATACCTCGAGAGCCGATCAAATGTAGCTCCGCTGAAATGTTATTTGGTGAATGTCCACGGCTGCCTGGGGAACTAGTCTGATCACGCTCTGAAACTGCCATAATGGTGAACGATCCGGCATTTCTGTTTCCACTTCGCAGTTACCTACAGTATAACGCTCAGAATTGGCCGAACTGTCCTACACATATCAACATTGTCTAATCTATAAACGCAAAGATTTTGATAGCTGCAAATTGTTTTTTGGCAACAACGATGAGGGTAATGTGATTCTACCGAAACCAAAGCTTGGTCCTTATTGTGCTTTAGATCGACGATAACATTACATAATTTTTTACATAAATGGCCAAGTTAAAGTTATCGCTAAATACAGATTATCCCCGGCCGACTTTGATTCAAATGACCCGCTGTTCCACGATGTTGACCTATTAGGCGGCGAAAAGACGATTATTCGACCTCCAGATAGTTTTGCTGACCACGGGCTGACGCTCGATATCTTGCCAGCAACAGAGCCAACTGGCGCCGTCTCGCCGCCGCTAGATATAGAGGAACAAGAGTTGGTGTCGACAGAGCCAACATCAGCCTTTACTCGTTGTGGAAGAGACATAACAACTCCTTTACGTTTAGCCTCCTTCATTTTGAACTAATTTTCATTCTCAGGGGGTGAATGTAACACGCGGCTCTGCGTTACAACCCAACGATGTTCAAGTTAGACAAATATATTTCTTTTTAGGGTGAAATAGTCTAATTCTGGTTTCATATTTATCGTAACTGTGATTTTAGCAACAACCTCTGTTAGTTCATATTTTATGTATTTTTCAATCATTTATCCGAAACCCTTACAGATCAGTGAAGTTATGTGATTAAACACTCAAAACCTAGCATACAGTGGATTATTGTGACAACGCAGAACCTGTTTTTATATTTTGTGCTTATTGTGACTACTTTTATACGATTTTTATCTTTGCTTTGCAATATTTTACTTAATAAAACAATGACATTTTGACTGAACTTTCGCACAATTTTCAGGGAATCAGCAGAAGCAGATACAATAAAACGCTACAGTGTCGGGAAGAATTCGGACCGCATAAGCCCAGTTATAATCCAGGTCAATGAAAGACCACTGAATAAGAACATTGATGCGTCAATACCAAACAAGTTTAATTGAGCAGCTTCTTAAAAGTTTTGATTGGAAAGGACAAAATATTCCTACAAAGAATGCTTCCGTGTTTACAGTATCATCTAATTTATTTAGAAATTGCTCATCTGTTGATACGATACCGTAGGTTGTGGATAGAATAATATGCAAGCCAAGAATTAATACTAACAGTTTAATGAAATGTAATCTAATAAACAGTAGTAAAAAACCGAGACTACATGAGATAGATAGTGTAATAATTTCCTTAATAATGAGAATACGTAAACGAACCAAACATACTGACTTTGTTTAAAAATAACACAACGATTGGATCTTAGAGTTGATGATCTGAGACGCTTACAGGCATTCGATCATCGTTGTTTGAGAAATATAGCACATGTTGGTTACCAACAACGAATAACTAACGTTGACATCCGTAGACGTATTTAACAATAATTGTTTGCGCGGGTGGTGGTAACAATTCTTTAAATCAAGTTTGCGAGCTTGAAGTAAACATCAATCCCATTGTATTTAACCAATCGTCGAACAACATAACATAGTGCGTTGCGGCTGGCGGTAGTTTTGTTATGTTGTTCGACGACTGGTTAAATACAATGGGATTGGTGTTTACTTCAAGCTCGCAAACTTGATTTAAAGAATCCGTAGACGTATTTTTGGATCTGGCAATAAGTGCTCGTCGTTAGACAAACATATAAGCCTCCATCAACTTCGTTGGCTCGAAACCGAATTAAAAATAGTTTACTGTTATAATGCCTACGTAAAATATGGCACGCAATTTTTGGCAGGTTTTTAGTTTATTTCGTTCCGACTGGTATAAATTCTATTTTAGCATGGACGCACATACAGAAACATACTTATCTGGGTAGACACACACACACACATACAAATATAGTTTAACTTGTTTTTGCGAACGTGCATGTGTCTTAATTTTAATCTTATCAATTTACATAGTCATCTATACACAGAGAAATTCAACTTAAACTGTGTTCTAATTTTGGTGAGTTGTCTATTGCATGTACTGAATCATACTTAGAGGAGAATTTATATTACTGGAAAGATGAATAAATTTCTACGCGTTGCTACGCCTTACAGTGTTAAATACTGTTTGTTGCGAAGACCTAATATATATGCAAGTATGTATTAGGTGTTGCGAACCTAGTAACAAATTAGTTCAGTGCACTCAGAAGGAGAGCATGAACGAAAAGTATAATCTCATGCACATTTCCTGTTCTGTACTCATGTAGGAGCTGATACATTACGCCCTTTAACCACTATATATTTGGTAGAAGAATGTGGAATAATAGATTGTACCGTCCTATTATTCCACATTCTTCTACCAAATATATAGTGGTTAAAGGGCGTAATACCGGCTCCTACTGATGAGTCGCCAGTAAGCACGAAACGAATGTGCATGAGATTATACTTTCCGTTCATGCTGCCTTTGGTTTATCCTTCTGGTCACAACTGAACTAATTTGTTACTAGGTTCGCAAAACCTAATACATACTTGCCTTACAGTGTTTTTTGATCGCATATACTTCTCTACCTCAAATTACATATCTTCACATTCACAAATCTACGCACTGGATAGACACCTATTTTTAAATCAAGGTTGCGATTTTCATATAAACACTAGTCCTATTATCTACATTCATTTATCAGTATAAACTAAGGCTTGTATAGTGTAGAATAGGTAATTCATCCGGTACATCGGTTTTATCTTTATTGCCCCGAACAGGGGTCGAATATGGGCACGTCTGTATCAGAACATGTTGCTCTGCTCACTGATCCACTCTGTCGCACGCTACACACAATTTTCAGTTATTGCATTTCCTTTAGGTGGTGCCTGTATGGCATCTATTTATATCTGAAGTTCCAACTAGCCACCTTCAGTCTGTCATAGAAAAGATGCCACGCTACCTGGGGTAGTGTTATTAAAACGAACATTTATATAATTAAAGTACAATTGGTTTGGCGGGCAGTAGTGACAGTTATTTAAATCGAGGTTGTGATCTTCATATAAACACCATAACCATTATATAAATACATTTTCCAATATAACCTTAGCATTGTAAAATGTGCTGCAGGATGGCTTTGTGGTTAGAGCAACTGATTTATAAAAAGGAGTGCTCAGGTTCGAACCATGCCCGCGGAAAATTCTGGACAGCACGCGATGAGTTCCCAATTGAAGGCGTAATCGGCATACTGGATAAATTGCCTTTTATACTTTATGCAATGCTTAATTTGTACTGAAATATGTGTATATATAATGCGACTGGTGTTTAAATAAAGATAGAAACCTTGATTTATATATGCTATCACCGCTCGCGCTGCCAACATTTGTTTATTTGGATAGACTCCCGCCAGTAATCAAATTCAGTTTTTTTCACTCGCCTGGTAACAAACTTAATTATTCTATTCAGGATCACACAGTAAAGTTTTCTCTTTGTATCTATTTATAGTTGATTAACAGAGTAAGGTGCGTTACCATGTGCCTTAGTCTAGCGCTTCAGCCACATTATCGAGGCTAAAATGTGTTCCCTTCATCTAATTCAATTCTCTTGTGGTCTACCCTCAACAAAACTTCTCTGTTGACTGGCTAACACTTGTCTTTTTTTCTTTGTACACAACTTTCTTGTGTGCGTGCATTTTTTTTCCCATACATGTTAAAATACGCATGGCTACATGCTTTTGCTAACACAGAAATGATCTCGATCACGTGGACGTTTCGAATATGTCGAAATGGCCAGGGATTAATCATGAACGCGGATCGTAATAAAAGCTACCAGGTATAGCGAGGAGGGCATAACCTCACTAAATAGACTACTAGCTCGCAGAACCTATTACATTAACTACAAAACCTCCTACAACACGTTAAATTGCCCAAAAGATCCTTCAAATCCTAGTCAAAACCACTATCCGTTTATCTGTTGTTAACACCAGTTGATTATTCCTTTTTATAATTGCAATAATCGTTTCAAAAATTATATGGCAGTGAAACATTAGTGTGGAGGAAGATAATTCCTCTTCCAAAATTAAAGTAACATTAACTGACAAATTTAAACCACCTTGGCTGATTGTAACGAATTTTATTTAAAAAGATTTTTTTCTTTTATTTTCCAGAACTTTCTTTGTTTAAATACTTGACTTTGAATTGTGCACCATTTTCAGTTTTCGAGCATTACTATCCTCGACTGGTTGTATCTCGTTTGGCCTGCTGCAACTGTTTCATTTTTCTTCATTAAAATTTGATCGATTTCTTCAATACTCGCCTGCTAATACTGTCTTATATTTTTTATTGATGCACGCATAGAAGGGACGTTCTGGAACAGGTAATTTAATAATTCTGTTTTTCGCGTCTATTTCTTTCCAGATTATTTGTTTGGGTGTTTTGTACGAGACAGGTTTCACATCCCGATTTGCCTAACATTAAGTGTCAATTTAATAATTAAATTTGATAAAAATGAATGCAGATCTTAAATTTGAGGACACTAGCAAGTTAGCGCAAGATATTGCAGGTTTGAATTTAGCAGATGCGAATGAAAATATAAGCTTATCAGATTCTACTGTAAATTTTAGGACTACAAACGATCTGGCATCTATGGGGTTCTCAGACACGAATAGGTTAGGAGCCTCTACAAAATTTGGCGACCGCGCCAGTCCAAGAATATTAAGTCTACCGCAGTATAAATCTGAAAAACATTCAAGTTGGGTCGGAGATGCCCAAATGATATTTAGTGCTTATGATATTGTAAATCCTATGGAGAAATTTGTTGCAGCATGGATGGCATTGCCTGAAAATTTCCGAAATGCCTTGGAAAATTTCAGAGACAGAACTGTGGAAGAAAAACCGTACAATGCATTTGAGTTACTAATGGCTGAAATTCAACAGAGATATCAGCCTGGAAGATCGGCGCAAATGTGCGAATTATTACGCTTAGAAAAAATGGGGCGTCAATTACCGTCCGAATTTTACGAACGCCTTTGCACAAAAGCTTCCAGGTTGAATATATCCAGAGATGTGGTTAACTCAATTTTCACAGCTGAGCTACCAACTAGGCTTAGAACCACATTGGAAGTATTCGAAACTATGAACATTGATTGGCCAACAAAACTCAGAGGGTTAGACGGTGTGTATAAACAGCAGGAACCACAAGTACATGCTGTAATAGCAGATTCTGTCATGGTGCAGCCAGTCAGGGCAGATGCCGAAAACAACCTGACTATACAAGAAACCTTGCGTTTCTTATGTAGAGAAGTTGCTAGTTTACGTCGAGACATTTCGCAACTTCAGAGTCAGGATAGATATAATAGACGTCGAGGGAGTCACTCGCGTCAACGCTTCGAAGGGCCACGCGGATGGTGTAAGGCACATTGCGAGTACGGACGAAGTGCAAAGTGCCAAGGTGAGAATTGTATTTACCCGCGATTAGGTGGACCCAGATGGAAAGGAAGCACTAAACCGCTAGAGAGAAATCCATCACCGGGAAAAGGATAAAACCCCCGCTAGTAGGAGCCGTAGGGGGGTTCCATTGCAAAGGCTCCCAGATATGCCTTTAAAAGGCATACTTAAGGCAAAGGTTAAAAATGCGACGGGACCAGTTAGCACCGATACAGAAGGCAAGAGAGTCCGATTCTTACTAAGCGGAGATCTGGAAAACATTGCCGGATTATCCAGCAACAAATTCATTATTAAAGATGAATTATCTGGATTAGAATTTCTCATCGATACGGGTGCTGAGGTAAGCATAGTTAGGTCAGACGTGGTGGAAGCAGATTGCCCCACATTTGATTATCAACTATGGGCCGCTAACGGTAGTCCGATAGGAGTCAAAGGGATGAAAGAAATGTCGGTAACGTTAGGCCAGAAATCTTCCTTTAGATGGAATTTTCTAGTAGCCGATGTCAAGGACCATATCATTGGCATGGATTTCTTGACACATTTCAAACTGACATTAGACCCCAAAGCTAGGACTATCGCAGAAGGCGTAGGGATGTCAACAACTACTGAGTCTAACACGTCGGCAGTTAGAACAGTTCTTTTACCTCGTCCAACGGTCGCACATGACTTTGCCGATATTATTGAGAAGCACCTAGCAGTGTTTCAGCCTTTCAGTGCCAAAAGGATAGGATTGAAGACAGGAGATCAAGAGGATGACTGACAAGAATGTCATCATAGAGATAAATGGCATTGAGGATTGTGTTACGTTGGATCGTTGCATTCCCCAGTTTATCTGGTTAGACGGAATGACTGAATTAACAGATGCGTTGAATGACCGTCGTTCTATGGGCGAATCTGATGTGTGCAATCCCATCATACAGCTACATAACGAAATGCAGAACTCAGAAGACGCGTTGTCTAATATAGCAAATTCTTATTCTACCAGTTCACAGCATGGAAACTGTTTGGCTATACCAGATGATACGAAAGAACCAGTGTCAACGGTACTGGGCGCGATGCCGACTTCAGGGGCGCCATTATGCACAACTCGTTCTGGAAGAGTGCAACGTCAGCCGAAGAATCATGATTACGTATTTGCCATAAGCTACTGCATCATGATTGAATCTTCAGTCTCTTTATGTGCCGGGTTTCTTGAAATTTGTAAATACCATCCAACCCTCAAATTTTTCTTGGTCATTATATATTCATGGTCTCAACGCATTCTAATTTGGTTCATAACCTGATTGGAAATTTAACTACAAAAAATGGAATTAATCAATTTCTGAGCGATATTCTTCGCAAAAGCTTTGGTGCACAAGCGTACAGAAAGTTCTGATGGAAGTTGACGTGACATCTTCATCAAGCGTAACAACTCACACATATCCAAATTGATATCTCCGTTGTATTTGAGCCATTAATAACTCAAAAGCGTAAGTTGGAGCTTCGGCCTCGACCTTAACCCTGAAATCGACCACAATGGTTCTAATATCCTCTGGCAAATCTATCCATTTCATCATCATCATCATCATCATCATCATCATGTACAGCCATACAAAAGCCAAAATTGACTAATACTTCACTGCCATATAACCATAAGAAGCGAGCATTGTAATTCGTATTTTTCATGGTTACATTTGGACTATAAAGAACACTAGGTCGCCCATTCCTAGTGAGGATTGTTTGTGTATACGATAGTGAAACTTGGCCTCTTAGAGTTGATGATTTTAGACGCCTACAGGCATTCGACCATCGTTGTTTTAGAAGTATCGCACATGCTGGTTACCAACAACAAAAAACTAACGTTGACATCCGCAGATGTATTTTTGGATCTGCCAATAAGTACTCTTTATGAGTGGTCTAAAAATGAAAATACATCCTGCTGTGACTTGGTCTGATCATCCCTCGTGATTCATCATTTAATGGATTCCCCCAACAGTACTGAGCCGCCACAAATCTGACTACGTACAAAAGATGGAAAACGTGTTAAAGGAAAATACAAAATTCACACATCTATTGAATAATAAATACGACGAGCTATGAGCAGCGTCTGAGCGTATCAGAATGACAAATTTTGAAATGGCGCGCTCGCCAAATTTTGTGGACGCTCCTACACTATGCTCTTATGTGACCCACATTGTTGCCAAGTTCGAGTCAGTCAGATTGTGGTAACGCACTTTATACCTACGGCTATCAGGATGTAAACTGCAATTTATTGTGCTAGTTTTGGGTATCAATGTCTATTAGATTAATTCATGATAGGTATATTATTAGACCTTTTATCTTGAAATTTGAAATCAACGTCCATGGTAACCAATTGTTTAATAAAACACTTGAAATGTGTACGCTTCACGCAACGCTGTATCAAAACGAGTTTAGTCTAAAATGTGATTTTACACGGTAAACAGAATAATTAAGTCACCTGCTCCTGTCCTCACCAATATGAATGAGTAAGGAAATAACCTCGTGTTACTAAAATATTTTTCGAAAGTAAATATCAATGTAGTATATGTTGCAATGCAATTACAAATAATATTTGTTCAAACCAGCAGTGGTGGTTTCAATTTCTAAATCAATTATTAATTTATTTTTGATAAAGGAAATACGTCCTCCACAGTGTTTAGCTGTCATCATTTATCAAATCCACACAAAAAGAATATTGTGAGCTTAGCATAATTGTGTGTCCTCTATGACTTTACTCTCAAGAATAAGCTTCAAAATCATTTTTACCATTTGTATATTGATAACAAAAGCACATCGCTGAATATCTCAAAATACCTATTCTTACCCATCTTGTATCAACACCAATGTTAACTTCATGAAAAATCAATTGCTAACGCCTGTCTCACTCATACATACATGAGCCAGCTTTTTAACAATAATTGATTGCGCGGGTGGTAGTAACAAATCTTTAAAACAAGTTTGCGAGCTTGAAGTAAACACCAATTCCATTGTATTCAACCAGTCGTCAAACAACATAACAAAACTACTGCCAGCCGCAACACACTGACGCTTTTCATTTTTACCATGATTCTTGCAATTATCGGGCCAGACAATCTTTGGTGTGAAATAAAAATTTCTTACAGTAATAATAATAACGACAAGAAGAATAATAATTATTGTAACAAGGACAATAATAATAATAATAATAATAATAATAATAATAATAATAATAATAATAATAATAATAATAATAATAATAATAACAATAATAATAATAATAATTTTTTTTTTAAATTTTATTTATTTATTTATTATTATTATTATTAATACTATAACTATAAAATTAATCCATAATAATAAAAATAATTGTTATAATAACAATGACAATTTTATTAATTTTAATAAGAATTTTTATTATGGAAATAATATTAATAATAATGGTAATATTAATATTAATAATATTACTCATTTTAAATAATAGATATACTAATATTTATTATTGTTGTTATTCTTATTATTATTACTGTTATTATTATGCAACAGTAAAGATTAGAATTTCTCAATTTGGTTTCACACGACGTATGTTCTACCAAATACTTTACAATATCAGAATGTGCACAATAAAGAAATGACATCATATCACGTAAATATGTACTGTGTGACATAAAGTCAGGCTTGATTATCACGCATAAATGAAAAGCAATAATCCTGATATTCGCTATATGCACACAACGAATACCCTATCGTTTTATCACTTCATGCGTTTAACAAAATCATAATACATATATTACAATAAAGACCCAACACAATAGTTTTAATGTCATAGTTTTTATATAAAATGTGTGGCTAAAACTGTTACCGAAAGATTTTGCTTATATATGCGCAAGAACTAGCCAACTCAAAACTCAACAGACTATCCTGGCTATATCTTTTACCGATTTCCGCACAGAGTTGCTTATAAGATAACTCAGTGAGAAGCAAACCTTTCAGCTTAGTTGGTAACAAATTGGAAATTGTATACAGCTTTGGAAAAGACAAATGTTTATCGGAAAACTTCCCAAAACTTGGCGGTGAGATCTCCGATAGTCTGGACGTTGTACCTACTATATCTATCTTCTTCATCCGGCAAATTTATATACTCGTCTTAGTCAGTGGCATAAAATTCTAAACCATAATAATTTTAAAGAAACATTACGTTGTCAACACGAAGATATACCTTATGAGACTAGGCTAATACATTTAACAACCTTTGGTTGTACGGTATCTGCAATGTTTAACAGACCTATTGTAATCTGATTCAATATCGAATCCATGTATTTATGACGATCTAATCAAAAAATATACATTTGTAGTCATATACCTTTAGATAAAACATTTCTCCTTATTAGCACCAAACTTTTATTAGCCTAGGCAACTATTTTTTCAATATCTCCCTCAGAATATGTTTTGCACTTAATGGTTGTCTAAGTGCTTAACCTCATGAGGATGTTTTATCTAAAAACTGCTTTACTTAATCCTCAGGAAGATAAATTAAATTAAATTCAGTCCTACAGCTGATATTCACGCCTAATTTTATAAAACATCTATTCAGAACATTAATATCTACATTTATATTATTCTCTGAGAAATCGCTGTTCTTTGAGTCGACTAAGTAGATAATATTTAAATCATCAACAAATGTGCAGGCTTGACTTTCGAGGATCACACTCTTTAATTTTAAATAATATCGGACCCAAGCAAGAACTTTGATAAACTCCTACTATAACTCTTAACAGTCTAGATTGAAAATTATTAACTTGAATAAATATACTCATATTATATAAGAAAACTGTGGTTATCTAAGAATAGTCGGGTTTAATTCAAATGCACAAATCGCCTTCATAACAGCTTCAAAAGAGATCAAGTCCAACGTTTTTGAAATATTGATAGAGACTAACACTGCGTTCCAATTTATCTCATGAAATGTTTTGATATAATTCCAATCAAACAGTATATTTTTAAAGGTCGTGCACCCTTTCGTAAATCCATGCTGACTTGTATTACAGCCTAGAGAAAGAATGGTATAAAAATGATTTAGTATTTCAAGGGAAGAATTATCACAAAAAATTTTAGGCAATTTTACGTGTGACTTCAGTGGATGAAAGTCCAATGGAAGTGAATTGAGCTGCCAACGTATATTTGAAGAACTTTCTTGTGTGATGGACGCCGCTGTAGAGTCATTTTTGATAGAATGCAGAAAAGATTGATTTTTATTCTTATTGTGCTCAAAAAATATTTCGGATGTAGTCATTTGTAAAAGACGAAGTAGTAAATTTATTTAACAGTATATTGAATTGAAAGATATACGTCTTCTTGTCAGACTTCCAGTACTGACGTAAGGAAATTAATCCGCTTGTAGCAAATAGATTTCAGTTTTTCTAGACTTTCTGTGAATGATTAATTGTTATAAATTTTATTAGGCAATTATATTTTAAATCAGATTTTATTGATAAACAGTATCTAACTGTTATATATTTAACGGAATGATGTCATGAATACCAGGAGAAGTGATAACTCGTATCGATTTCTGGAGTAACGGGTGCTCAAAGGTAGCTGTAATTTTCAATTTTGTTCAAATTTAGCATACCTTTAGATTAAATATGTTGGTAACATATACCGACTCAGCAATCATAGTGCTGGTACCCTTTACAGGCGCGGTGTATATATATATATATATATATATATATATATATATATATATATATATATATATATAGTGAGTTGGCTTTGAAGTCGCATTTTCGAAGACTTTATATGAAGTTAGCTCCACTACTGCTGGTAAGCGAATTCTAATAGGATATTGTACTTTCCAATTGTCTCATATTCCTCACTCGAATACATAGAGGATATAATAAATGATACTGGTTCCTACTGTTTAATCATCAGTAAGCAATAAACGAATGTGAACCTGAAATTATAACTTTCGTTCATGTTGTCTTTGGTCTATCCTACTGGTCATACTTGAACAAATGTGTTACTAGGTGCGTAACACCTAATACACGTTTGCATACCTCATAAATTTCCGAAACAAAGAATATCTATCTGTTAAATATTTAATTGAGTAATTTCATGAATATCACGAGAAGTGATAACGCATATTGAGCATGACCAGAGTGCATTGATTTTCTGGAGTAACGGTTGTTCAGATATAGTTCTAATTCTAAATTTTGATAAAATTTAGCATATCTTAAAATCTATTTTGTTGCTACAATTTATCGACTTGACAACTGTAGTGTTATTACCATGCACCGACTCGGCAACCATAGTGTCTGTAACTTTTAAAATATATATATATATATATAAGTTGGCTTTGAAGTTGCATTGTCGAAGACTTTATATAAAGTTACCTACACTATTGCTGTTATATACATTCGTATAGAAGATTCTACTGTCTAATTGCCCCATATTCCTCACCCAAATATATATTGTATAGGGCGTAAAACAGGCTCCTACTGATGAGTCGACAGCAAGCACGAAACTAACAAGCACATGAGATTATACCATCCCTTCATGCTGACTTTGGTGTATGCTTCTGGTCCTATTTGAACCAGTGTGTTACAAGTTGCGCAACACATAAAACACAGTTTCAATAAAATACCACATTGAATTATTTTAAATATTTACTAGATCTTGTCTATTTAATGTTATCTCACCTGTCATGTACTAACCTTATGAAAATTTGAAGATTTAATTGATCAAAGAAATTTTTAATTTGGCAGGCAGCTTACAGGAAAGTCAGATAATGATGACTAAATTACGGTTGCGTTTTTTATATAAACAACAGACCCATTATGTAAATACATTTGTCCGTATAAACTAAGCATTGTATAATGTATAAAAATCAATTCCTTCAGTAGACCGGTTTCATCCTTATCAGGAACCGATCACATACTGTCCAGAATTTGCCATGAATAGTCCATCCAGCCAAAGTTTCGCTTATTACTTCGAGTAATTTAAAAAAAATTAAACCTGAATTTCAAAACAATGCTGTCATATATTTTTTTTAGATTTCCGCACATCGCATTTTAACGACATCATATTAGGATAAGTTCCTGTCAATTTAATCGAAAAACTATTGTGTGCCCCTAATTTGTTTGATAATAGAAAGTGTTTGCCCGCAAGCTATCTTACAAAAAGCAGAGTTACTGCAATGGAATCTGATCATGTCTCTGTTCCGCGATTCTTACTTACCAAGTTCACATTAACAGTAGTTCACTTATTCATTCGGAATACACGTATTCAGTAGCCTAATCGTCTAAACAACGACAAGTACAAAAATAAAAAACTGTAGTCTAGACTAACACATGCTAAAGACTGTTGAACTTAACAACTCTTCATTACGTATTGCTAATATTTATCTCTTTCTTGGAGCTCTGTCTCATATAATTTCTCCCAACGTTTCGAGACATAATTTAATGACAAATTATCTAGCGATTTTTATCACACAGTACCTACAAAAATAAGGAAACCGTTAAATTATTATGATAGCGCAAAGTAAACCAACTCTTCCATATGAGTTAAATACTGTTTGTTGCTTTTTATGTATATTGAAATTACGGTTTGTCAGAATTCTGCCCAGGGTTTTCCAAATTTTGCATTCCATACACACATAATAATGAATCAACTTATGAGTATAAACACAAAACACACACACACACACACATATATATATATATATATATATATATATATATATATATTATAAATTTCTTGTTTGGCTGGTTGGTAAGCTTGTATGCGTTCGTGTTTGTGTGTGTGCCTGTTTGTGAGTAAAGGTCATTCTCTCTGTATTGCAAAGTGATGTCTGAGACCTGGTCATTATTGTTTTGATGGCTTGAGAATTAATCATGTGTGAGCATTGTTCGCTGTTACATGTACGAGTGCTATTTTTCCCAGTGTAGTTTATCGTTTCACCTTGTTGCGCAAATTTGTGTTCTGAACATGATAACAGCGCAGTGTGGATTGCAGTGTTGAACGCTCATATTGTTTGGAAACTTCTGTCACTGTATGCGCCTCTGTTATTTCCTCTTCAGTTTGTTGCCAATCCGATTGAATGTTTGTTGATTCTAGTCGAGGGCCTGTTTGGTCTTGCCTGGATACTAGTAAATTGTTGTTGAATTTTGTTATTCTTGGCCAGTCAATTAGAATATCATGTTGATGAAACTTTTGAATATTTATATATATATATATATATATATATATATATATATATATATATATATATATATATATATATGTGTGTGTGTATATATGTGTGTGTTTGTGTGGTAGGTTGATAATCTTACAGAGTTATGAATAAAATTGTTATCTCACATAAAAGAGTCCTTTACAGTTTTTGCTGTAATTCTTAGTCAGGCTCCTGTTAACAGAAACCCTTTTTATACAATTTCTGCCATTTTAATCTTCTTTCTAAGTTGCAGCCAAGTATTCCAAAGTTAACCTAATCCAAATAATGTGCATTTGCAGTTGCATATTTTCAAATTACTCATTTTTTTCAAGCACGCCCATCTATTTCTCAAAAAATATTCTCCTCATTTATATAATTAGACGAACTTTGGCTGCGCGGGAGGTGATATCAATTCCTTTAATCAAGGTTGATATATTGATATAAACAACTGACCCTTTATGTGCATACATATGTCTGTATAAACTAAATATGGTATAATGTGGAAAAGGAAATTCCGACGGACGACCGATTACTTCTTATTAGAAACTCATCACGTACTATCCAGTATTTACCGCAGACAGGGCTCCAATCTGGACTGCAGATTCCGAAGCAGACGTGCCCCGGTTCGAGCCCTATCCGCGGCAAATTCTGACCAGTACATCATGAGTTCTCAATAAGGACGAAACCGGTCTTCTGGATAAATTGCCATTTCTACACTATACAATTCTTAGTTTATACTGACATATGTATGTAATTAATGTGTCAGGTGCTTATATCAAGATCGCAACCTTGATTATAATAATTGTTATCACCATCCGCGCAACCAATATTTGTTTAACCATGCAACAATGCTCGGAGAAAAACTTGTCCATTATCTGATTCGTAGGATAATAAACCATGTTATGGCTGTACTGAATAACCATTTCAGTCTCTATGTTAACATTGTTTAAGGAATCAGCACCTCCGATTTGTTACTAAAAATTTATTAATTAAATATTGGATGTTCAATTTTCCAATGAAGAAGCGATACTGGATATAACATAATTGTTTTATATATTTTATGTCTAACACAAGATTGTTTCCCGTTCCAGTTTTTCGGAAGTATTTCGAATAACTCGGTCGGAATCAATCCACAGTTCATCACAAACGTCAGGAGCTAACTTGCTTAATTAGCTTGGTCCAAAGACAGGTGATGAACTGTGGACTAATGAAGGATAGCGAAAAATGTATTTGAAATATTTCCGCAAAACCGAGGAAATGGTTATAATCCTTTGTTCATCACAGCGCAGATCAAATAATGAAGAAGATTTTTTAACTGGAGTAACATGTGTTCGGAAATTGTTGTAATTCTCAATTTGGGTGAACTTTAGCATAAATTTATATCCATCAGGTTGGTATCATGTACCGACTCGGAAACCATAGTGTTAGTATCCGGTACTCATCGATTTAAAAAAGGTATCAGTTACTAATACAATAGCTATAGTGTTAGTATCCTTTACAGACTCGGTATATATATTATATAGTGTGAGTTAGCATTGAAGTCGTATTGCCGTTGACTTTAGATTATGTTAGCTTCACTATTACAGGTTTACACATTCGTCTAGGATAATGTACCGTCCTATTATTCCACATTCTTCTACCAAATATATAGTGGTTACAGGGCGTAATACCAGCTCCTACTGATGAGTCGCCAGTAAGCACGAAACGAATGTGAATGAGATTATACTTTCCGTTCATGCTGCCTTTGGTTTATCCTTCTGGTCACAACTGAACTAATTTGTTACTAGGTTCGCAAAACCTAATACATACTTGCATATATATTAGTTCTTTGCAACAAACAGTATTTAACTGCAATATATTGAATTGAATGATGTCATGCTTACCGCGAAATGTGATAACTGATATCGATAAAGGCCAGAGTGTATGGTTTAACTGGAGTAACAGGTGTTCGGAAATTGTTGTAATTCTCAATTTGGGTGAACTTTAGCATAAATTTATATCCATCAGGTTGGTATCATGTACCGACTCGGAAACCATAGTGTTAGTATCCGGTACTCATCGATTTAAAAAAGGTATCAGTTACTAACACAATAGCCATAGTGTTAGTATCCTTTACAGACTCGGTATATATATTATATAGTGTGAGTTAGCATTGAAGTCGCATTGTCGTTGACTTTAGATTATGTTAGCTTCACTATTACAGGTTTACACATTCGTCTAGGAGATTGTACCGTCCTATTATTCCACATTCTTCTACCAAATATATAGTGGTTAAAGGGCGTAATACCGGCTCCTACTGATGAGTCGCCAGTAAGCACGAAACGAATGTGCATGAGATTATACTTTCCGTTCATGCTGCCTTTGGTTTATCCTTCTGGTCTCAACTGAACTAATTTGTTACTAGGTTCGCAAAACCTAATAAATTTAATAACATGTTATGGTAATTTAGCTATACGTATGTCAAAGACAATATATTAAGTTCTTCGCAACAAACAGTATTTAAATGAAGAAGATTGTTGAAATCACCATTTCTCTATAACTTTAGAAATTGTATTAAAGGAATTTATGTATTGAACGTCGTCATTCAAGCCGCACAAGATTGCCTATAGACTAATGTTAAAATAAAATTTGAAACTAAACCTATAACGCATTTTTTCGATATTGCTTGAAATTTTGGAATTGTATTCAAATTTTTAATAAATAAGTACACCACTGAAAATTTATTCGACAAGCTGTCCTTAAGAAAAGGAGACATATATGTCGAACTCATAATTATCTGTAACCATATTCAGTCATTTCTTTGCAATAATTATAACAATAATCCCAATGTTTATTAAAATAGTATATCTTTTAAAATACTTTGTTCATCAAATTTTCGCATAAAAAATAAATAAATTCCGTTTTATTTACAATACCGTATTTTATTATTAATAAAGTTCCCAGATTCGAGCCATTTCCATGGCAAATTCTGGACAGTAATTGAAGAGGTCCTAATAGGGATGAAACTCGACTACTAGATGAATTTCTTCTTCTAAATTAGACAATGCTTAATTTATAGTGACAAATGCATATATAGGTTTTGAACTCAATATTTTGCGGTGTGTTAAGCATTCACGTTATCAATGCCGCGTTTTGCGTACGCGGGTAATAGCTGTACACGGGCAGTTACACAAAGATCCGATTTATCACTATTTCCAATTTTGTTTTGTCTTTGATCGGGTTGACTCATTTTTACTTCAACTGGAAATGCGGTTCTATCACATCTTTGTTTACTGGCGACGTTTCGGTGCCTACTTTCCAGCACCATCATCAGGCAACACAACACTGATCACAATAGCAGATTTAAGCAAATGTGGTAACCTCGTTCCAAAACCATTCTATTTATATATATTTGACTCAACACTATTTTAATCATAGAATTTGTCTCAGTAACTAAACTCAATATATAACTTTTTATAATTAGCAGACCAATCATTACCTCACCTATACCTCATCTCATCTCGTATGCAGAATATTTTAGGGGAGAGAGACAGTATCGAACCTTTTGTTATTTGTTATAACTGTATTGCTACTATGTCACGGTAATCAAAATTTAAAAAATGCTAAAACTAAAACCTTGACTATCATATACTGTATTTTATTTAAAGCCGGGAACTCTAATGTATACAATGGTGTGTGAGGTATTGCGCACATAGCAACAAATTAGTTCAAATATGGAGCAGCAAGTAACGTAGATGGATGGAGAGTGAATGTTATATCGACGCTTAGGTGAACGATTAAAGAGAGAAAGATAGAGATAGTCTGGACAACTAACGTTTTTCAAAAAACTAATCGTAAGCACAATGCGAAGTTAATCAACTATTGGAAATAATTGCATAAGAATATTTGCTCATATGACTAAAATAATTCATTATATCTATATACATATATATCTAAATATAATATCGTAAAACCTTTATATATATATATATATATATATATATAGAGAGAGAGAGAGAAAAAGGACCATTGATAATTATTAAATATGAATAATTTCTATTCTTATTATATATTTATTTATTATGTTAGTCACACCTTATATCAATATATAAAATACATGTCAATATGTATAAAAACATATATATGAATATAAGCAACAGTATGAGACCAACATCCCTACTCTCTATATATATATATATATATATATATATATATATATATATATATATATATATATATATATAGGAAATACAGAGATATACATACCCCTGGGAAATGTGGGCATAGGGGTATGTTCCCACTAGCTGGGTAGTCCGTAGAAGAAGCGTTAATATGTATAGATGGACAGATGTTACTTTGGCTGATAAACCAAGAGTAATACATCCCTTAAGAGTTATTATTACATACGCACAACTACAATTAGGTTTATCCCTAGCTCGGTATAAGAACAGTGTGGGTCCAATATCTATAATCCTATCTATATATATATATATATATATACGTCTGCATATTTCAAATAAATTATTATTTTTTACTTTTCTTACTGTTTTTTATTTACCAATTAATCAAATTGTATATTTATTTATTCACACCTTATATAAATATATAAAATAAATATAAATATGAATAAAAACATACATATATAAATATAAGCAACAGTGCGAGTCATATTTCTTATATATATATATTATGTGTATAGAATAAACCTATCAATCTACCCATAGGCCTATCTATATATCCGTCTATCTATCACATTTTGGTTTCCTCGTAAAAGGATACATGGTAGCTATTAACCATGAATATCTTCTCTATGACTAACGTATTATACATTTATTAAGATATTCCTACCTTACATAAATATATAAAATATAAGCAACAATGTAAGTCAAATGTGTCTTATCTAATGTTCTATCTACTAACCCTTGCTAAATCGGTATACCGTCTTTTGGAACATTTTTATTGAGAAAAATAAGTATATAGGAAATTGATATTGGTACAGATCATTCGCAACCAGTTTTCTATAAGCGAGGTTTTTTACTTAGGTTCCCACTTAATTCATGTTCCGCAGCCTCACGTTTTCTGACCATAGAAAATGCTTCATTAAATAAATTAATTAATCGTTAATGTACAAAACTCTCCAACGTATAGATTGTCGAAATTTCTATGCAACAGAATTAGAAAATATACTTATTTCTTAGATTATACTTTAAAGAATACATATCATTTTATTGACATTATTAGTAGATATAACTTGAATGATAATGATAGAATGGCTAGCCTGGACGTTGTATCGATGTATACTAATGTCCCGGTACAAGCAGCATTAGAAAGTTTGAAGCGTTGTTTAACAGAGCTCCCAGAGATAATAGAAGGTAGTAAAATGATGTTAAGTAGTATTATGGAAATCTTAAATATTTGTATGTCCTCCACCTACTTTAAGTTCAGAAATGAATTTTATAAACAAGTTAAAGGTGTCCCTATGGGACAACCACTATCAGTCCCGGTTGCTAATATTTTTATGCACTATTTTGAAAAAAATCTGTTGTTAAAATCTCCTCTTAAGCCAAACTTGTATGTAAGATTCCTGGATGATATGTTTATAATTTGGAATCATGGGGATAATGAGTTAAATAAATTCCTCGAATTAGCCAACCAATTAGGTGAATTAAAGTTTACATTGGAAAAAGAGAATAATGATGAATTACCCTTTCTGGATGTGAAAATAAAACGGAATGATTCCAGATTGGAAAGAGATATTTTTAGAAAAGAAACTTATTCGGGACTTCTTCTTAATTTCTTATCAAATCACCCATATGGAATGAAAATAGGCATTCTTAAATCCATGATATTAAGGAATCTTAGAATAGTGGATGTAGAAAATCGAGAAAAGGAAATGAGGAGATTAAGAGAAATATTCGAATTAAACGGCAATCCGTCAAATATAATAGATAGATTATTAAATGAGATGTTGCAGAGATTTAACAATAATATAATAAACAAAGTAAAGAAGGAAACGGAACCGGATAAGCACAAAATTATGGTATTACGTGATTTAAAATTGAGCAGAAAAATTAAGAATAATAGCAGCTAAATACAATATTAAAACAGTTTTAAGACAATCTGCTTACTATAGGCAATAAACTACCTAACCAAAAAAGAAAGAGTAGAACCCCTCGAAACATCACTAAGTATATGCGATACCTTGCAAAGAGAATGCAATCTCAGGTATATAGGCGAAACCATGCACGACCTATAAAGGTTGTCGTAGAGGTGAACATAAGACAGCCTGCAAATATGGACACATTCAAAGATCAGACCTAGCTAGGCATTCAGAAGGAAACGGGTCATGAAATGGACTGGGAAGGATGTAGACATCGCGATATTTAACCGC
Source organism: Eudiplozoon nipponicum (assembly GCA_029291075.1). Classification (NCBI taxonomy): domain Eukaryota; kingdom Metazoa; phylum Platyhelminthes; class Monogenea; order Mazocraeidea; family Diplozoidae; genus Eudiplozoon; species Eudiplozoon nipponicum. The sequence goes on from JAQBSW010000513.1 coordinate 45,236, forward strand.
AACAGATTAACTAGACTAATTAGAGAGTCGAATTGAAAATAAAATCGGGAAAAGGTGTAATGAATGATAACATCGGTGAAGAAGCAAATCATTGGGCCCAATATCTTTAATGAAGCATTTTCTATGGTCAGAGAAAAACGTGAGGCTGCGGAACATGAATTAAGTGTGGAACCTGATAGTAAAAGAAAAACCTCAGCTTATAGAAAACTGATTTGCGAATGATCTGTACCAATATCAATTTCACATATACTTATTTTTTCTCAATAAAAATGTTCCAAAAGACGGTATACCGATTTAGCAAGGAGTTAGTAGATAGAACATAGATAAGACACATTTGACTTAGTGATTGTCGCTTATATTTTATATATTTATGTAAGGTAGGAATATATTAATAAATGTATAATACGTTAGTCATAGAGAGAGATATTCGAGGTTAATAGCTACCATGTATCCTTTTTAAGAGGAAACCAAAATGTGATAGATAGACGGATATAGATAGCCTATGGGTAGATTGATAGGTTTATTCTATACCCATAATATCTATATATATATATATATATATATATGTTTTTATACATATTTATATGTATTTTATATATTTATATACAGGTGTGAATAAATAAATATACAATTTGATTAATTTGGTAAATAAAAAACAGTAAGAAAAGAGTAAAATAATAATTTATTTGAAATATGCAAACGTATATATATATATATATATATATATATATATATATATATATATATATATATATATATATACATATATATAGATAGGATTATAGATATTGGACCCACACTGTTGCTTATATATATATATATATATATATATATATATATATATATATATATATATATATATATATATATATATATATATAGGAGTAGGGATGTTGGTCTCATACTGTTGCTTATATTCATATATATGTTTTTATACATATTGACATGTATTTTATATATTGATATAAGGTGTGACTAACGTAATAAATAAATATATAATAAGAATAGAAATTATTCATATTTAATAATTATCAATGGTCCTTTCTCTATATCTCTCTCTCTCTCTCTCTCTCTATATATATATATATATATATATATATATATATATATATATAAAGGTTTTACGATATTATATTTAGATATATATGTATATAGATATAATGAATTATTTTAGTCATATGAGCAAATATTCTTATGCAATTATTTCCAATAGTTGATTAACTTCGCATTGTGCTTACGATTAGTTTTTTGAAAAACGTTAGTTGTCCAGACTATCTCTATCTTTCTCTCTTTAATCGTTCACCTAAGCGTCGATATAACATTCACTCTCCATCCATCTACGTTACTTGCTGCTCCATATTTGAACTAATTTGTTGCTATGTGCGCAATACCTCACACACCATTGTATACATTAGAGTTCCCGGCTTTAAATAAAATACAGTATATGATAGTCAAGGTTTTAGTTTTAGCATTTTTAAATTTTGATTACCGTGACATAGTAGCAATACAGTTATAACAAATAACAAAAGGTTCGATACTGTCTCTCTCCCCTAAAATATTCTGCATACGAGATGAGATGAGGTATAGGTGAGGTAATGATTGGTCTGCTAATTATAAAAAGTTATATATTGAGTTTAGTTACTGAGACAAATTCTATGATTAAAATAGTGTTGAGTCAAATATATATAAATAGAATGGTTTTGGAACGAGGTTACCACATTTGCTTAAATCTGCTATTGTGATCAGTGTTGTGTTGCCTGATGATGGTGCTGGAAAGTAGGCACCGAAACGTCGCCAGTAAACAAAGATGTGATAGAACCGCATTTCCAATTGAAGTAAAAATGAGTCAACCCGATCAAAGACAAAACAAAATTGGAAATAGTGATAAATCGGATCTTTGTGTAACTGCCCGTGTACAGCTATTACCCGCGTACGCAAAACGCGGCATTGATAACGTGAATGCTTAACACACCGCAAAATATTGAGTTCAAAACCTATATATGCATTTGTCACTATAAATTAAGCATTGTCTAATTTAGAAGAAGAAATTCATCTAGTAGTCGAGTTTCATCCCTATTAGGACCTCTTCAATTACTGTCCAGAATTTGCCATGGAAATGGCTCGAATCTGGGAACTTTATTAATAATAAAATACGGTATTGTAAATAAAACGGAATTTATTTATTTTTTATGCGAAAATTTGATGAACAAAGTATTTTAAAAGATATACTATTTTAATAAACATTGGGATTATTATATATATATATATAAATAGAATGGTTTTGGAACGAGGTAACCACATTTGCTTAAATCTGCTATTGTGATCAGTGTTGTGTTGCCTGATGATGGTGCTGGAAAGTAGGCACCGAAACGTCGCCAGTAAACAAAGATGTGATAGAACCGCATTTCCAGTTGAAGTAAAAATGAGTCAACCCGATCAAAGACAAAACAAAATTGGAAATAGTGATAAATCGGATCTTTGTGTAACTGCCCGTGTACAGCTATTACCCGTGTACGCAAAACGCGGCATTGATAAATGCATATATAATTGAATTGGTGTTTATATCAAGTTCGCAACTTAATTAATTTTTATCACCGCCCATGCAATCAGTGTACATTTATTTACTAATACAATCATCTAATTCAACGAACACCAGTTGCGCGGGCGGTGATAACAATTACATTTTGGCGATCTTAATATATTATGTACATACATTTGTCAGTATAAACTAATTATTTTATAGAGTGGAAAAGGCAATTCTTCCAGTAGACCGGCTTCGTTTATATTGGAAAGTCATCCCGTACTGTCCAGAATTTGCCGCGGACAGGTGTTTATATCAAGATCGCAACATTGATTAAAACTTACTAATACAATCGATTATTTTATATTACTCTACTTGTGTTGCATTCATATCCTTGACTTTCATAGCCGAATTTTCGATTAAGTTTAATAATGAGGTCATGAAATAGATACATTTTATTGTGGTTTGTGACAAAATCTCGTTCCGCGGGTCCTGGCGTGCAGTAACCGATTATTTCACCCTAATTCATTCAGTGGTAAAAAGAGCATTGCTTTTCTCTCAGCGATGTTGTCTGTCCTTCCAAAATAAGGTTTAGCCCCTACTGATAAACTTTATGTTTTTATTATTAAACTACCCAATTTTCAAATTTTCAATACCACCGGTCTCGAAAGTTCCGATATTTTCATCTTCCCTAAACCATGTAAGTGAGATTCCTGGGATTTATTGTTAAATTAATTAAACCAAAAATCTTCTTCAGTCCTGTCAGCTATTAAATTAAGCAGACCCATTTGTGGCCAAGGTATAGCAGTTTACTCCAACATCACTTTGCTTCGCATACAGGTATTTTCTATTTGTATTTGTGGATTAGAGTGCGATAGTTTATAGTGTACCAGATTATAGTAGAATAAAATATCGTTTTACAGAGTAGAATTTAGTGGATTAGATTAGTAAAGCTCAGAATATAGCGGAATATTGTAGAATACATTGTTACAAGTTAATTTAATCTATTCATTACTAGTACATTCATGTATATTTCGAGATTGGATTTCTAACTAGTAGGTTTGTTTATACATTTAATCAGTTGCCATGTCATTGGACAGAGAATTCAACATCTGTGTGTTTTCACAACGTGTTGTTCAAGCTAGGAACATTTGATTGTTCGCCAGTACGTGCTTATTCGTGAATGTTTGCAATTGTATGGCATCTGTCCGAAGAGAGCATGTCTGATAGTTACATCCAAACAAGCCACATTCACACGTCTGCGTTTTATCTTAATGAATAAGACTTCAATACCAACATCTGGTTGATAACATCTGCTCCACTATGCTGCAAAATTGCAATCAGTCGCATGCACGTTGTGTTTGGTAGTGAGTTAGCGTGTTTGTGTGTAATTGTGCATGAATTTATCCAGAATATGACTATTCCTGTAGTGCGTTCATGTGTCTGTTCTAACTAATCCTTTAGGTCCTGCCAATACAATAGTCTAAACAAATACAACATATACAACGTGAAGGCACAGATACATACACACAAACATACATGACCATACTAAGCTTTCTCATTTTAGTTAAGGGTTGAAAACTTAATTTTTTTATTAATTCGTATCCTGAATTGTGCGTGAGTGTGTGTGGATTTTGTACATGTGTATGTTGGTAATTGTGAGCGCTTGTAACCGGCATCAGTTTAACCATATGAGGTATTCAAGTCAAATCCACACGCAGCTGTTCGGACTATTTGACTATATTCGATAAAAGACCTATTTTCGTCTAGTCTAACATTTGAACGCGCTCCTAATTTGTTCAATGCAAATTTGTGGAAAATTCACTTGGGCAGTTAACATTTCTGTTACTATATAAAAATTGTGCACATTGCAGTTTTTTTATGTGACAGCGTTTGGAATTTATAATTTAATTTTGTTTTTAACCTTTGGCGTGTAGCGCATTAATTAACATTATTGTGAAAATCAAGATCTGGTCCCACACTGGGATTCACGTTCGGGGGATGTATTCAAAGGTCTTTAGAAAACAGTAAACATTAATTTGTAAAAGACAACATTCTGTTAAATTCAGTGTTTGTCTTCTACAATGAACCACGATAGTGTGTGATAACATTTTTCTCATACTTTGGTGATTGCTAATTAATCTAACAAAAATATGGTGATTCTGTTCAAAATTATTCTGTTAATCGCGTGAATGCCTTTACGGTTGGATAACTATGCTTTCTATTCAAACATTTATGTTCCGGCATATGCATATTCATGATAAGTTGAGCATTTAGTTCAGGTTGTCAAAAATCACCTGAAATGACAGCGCAAGAGCCATTGAATTTAGTGGTAAAATCAGTTAATGTTTCTACGCAGCCGAACCAGATGTGCGTCACGCCTCTTTCGCCGACGAGCATCACAAAACCGCCAGTCTTAGTTCAAGATTTGAAACTACTAAACAGTGTAAATGAACTTATCTCACAAACGCCTGATCTGAATTATAGTCAATTTTCGTTTCAGCCACAACTTTTAAACCATCCTCAGTTAAATTCAAATATGCGTATGGACATCAATCCAATTACCGACATTAACTTGGCCAATGGATTGCCGCATGCTATTGGACAATGTCAACCACTTTTTCAAGTACCTACCGCCTCCACATTCAGTCATGCTAGTTCTTATCCTATGACTACAAACAACATTGGGGCATTATGCGCTGGTAATAGAGAGAATGGTGTATTTACTTCAGATCTGAGGCCACCACCGTCGTTGGTTGACCCTGATCAACTAAAAGCATGGCTTCAGGGAGTACAGGCTGCTATCAATTCTTTCGTTGTGCCCAGTTTAATTGCTCAAAATGCACTTCTTCAATTATATACCTCCCAATTTTCTCTGTCAAACATACTTATGTCACCAAATAGTTCGGAATGTGTAAATAATTCTCTTGGCGACTGTGCTTCCTCCCCTGCTAATTTGTCCAGCCTACCGCTACTGCTTGAAACGTTACGCCAAAATGGCTTGGGTGGAATTATTGGCAACCTTCCTCAGAACAATATTGGATTGCATCCGTCTATATTGAGCACAGCATTGACAAATATTGAATCTAGTACCTGTGCAGAGTCAAACGTTTCATGCGCATCATTGGCTTCAAAGGGATTCGATAAAGCAGTACAAGAAATGGTTGAAGATGAGAGCATGTCATCCAGTGTTGAACAGTCAGCAGGAATCGCCCACCAAGATTTAATCAAATCTGCTAATTCTGTTCGAGAAAGCCGGTTAGATGCGTCTGTTGATATAGAACATGCTTCAGTGAGTTCTACTGCAGCTAAATTCTTGGTAAATGCTTCAGTGGGCCAGCAATCAACGGACAATCAGTATCAATACAACACCGTGGATGATAATGACATAGCTATCTCGTTATCACCATCACGATTCTTGACGGAAACTATAGTAGATATGCCAATTACCAAACCTTCAGTGAAAGTATCAGAACAATGTAAAAATGATAGATTTTCATCAACTTTAACTATTAGTCCCGCTAAACCACTAGTAAGCAAGACCACAAATTTTTCGATGGCGAACTCCCAAACACAAGTGAACATTTCCAACTTTGGTAAAACTTCTACCTCTCGGGATCATGCACCTTCAGGAAAGTTAAATCAACTTACTAATGCAAAAAGAAAATCTACCCTACATTCTACCACATCTAAAAATACCAAAATGGATACATTGGCAACGGCCACTGATACTACAAACGCTCATTCAATACAATCAACCTTAGAGAATGTTTCTTCAAAGAAGAGTCGATTCGTACAGTCTGACATTAGTACTTCGATTAACGAATGCCGAAGAGCTGGTTATCAAACTACTTCATTCACTAACGGCAATTCATCAATGAATATAGACGCAGGTAGCACATTAAAATTTACTAACGATTCTCCAATTCAAACAGAAATAGATAAAAGTATTCAACCTACAGGTGCTAATAGGAGCCCTGTAATTTTTGACGAAAAATCACCTAACGTCTCTCAGAATGAATTAACTCAGCAAAGTTTTGCGCAAGCATTAGATCATGAAAAATCCGAATTGCCGAGCTTAACCAATCATTTGAGTCCCTCTGGTATCGCTCTTAATGAAGTTGGCATTGCTGTCAATTCTAGATCACAGTCACCAACATCACCTACTTTTCGAACTATGCGTAGGGTTATGGCTAATGCCAGAGAACGGACGCGAGTGCACACTATCACTTCTGCCTTCGAGGCATTACGCAATTCTGTGCCGACCTGTGCGGAAACTCCAAGATTGTCTAAGCTGGCAGTCTTACGAGTAGCTTGCTGTTACATTAATGCATTGGCAACATGTTTAGAAAGATACGACACGGGCTGTCACACAGGAAACGATTCGAAAAACGACGCCACAACAACTAGTAAAGTAAACAGGATTAATGTTGGTGATGCTGATTCTAAAAACGATGTCATGCATATTCAGGACTCTCACATGATATCTGCCGATGACTCTTGTGCAGCTGGCGATGGTGATAATGTTATGGCTGACGAACATGAAGATGAAGATTCGTCTGATGAGAATGCGAATGACGCTGACGGGGTTATCATTTATGTCGACGATGATGTTGGTAAACGTGGAGGAATGCATAGAAAGACGAATAAGCGCAGAATCGGAATCCGGTTTAACGGATCGTCCACTTCGTCAAGCAAACACAAAGGCATTCGCAACCGCAACGAGTCGAAAGTTGATAAATTAAGAAAGGAAGTGTCTTCCGCCTCGAAGTCGAACAACAAACAGATTGACAGAGGAAATGACAAAAACACCATGCCGCATTTCAAGGAGTACGTGAGGAAATTAGGCTATTCATTCATCTAACTGAACTGTGTTGGCTAGTAGTTTTAGATTAGACACCTACAGGTGACGTGCAAGTTACATGCATTCAACTGAATAGCTTTACCGTGGTGTACACAATTTCTAAGTCATTCAAAATTTACATCTGCTAGATTTAACACGCACATTACGTAGTTTTTTAGATAAATTCCCTATCCATTTTTAAGGCGTGCAACGTTACAGACATATACATCTGAGGAATTCCGACTAGAGGTCGAAGTGGTACTGAAACACTAAGTTACTGATTGTTACCTTGGCAGCTAGGTTTGCTGAAGCGGGCTGTTTATTCAAATATAACACTAATATTTTGCTTCATTCGAGACCAATTGTCACAATAACCAATCATCCTATTTTCCGATTTAATTTTATAAGAAAACTGCTTTTTAATGCTATAAGTTTCATCTTTAAGTTAAGTATTCAATTAGTGGGTTCCAAAATATAGCTGCTAGAGTTCATTCAAACCGAGTGACGTCATTAGTTTGTTTTGTAAAACTTGTCGTGATGGGTCAATCGAAGAGTAAACACCATTTTATGATAATTTTCGAACTAAATTTTTATTTTTGGCACTATGTACCTAATGTCACGTTTGTCCATAAATGACCAGAATGATAAAGATGATCAAAATAAGAATATGTAAATACCTTAATCGGTCATGCGAATCTAGGTCGATGAGATATTATTTTTTTGAAAATTATTTCTTGCTCATTCATCACGCATACACACACCCCTCATACTTGCTTCTTGTTAATATTTGATAGTTTTTAAAAATTTTTGGCCAATTCGTCTCTTTTGAGAAACTGGACATTACGAGATGAGTTCCGAAATTGGACGAAACAGGGGTGCTGGATTAATTACCTTTTCTACACTGCAATGCTTTGTTTTTACGGGCAAATGTATGTAAATAGTGGGCCAGGCGTTTATATTGTTATCACAGCCCGCGCAACAATGTTCATTTAATTAAATTGACGCTTGTTCACCTTCATTTTGAACTAATATTTACAATTTAAAAATTGATTCACATTTTTTGTTATTGTTTGTATGAGCCTGATGTACTAGCATCTCCTCAAATAAGTTGTTAACACCAAAATTCCAGTTGTTGAGCTATTTTATTGTGTCATATAGGCAATCCTGACAACGTTTGTCAGTCTTGGCTATTAAGGCAAATCTACTGGCTATTTGACAAATTGAGAGTAAAAATTGGGATACTTTACTGTATGAGTCATACTTAAAGCATCTCTGTCCATATTTGTCTTGATTAGCCTGTCCTAATACACATACATCTTAAATAAATGACGTTAACTTGAGTGAAATAAATACTGGGCTGATAGATCTTCCTGACGTTATTGTACAGGTTGTGTAGTAAAAGTACTATTGACACGTTTAGGAAATTTTTATATTTATTCATCGCCTATCCTGCCAATTGACATGTCTAACTACTTTGATAAACCTAGACTATATCCTATTTAGGATATTAATGACTGAAATTTTTCATTTAATTATTGTTTAAATTGTTTTGTTACATTGAAAAGCCCAATTACATTAAAAGTTTCAGAGAACTCACATGCTCCGTTATCAGAGAAGTGGCCAGGTAGTTTAAACAGTAAAATGAACAAAAATAATATAGTATGCCGTTACTTGTGTGTGGTTTCTGTTCCCTAATTAATTTATGTGAACTTGATTTATGCTCAGGATTAATATTTCAACAAATAAGTGTATTTGCAAATATTATTTCATCATCAACATTAACAGTGAGCTAAATGCAAACCCAATTCTTCCAGAATGACATTAATAATGTTAACAAACTGAGTTCTCCGATTGAATTGCGATATTTGTGTTATCTAGCTGAACTACGGCAAAATGGAAAAAAGAAAAATTATATTTTTTGTGGTAAGACATCTTGTTGAATGGAAACCAAAATTTTATTTTTCCATAGCCTTTTTTGGGTTTTCAAATAGCTAAAAATTTATTGAAAAAATATCCGCCGTAATCAGTTTTTATGCAGTATTTTATGTAAACATTTTACGTTACATTTTGTATTTTATTATGCCAAAAAGCACGTTGGCTTGTGATACCTACTTGTAAAATGTTGGACCACACAATCACAAACGTATATATATATATAAATCCTCTAGAAGTAAGAAAGCACACTAGTTGAATAGATAAAAGAAAATTTATTTCAAGAGACATTTTGATGAAACATTTTATCTCGATTTTTATATCTTTGGATTTTGTTGATGTTGAACGACATATGCAAAATGTTTGAAATGTCTGTTTTAAGACGGGTGAGTCATTCTATAGGTATGCTGATGTACCTTATTTTCGCATTGTATAGGCCAGTTGCTTACTATACTCAACACAGCATCTGTTTGAGAAAAATGTGCACCAAATAAATCAGGTTTCAACTTATATAGTATGCGTATCCTAGATAAGCAAAAAGTTCATGCAAAATGATTAACCGGAAAATATATATATATATATATATATATATATATATATATATATATATATATATATCGAGAAAACAGTTTCAAAACAGAAATGCTTAGGAAAATCAAACCGCTGACATATATGAAATGCATAACTGGACGTCATACTCAAATTTATTATTTTTTGAAGCTAAACCCACTTGAAATGTAATTTAAATTTTTGTGTAGATTGACTCAATTGAAATATAATATTTTATACAAAACACAAACAAATTAATCCAATTCTTTAAATCAAGTTTGTAAGCTTGAAATAAACGCCATTCCTGTTGAATTTCACCAGTCGTCGAACAACAGCAAAACTATCGTCAGCTCTGTTGTTTTACGACTGGTTAAATACAATTGGATTGGTGTTTACTTCAAGCTCGCAAACTTCATTTAAAGAATTGTAAGGGATGTATAACTGATTGTTTTAAAAGTTACGTAAAAAGCATATTTTATATTTGCAGTATATTTATTATTTACAAATTGTGCTCTTTCATAAAGATAAACACTTCAGTTTAATTTCTTTTATTTGTAGTATTATTTGAAATGTGTACATAATGAGAACAATATTTTTTTATATAATAAACTTCTTAACTTTTAATATTGGGAGTGCATATTATATTAAAATCATTATCGCTGTTTACACGTCCTACTGCTGAAAAAAATCTCGGTTCCTGCTATTGCCTTACATTGGCTAATGAATGAATAACGAATATATTAACTATCAATGACATCTTGACGATGTTGGTGCGTCAACTCTTGGTAGGCGTATCATAGATTGCAATTTCCTGGAAGCTCATTGATATATCTATTTCGTTAGCATGTTTCTGTCGCAATATGCACTACATAGAAAATCGATATCTGAAAGTTTTTAAATTGTGTGCGTGTGCGTATAAACGTATAAATTAAGTAACATATATTGACGCGTTTTAACATATTATAGTCAGCGCAACAAAACGATGAAAATCAATCACAGTGACATATTAATGGTAGATGGGGCCGGTTATCCTTAAGAAGCAAACAATCGAAGAGAATGAAGCATGGATATAAACCATTGCGCATCATCATCATCATCATGTACAGCCATACAGAGGCCAAAATTGACTAATGCTTCACTGCCATATAACCATAAGAAGCGAACATTGTAATTCGTATTGTTCATGGTTACATGTGGACTATAAAGAACACCATTGCGCAGGTGGTGTTCGGCAGATTTTTTCATTTAAGAGAAGAATGACAGAACACAAATCAGCCATCTCCAGTAGGACTGGGTGACCTGAGGTTCTTCCTTAGATTATGTAAAGCATAGACTACTAAAAAAGCAATAGTTTCATGCTGCATTAGTTAAAGCATAGACTAAATATTATTCTATTATTCAGCGAGTTTCGCAAAGTGAACCGGCGAAATAACTAACTACATTTCAAATTGAAATCGTGGCCCACACAGTGGAAGTTCTTTATGCGATTCTTGGGAAGGATCACTATATTCACGCACGGTTATAACCTTAAAATTTCAATAATGGACGTTCGTGTTTTGACATTAGTAGTATGGAAAATCCGTTTCGACAGGTACGAGTTATGCCCATAAGTGGAAGGAAGTACACGGGATACGCTATCTAACTGTTGCTGGAACAAGAGACATCAGAACACGCACAATGACCTTCTTGCAGCATGTACTAATTTCCGTGTTCCTCTTAACCAATGGCTAGTTCATCCATTGGCTCACGAAATGTGTGTGTCCTTGCCGTAAGTTTCAAATCCACATTGCTTGACTCGAGGAGAGCCTTCAAATATTTCCCAATGTGTCTTATTCATAATTTGCAAGCATAAATAGGAAGCACTTCTACCGTGCACATGCGAAGATTAAGCGAGTCAAGAATGGTGTTGTTTTGCTGTTATCAAATGTTGCAGCAGAAGCCGTACTTGACTCGTGAGATATAAGATCTTGATAAGCCGATGATAAGTTTCGCGTACGCAACCTAATAATGAGAGTCGTAAACATAAACGCATGAACTCAAGCAGTCTATGAAAGAAAAGTATGCGTTCTTTGAAGACTTAGATTTTGCCTATGGTCATTAGTTGCGCATGTGCATTCCAGTTATTACCGATGACATCAACGCCAAATAATGTCCACATTTTGCCGAAATTGGGTTTTAAGAAGATGAATCATGGCTAATAATAGCATTAAAAACTGCGTCAGGCTAACGAACCTTACTGTTTGTCGTAGCGTAGCGCCATAAACCGTGCAGATAACGCGGCGACGTTTCACCATCCATCATCATCCAGCACCAAATTGGCGTAAGAAACAAGGTGGGCCGATTTTGACATGGCAGAAACCATTGTAGTCACGTACATCCAAATTGGATAGTATAGGACCCTTCGTCTGCCAGGATGGGGTCCTCGTGCGCATCATAGTTCTTGGTTAGAAACCCTTAGCGATTTTATTGCAGATGTCTAGTAGAATCATCCTCGTAACTTTCTTTTCTTAGTAAGGCAAAGTTAGCTGCGAGGTTTGGTTTGTTTATGACGTGATACAGTGAAATCCGCAAGGAAGTTGTATTTCTGATGTCGCCTTGCCCGAATGCTAACTTGGCCATAATGGTGTTGTGGAGAGGTTTAGTTTGCCTCATTTCTGTGAGTTATCTTGATAAATTTATTCATAGTAGCAAGGTATGCCTTCTCTCTCTGTTTCTCTCTCTCTCTCTCTCTCTCGTAAATCTCACTAATATTTTGTCCAAATTCACTTATATACTTTTTTCACTCCTTATGGTTATATGACAGTGAAGCATTAGTCACTTTTGAATTTTGTATGACTGGACATGATGATGTAGATAATGATGTGTACAATCAGTGTACCTAATAATAGCGTGGCCAATGGAAACAGATTGAAATTAATTTCACTATGGCTGCTTGAATTCCGTTCCGTCATGCGTATATTGAAAACAAATATTAATTTACAGCAAGTAGTTATGAACGCCACGCTTATGCTGAACCACATATTGCAACAACCGATTACGTAACAAACAGTATCCGAAATGTTATTATCGAAAAGTATAAGCTAGCGTGAAAATCTGACAAGAATTAAGCACGCGTATGCTATCTCTGCTAATATGAGGGAGGGTGATTTTCAAAATGAAGAAGAGTGTTGTCGTGCCGATCCACATAATGGAGACACTAGCATACTTGTCCACTGCCGTGATATTAGGTTACTATGTGCCGCATTGAAGGCGATCACTGATGTAGTTTCAAAATGATTCGTCAAAATCAATTGTAGTGGATTAAGCGACCCCAGTGATGTATTTCATCGGGAATGCAACGCTTGAACTAAATTCATGTAATTCGCCACGATCTTCAGTTGCGATGCCAAAATCAGCTGTCCACCGTTGTTGCTTTTTTAGATTACACAGCCGCTCTCGTCTCTGTGTTGCAAGATTTTAAAACGAGTTATGCTTAAAAATTGCGTAGTAGCCAAAAGAGTCATTTTGCTTGGCGGCTGTTGTAATTACTCATTTGCGTGTATCTGCACAAGTTACGGCCATTCTGAAACTTAAATTGATTTGGGAATATACGAAGATTTTTCATTGCTCTCATTTTGTTTAATTATTTTATCGTTGATTTCTTTGATGAGGTCACTGTATCGCTTCTCGGAGTGAAGATCGATGATGGTGGCTCGCTTACTGGCTTCGAATACATATAAATTACTTTTTTGATTTCACAGAACGAAAACGAATTCAAAAGACTCATTAGCTGCGTTCAAGTGTTGTACATATGATGCAAAAGTAGCTTTGCACGGACAGTTTCACAAAGATCTGGTTGATCACAATTTTGTTTTGTCTTTGATCGGGTTGAGTTTGTATTCTTCCCAATGAAAATGCGGTTCTATCACTATGCCCAACATAGTGCAAGGAGGCATTTATCAGGAGCCAAGTTTACGAACGGCTCAATTCTCTTTGGAGGCTCTTAAATGGGCTATTAACATTGGACCATGATAAGGAGCGTTGCTTAAATTGGTTAGGCCAGTTCCACGTCCGCTTGCCAATCTAGCGAGGCATCAACGGTGGACAACTGAAACTGCAGGAAGTGTAGGCCAACCATAGCTTAGTTCAATGCAATAATTCACAGTGGCAGTCTCTTTATTACATCGCAATAGGCTTTTACTAACCACGAGGCACTTGAATAGGCTAAAATCTATGGGAATTGATCGGTAACCAGGGTCCAATTTAGAGGCCTGGTTGATTCTGTCTAATTGAAATTAGCTTTTCTGAAGCCCATTGTGTGTATGTATGCTTCATGTTATGTTTATACTTTGCAATCTGTCCCTCCTTTCTGACTATTTTTTGTGGACGCGCTTTTTAATTCATAGATGATGCATCATATTCAGGCTGAACGTAAGTCTTTCATCTGCTTTTTCGTAATTAGTAGAATAATTTATTGCGTAGGTGAACTTTTTCAAAGCACTGTCCGTCAAAGTATAAAACCCATGCGAAAACTTCAAAACTTCCGCTTTCGTACCCATGAAAAGTCATACTGCATTAAATCAGTACTGGACATGTAAAGAAGTATTATTATAATATGGGAATCTCTGCCCCTCAGAGGCGCAGAAATAGGTTCAGACAATGCGTATATATTGTACAGACGCCGCTTAGAGCAATATTAGTCATACATAAACTGACAAACTAAAATTTATCGTGAAGAAAACAGACTCGCGGCGTGCCAACAACTTTTAGCAGTAACAATTTTACGAAAAATCTGCATTTTGCCATGACATTTCATGGAGTTTCTTGGGAATTTGGTACAAGTGGTGTCCCCTCACCACTCGGCTTTTTGGTCGAGGACGCACCTCTAGCCTTTGCACATCCAAGCGCAGTCTGCAAGGCAGCAGTAAGTTGCATGGTTGCCGGTGGCTGTTGAGAGCTCATTCGCCATTCGGAAGTACGGGGTACTGTCCAGGAGTCCATGTAATCCTGTGGCTGTTGATCCCTTTTGTGGCGGGGAACACACGCCGAGTCATGGTGCCGTCGTCGGGCTCATGTGGTATTTTATAGGAGATCCGATTGCCGGTCGGAAATCCACCACGCCCTGGTGACACCACCGCCATAGCCCCGTTAGCCTATGTACGATCGGCCATCGAGACATGGTTGACACCGTCGTACCACGTTGAGGAGGGGATGGACTTTAGGTGTCGCCTACCTGGTAACAAATTAGGAAAAATAGGACCAGAAGGTTAAACTTAAATCAGCATGAACGAAAGGTATAGCCTTATATACACATGCATTTCTTGCATACTTCAGACATTATATATAGCTAACTCAATTTCTTTTTGAATACACATCCGTATAGGCGATGGTAGCGTTCAATGGTCCAACATATCTAACCAAATATATAATTGGTATAAGAGGTGATACCGGCTCCTACTGATGAGTAGCCAATAACCGCGAAACGCATGTACACATGACATTATACCTTGCGTTCATGCTGACTTTGGTTTATCCTTCCGGTTATGTTTTGAAATAATTTGTTACTAGGTGCCCAACAGACATTATCTAACTGTTGCATATCTAATCGAATGTTGTTGTGATTACCATGAAACGTAATAACTGATATCGTCCAAGGCCATAGTGCGGATGGATTTTCTGGACTAACAGGTGTTCAGAAGTGGTTGTAATTATCCATTTTAGTGAAATATTAGAATATTTTGAAATCTGTTGAATTGGTACCATGTACCGTTTCGGTATTTTGATTAGATTAGAAGTCGCATTGTCGAAGGCATTATACGAAGTTAACTCGATTACCTTCTGAATAAACATTCGTATAATTGATCAAAATGTCATATTGTTCAACAATTCTTGACCAGATATATAGTTTGTATAGGTGGCAGTAGTGCGGCAAATTCTGGACAGTACATGTTGAGTTCCTAATACGAACGAAACCGATCTACTAGATGAATTGCCTCCTTCATGCTATACAATACTTTGTTTATACTGAAAATTTTATGTACATAATGGGTCAAGTGTTTATATTTCCGTTATTGCATTGATAATTTCGTAGTCCGCCTAGCTTGTAGTGCGATGCTTTGTAATAAACAAAATCAACTATAGCGAAAACGTTCTCTCCTTTACAATGTCTACAAGGATTTTTTAAATTTGAACTGAGAGAAAAGCGTACATTAAATGAATAGTTCTTTACAAAGAAACGAGCATTGGTCACCCGGGCGGTGATGTCAATTACTACAATCAAGGTTGCACTATTGATATAAACACCTGACCCATTATTCTAATGCCGCGTTTTGCGTACGCGGGTAATAGCTGTGTACGGATAGTTTCACAAAGATCCGATTGATCACAATTTCCAATTTTGTTTTGTCTTTGATCGGGTTGACTTATTATTCGTTCCAAAGGAAATGCGGTTCTATCACATTTTTGTTTACTGCCGATGTTTCGCTGTCTACTTTGCAGCACTATTCTCAGGAAACTATACACAGTACAATAATCACAATAGCAGATTTAAGCAAATGTGGTTATCTCGTTCCAAAACAATTCTATTTATATATAACTCATCACGTACTGGCCTGAATTTGTCGGACTTGGGCATGTCTTCTTCGGAATCTAGCGTTATAATCATTATGCCATCCTGCCACACACGACACACAGTTTTCAGTTACACACTAACTAATGTCAGTCGTTATGTCTTTCTCCTTTTAGGTGGAGCTCATATGGCATCCATTTAGACCCAAAGTTCAACTAACCATCCTCAATCTGTCATTATTCAACAGACACCATACTACACGGGTAAATGCTATTAAATTGAATATTAATATAATTAAACCAACAGTGGTTGCGCTAGCGGTATAAACATTTATTATAATCAAGGTTGCGATCTTGATATAATCACCTGACCTGTTAAGACGACTGGTGGTAGTTTTGTTATGTTGTTCGACGACTGGTTAAATACAATGGGATTGGTGTTTACTTCAAGCTCGCAAACTTGATTTAAAGAATACGTATATTTGTCGGTATAACCTATGAATTGTATAGTGTAGAAAAGCAATCCGTCCTGTAGGCCGAATTCGTCATTATTGGGAATTCATCACGTACTGTCAAGAATTTGCCATGGACAGGGCCGAACCTGGGCACATCTGCTTCGGAAGGCATTAGAACTAAAATTTTAATGCTTCATACCTAAAACAAAGATCAAAGTTTGATCCTTGAAAGGAAGAAACGCGTCAGTATGAGTAGTGGACGGTGGTTTTATCATTTTATACGACAGATTATTAAAAATTAGATAGGTGTTTATCTCGCACCTTCAAAGTTGATGTAGCTTGTGGTTATTAGATTCGTGCAATGCTGGGTTTCGTAAATTCAATGTATTTGAATGTACAATGCATGCGAATGCAAATTTGCAAATTATTACATTTGTGAAGAAAATGACACCACAATTTTCGACTAGTGTGATAGTTTATGTCAGACATTTGTTGATCATTCAAATTAGCTTTTGAAGCATTGGAAGAGACTCTTATATTGCATTTCAAGAGAAGTCAGAAACAATTAAGAAATTTTTTTAAAATTCGGTACGTCACCTAGCAATGGATTCACGCGCAAATATCTATCGTTTATTATAATCAAGGTTGCGGTCTTGAAATAAACACCTGGCCCATTAATTACTCACATATGCCAGTACAAATTAAGAATTGTATAGTGTAGAAAAGGTAATTCATCCAGTAGACCGGTTTCGTCCTTATTGGGAACTCATCGTGTACTATGCAAGTATGTATTAGGTTTTGCGAACCTAGTAACAAATTAGTTCAGTTGTGACCAGAAGGATAAACCAAAGGCAGCATGAACGGAAAGTATAATCTCATGCACATTCGTTTCGTGCTTACTGGCGACTCATCAGTAGGAGCCGGTATTACGCCCTTTAACCACTATATATTTGGTAGAAGAATGTTGAATAATAGGACGGTACAATCTCCTAGACGAATGTGTAAACCTGTAATAGTGAAGCTAACATAATCTGAAGTCAACGACAATACGACTTCAATGCTAACTCACACTATATAATATATATACCGAGTCTGTAAAGGATACTAACACTATGGCCATTGTGTTAGTAACTGATACCTTTTTTGAAATCGATGAGTACCGGATACTAACACTATGGTTTCCGAGTCGGTACATGATACCAACCTGATGGATATAAATTTATGCTAAAGTTCACCCAAATTGAGAATTACAACAATTTCCGAACACCTGTTACTCCAGTTAAACCATACACTCTGGCCTTCATCGATATCACTTATCACATTTCGCGGTAAGCATGACATCATTCAATTCAATATATTACAGTTAAATACTGTTTGTTGCGAAGAACTAATATATATGCAAGTATGTATTAGGTTTTGCGAACCTAGTAACAAATTAGTTCAGTTGTGACCAGAAGGATAAACCAAAGGCAGCATAAACGGAAAGTATAATCTCATGCACATTCGTTTCGTGCTTACTGGCGACTCATCAGTAGGAGCCGGTATTACGCCCTTTAACCACTATATATTTGGTAGAAGAATGTGGAATAATAGGACGGTACAATCTCCTAGACGAATGTGTAAACCTGTAATAGTGAAGCTAACATAATCTGAAGTCAACGACAATACGACTTCAATGCTAACTCACACTATATAATATATATACCGAGTCTGTAAAGGATACTAACACTATGGCCATTGTGTTAGTAACTGATACCTTTTTTGAAATCGATGAGTACCGGATACTAACACTATGGTTTCCGAGTCGGTACATGATACCAACCTGATGGATATAAATTTATGCTAAAGTTCACCCAAATTGAGAATTACAACAATTTCCGAACACCTGTTACTCCAGTTAAACCATACACTCTGGCCTTCATCGATATCACTTATCACATTTCGCGGTAAGCATGACATCATTCAATTCAATATATTACAGTTAAATACTGTTTGTTGCGAAGAACTAATATATATGCAAGTATGTATTAGGTTTTGCGAACCTAGTAACAAATTAGTTCAGTTGTGACCAGAAGGATAAACCAAAGGCAGCATGAACGGAAAGTATAATCTCATGCACATTCGTTTCGTGCTTACTGGCGACTCATCAGTAGGAGCCGGTATTACGCCCTTTAACCACTATATATTTGGTAGAAGAATGTGGAATAATAGGACGGTACAATCTCCTAGACGAATGTGTAAACCTGTAATAGTGAAGCTAACATAATCTGAAGTCAACGACAATACGACTTCAATGCTAACTCACACTATATAATATATATACCGAGTCTGTAAAGGATACTAACACTATGGCCATTGTGTTAGTAACTGATACCTTTTTTGAAATCGATGAGTACCGGATACTAACACTATGGTTTCCGAGTCGGTACATGATACCAACCTGATGGATATAAATTTATGCTAAAGTTCACCCAAATTGAGAATTACAACAATTTCCGAACACCTGTTACTCCAGTTAAACCATACACTCTGGCCTTCATCGATATCACTTATCACATTTCGCGGTAAGCATGACATCATTCAATTCAATATATTACAGTTAAATACTGTTTGTTGCGAAGAACTAATATATATGCAAGTATGTATTAGGTTTTGCGAACCTAGTAACAAATTAGTTCAGTTGTGACCAGAAGGATAAACCAAAGGCAGCATAAACGGAAAGTTTAATCTCATGCACATTCGTTTCGTGCTTACTGGCGACTCATCAGTAGGAGCCGGTATTACGCCCTTTAACCACTATATATTTGGTAGAAGAATGTGGAATAATAGGACGGTACAATCTCCTGTACTAGCCAGAATTTGCCACGGACAGGACTCGAACCTGGGCACGTCATTCAATAGCATTGTGACGAGGTAACTGTGTGGTTAGAACGCTAGATTCTAATGCAGGCATGCCCAGATTCGAGCCCTGGCTGTGGTAAATTCTGGACTGTACGCGAAGAGTTTATAACGAGGGCGAAACTGGTCCAATTGAAAAATTTCTATTTCAACAGTATACAATACTTACTTTATACAGACAAATTTATGCGCATTATGGGACAGGTGTTTATATCAAGATCGCAACCTTGGTCAAATTAACCATCGTTGTTCTTAAAGTTTGCTTGACGTGTTATCGAATTGTGTTCAGTGGTAATCATTTTTGCAAAGCTATACAATGAGCACTAAATGAGAGAGAGGGAGAGAGAGAGAGAGAGAGAGAGAGGGAGGGAGAGAGAGAGAGAGAGAGAGAGAGAGAGAGAGAGAGAGAGAGAGAGAGAGAGAGAGAGAGAGAGAGAGAGAGAGAAAGAGAGAAGAGAGAGAGAGAAGAGAGAGAGAGAGAGAAAGCAATACAGGTTGACAGATAGATTCCGTAATATTGAGGCATAGACTTTTCTTAATATACACAAACACGCATATATATATATATATATATATATATATATATATATATGAATATATATATATATATATATATATATATATATATATATATATATATATATATATATACATATCTTGCAGATATCGTAATGGTGCTAGTAACCATTTATATATATTGTGTGATGAGCATTGGACTGAAGATTGAACCAGAAACGAGCTCAGACAACTGTTCGTTTAAGAAACAAATCCTGTCTTATCCACAACATGGATCAGACAATTTTTTTATTCTTAACATGAAATTATGACTTCGGTGTTTAATTAATATGGTACAGTGAAACATATACTTCTGTGGTAAAATTATGCCTGAATAAGCCAAGTAAAAATAAGCAAAAGTTAGAGCTTAATTAAGAAATAGTGTTGTATGAAATGATTATCAGAAAGGGAAATCAAGAAAATGAATAAAATTGCGTAAGGAATGAGAATTAGACTAAAGTTCCATTAATAAGCATTAAATTCAATAAGGACCGAAAGTAAATAGCAAAAATAAGATAGCAAAAAATAAATGGTGAACATTTCAGATCCAACAGATCAGTTTCCTCTTCATTGGGAAATTCTGGACCATAGATTATGAATTCCCAAATAAGGTCAAAAATTGTCAACTAGATAGATTATTATAATCAAGGTTGCGGTCTTGATATAAACACCTGACCCATTAATTACTTACATATGTCAGCTCAGTGGTTAGAGCACCAGATTCCGAAGCAGACGTACCCAGGTTCGTATCCCGTCCGCGGCAAATTCTGGCCAGTACTTGATGAGTTCCCAATAAGGACGAAACCGGTCTACTGGATGAATTGCCTTTTCTACACTATATAATTCTTAGTTTATACTGACATATGTAAGTAATAAATGGGTCAGGTGTTTATATCAAGACCGCAACCTTGATTATAATAATATGTATTAGGTGTTGCGAACCTAGTAACAAATTAGTTCAGTTGTGACCAGAAGGATAAACCAAAGGCAGCATGAACGGAAAGTATAATCTCATGCACATTCGTTTCGTGCTTACTGGCGACTCATCAGTAGGATACGAACCGCGGAAAATTCTGGCCAGTACTTGATGAGTTCCCAATAAGGACGAAACCGGTCTACTGGATGAATTGCCTTTTCTACACTATACAATTCTTAGTTTATACTGACATATGTAAGTAATTAATGGGTCAGGTGTTTATATCAAGACCGCAACATTGATTATAATAATTGTTATCACCACCCGCGCAACCAATGTTCGTTTAACTAGATAGATTTCCGTTGTTGTCATATACAGTGCCTAGTTTATATATATATATATATATATATATATATATATATATATATATATATATACATTGTGGTTTGATCCTCGTTAGTCAATTTTCCGTTGTGCTCGGATGACGATCACTCAATGTCGAAACGCGTCGGTACGTGAGACTTACGGCAGTTTTGCTATACTGTTCGACTACTTGTTAAATATTCTGACATTTTTGTTTACATCAAGCTGGAAAACTTGATCTAAATAAAATTGTTAATAGCCGTTTAGCTACACGTTGCCAACTTTCATTTACTTATTTATTGGGTTTTCATTTGGTTACGTGGGTGAAAACTGGTCTGATTTTCCATTTTTCTTTCATTTATTGTTTTGGTTGATTTACAAGTGCATTTGTGTATTTGTCTATGTGTCTTTCTGCGTGCGTGTAGGGGTCATTCTCCTTGTATTGCAGAATGATGGCTAAGATCAAGTCTTTCCTGTAATGAGGGATTGTATGTCGACCAACTGGTCGCTTTGTAAGCTATTATGCTTACGGACGTTCTTTGCTTGTATATCGTTTTTCGTTTCGCCTTGTTTTTCAGTTTCATTCCGCCTCCTTGATAATAGCGTCCTATTATTCCACATTCTTCGACCAAATATTTAGTGGTTAAAGGGCGTAATACCGGCTCCTACTGATGAGTCGCCAGCAAGCACGAAACGAATGTGCATGAGATTATACTTTCCGTTCATGCTGCCTTTGGTTTATCCTTCTGGTCACAACTGAACTAATTTGTTACTAGGTTCGCAACACCTAATACATACTTGAATAGCGCATAGTGTTCGTTTTCCTGTGCTGATCGCTCATATAATTAAACGAACATTGGTTGCGCGGGCGGTGATAACAAGTATTATTATCAGGGTTGCCCTCTTGATATAAACAACTGACCCATTAAGTACGTACATTTGTCAGTATAAATTGTATAGTGTAGAAAAGGCAATTCATCCAGTAGACCGGTTTTGTCCTTATTGAGAACTCATCACGTACTGGACAGAAATTGCCGCGAACAGAGCTCGAACCTGGACACATCTGCTTCGGAGCCCAGTGCTCCAGCACTATACATTTCTTAGTTTATACTGACATATGTAAGTTATTAATGGGTCAGGTGCTTATACCAATTATAATAAATGATCGCTCATATGTTTTGAAATTTCTGTCACTGTCGACGATTGTTTTGAAGCCGTTTGTGCAGTTGCTTTTTCTTCTTCAGACTGTTTTCAAACAGATCGTGAGTTGTTAGGGTTGGTCTAGTGTTCGATGGCGCTTGCCCGGATTCTAATAACTTTTTGTTCGCTAGTGTGATTCATAGCCAGTCCATTGAAATATCATGTTGGTGAAACTTAGGAATGTTTAGGTCCGGCGCTCGCGGTTATATATAATCAGCTTCATATATAATCATTTTTCGAACTTTGATTTGTGCAGAATTGAGAAATTTGTCGAATGGGCTGAGTACCCCTTTTCGAATTTAGGCTCGGAAATAGCTTATTTTCCTGACAGCGCTAGGCCTTTTTTATCATTTTCTGTGGTAAATGTTGTTGGATTCTGTTGATCAATTGCTTCTTTGTACGTCCAATTTAGATGCCACATGTATTAGAATTGGCAATTATTCTATGGCAACCAACTTCATGGTTATCTCTGTGTTGAATGTCATGTTAACATTTGCAATGAAGCCAATTTAAACATCAAATTCACTTTCGAGGTAGTGCAAGCAAACATATTTTGGCCAGCTTTTTTCGGTGGCAACAAATACGCTTTAAAGTTCAAACCATCCACTGCTAATCTGCAATCATAATGGAGCCCTTGTATTGCCTTGGGTAGTAATATTGAACTAAAGCACATTAGCAGGACTGTATTATATTTACTTTTTCAGGATAAATCATGCATTACATAAGGTTGGAACTCATTAAGTAGCCTATTATATATTTTTGAAGCCCTTCATATAAAACAACAAACACCTGGCCGAAATATTCAAGTTTCATCAATCGACTGGCTACGAATCTCAAAACCCAACAACAATTTACTAGCATCCAGGCTAGACCAAACATACCATCGACCATACAATTTAACAATAATTGATTGCGCGAGTGGTGGTAACAAGGCTTTAAATCAAGTTTGCGAGCTTGAAGTAAACACCAACCCCATTTTATTTAACCAGTCTTCGAACAAAATAACAAATTTACGGCCAGCCGCAACGCACTGACGCGTTTCGACCTTCCATGATCATCATCAGAGTACGACGGCAAACTAACTATCGAGGATCAAACCGCATTGAATATACATACCCTCGACCAGACTGAACAAACATTCGCTCGGATTGGCGACAAACTGAAGGAGAAAAACCGTTTCATATGCAGAGAGAGAAATTTCACAAAATATGAGCATTCAACACTGCAATCTGCAGACTCTGCGTTGCTACCAAGTGGATTGAACAAACTTGAAGAAAGAGGCGAAACGAAAGACTACACTTGGCAAAATAATATTCGTACACGTTACGGCATCCAGGCTATACCAAATATCCCCTCGACCAGACTCAACAAACATTCGATCGGATTGGCAACAGACTGAAAGGAAAAAACAGTTTCATATAGTGAGACAGCAATTTCACAAAATATGGCTATTCAACACTGCAATCCGCACTTGCGCTGTTACCAAGTGGATTGAACAAACTTGAGGATCGAGGCGAACCGAAAGACTACACTCGTGAAAATAACATTCGTACACAAAACAGCCAACAATTCCAAAAGTTGGTAAACTCTCAAACCATCAATAAAAGAATGATCAGACATCATTTTGCAAGAATGTATTAGGTGTTAAGAAACTAGTAACAGTTTTGACCAGAGGGATAAATCAAAAACAGCATTTTCGTTTCGTGCTTACTGGCGACTCATCAATAGGAGCCGGTATTACGCCCTTTAACCACTATATATTTGGGTGAGAAATGTGATATAATAGGACGGTACAATCTCCTAGACTAATGTGTAAATCTATAGTAGTGAAACTAACATCATATAAAGTCTCGAAAATTCGACTTTCACGCTATCTCACTCTATATAATATATATACCGTGTTTGTAAAGGATACTAACACTATGGCTATTGTGTTAGTAACCGGTACCAACATTATTGTACCGAAAAGCAAATGGTACTGACACTATGGTTCCTGAATCGGTACAAAGTTCCAACATGATGGGTAGTAATGTAAGCTATAGATCACCGAAATTGAGAATTACAACTATTTCTGAACACCTGTTACTCCAGTAAATCCATATACTCTAGCCTTGATCGATATCGGTTATCACCACCATTGAATTCAATATATAACAATACAGTGAGAAAGGCCCTTACATGCAAACAGGCACTCACACAGACATGTACATACACACTTACTAATCATCCAAAACAAGAAATAGAAGTAAAACCGATTCAGATTTTTTGCTACCCACATAATTAAATGAAAACCCGGGATGTACATAAATGGAAAATTTATATAGTAAAGTTAAATAGTCTCAAAATAAATGGGAATAATCCACTTTGTTATTAATGCGTTTTTTCTTTATAATAAGAAATATACTGTCTAATATTCGAAGCCAATGGTCACTATATATATATATATATATATATATATATATATATATATATATATATATATATATAACTAAATTCATTTCATAATTTTTTTGTCCTTTGATGTTATTTTAAGAAATCTGGTTCTTCTCGTTCTAGGCATTAGTAACGTTTATGTAATTGTGTATTTGTTGTTGGGCACCTAGTATCAAATTAATTAAAATATTACCAGAAGGATAAACCAAAGATATCATAAACGCAAAGTATAGTATTGCGCACATACGTTTCGTACTTACTGGCTACTCATCAGTTGGAGCCCGTATTACATCCTCTATCTACTATATATTTGGGTGAGTAATGTGAGAATATAAGATGGTAAAATCTCCTATACCAACGTGTAAACATGCAGTACTGCGACCAACTTCATATAAAGTCTTCGACAATGTGACTTTAAAGTCAACTCATCATTTATAATATATATACCGCGCTTGTAAATGGTACCAAAATTATGGCTATTGTGTCAGTACCTGATACCAACACTATGATTGCCGAAAAGGTACATGGTACTATTACTATTGGTTTCAATGTATGCTAAAGTCCACCATAATTTGAATTACAACTATTTCTGAATACTTACCTGATTATCGGGTTGCGATCCGATTTGTTTGCATCCGCTATACTTCTGGTTTGTTCCGAATTATGATTTCAGATATGGAAATCTTTTCAATGGAAAGCTCATCACAATAAGCTCCATTGAAAAGATTTCCTATCTGGAAATCGAAAATTTTGGAACAAAAACCAGAAAGAGCGGATGCAAAAAAATCGGATCGCAACCCGATAATCAGGTAAATATTATATTCCGTGTCGCGCAACATGTTTCTTTTAAATCTTATTTCTGAATACTTTTTAAATACAAACAGTCTAGCCTTGATCGATATCCGTTATCACATTTCGTGATAATCATGACATCATTCTATTAAGTATGTAACAGTTTGATACTGTCTGTGCAGAACTAATATGTATATATATATATATATATATATATATATATATATATATATATATATATATATATATATATATATATATATATATATATAGATAATTGTGGATTAGGTATTGCGAACCTAGTGACAAATTATTTAAAATATGACCAGAATGTTAAATTAAAGACAGCATGAACGGAACGTATAATCTCGTAACACTCGTTTCGTGCTTACTGGCGAATGTGCACGAGATTTTTTCGTTCATTTTGTCTCTGTTTTATCTTTGTGGTCAAATTTGAACTAAATTGTTAACAAGAGCGCAACACTTAATACATATTAGCTCTCAGCCGCAAACAGTATCTATGTTGTAATTTGTCTTTTGCTTAACTACCCATCTGTATGAGGGTGAAAACACTTATACAACGTGTTTGACAAGGTGCGTAACTTGTGTGCATGCGGCGACATTTGTTCTGATGAAGTTGTTGCCAAGCCATTTGGCTGTCTGGTCCTCTTGGTCTACTTGCTTGGTGCTTTTTGTTATGGCTGTCTCTCTGTTTTGTTATTCGTAGTGTCGTAGTGGATGTTACCATTAATCATTCATGGCAAGTCGAATAATAACGATAATAATACCACTGTTACTTATTCGAACAAAATATTTTTACCCAGTGGCAAAGGTAAACTAGTCTAACAAATGAAGTGATCCATATAAGAATCATAGATATGCGTAGGTGGAATGTTACTGCGACAAATAAATAATGTTTTCATATACGATACAGTAAGCAAAAACTCGCAGAATTCTTATGTCCGCATTGTAATTGGATTAATCGAAAACGGTGAGTAAGCACATTTCGATGACTCATTAAGATTAAATTTTCCGTCAAAATAAGAGGCGACACATCATCAGACACAAGTCTTCGTAATTTATCGAAAGAGAGGCAACAAATAAGGTACCAAGGCAACAGCACCAAGGACAAATGAAGCAACAAAATCTGGTCATTAATTGAATGAACCAATGAAATATCACGAAAATTGAACAAACAACAAAGACACGCATCGTGATAAAATCGATTTAAATCGAGTTTCCTTAATTTAATTTATCAATTCACACTTTTACAGTTAAATACTGTTTGTTGCGAAGAGCTAATATGTATGCAAGTATGTATTAGGTGTTGCAAACCTAATAACAAATTAGGTCAGTTGTGACCAGAAGGAAAAACCAAAGGCAGCATAAAGGAAAGTATAATCTCATGCACATTCGTTTCGTCCTTACTGGCGATTCATCAGTAGGAGCCGGTATTACGCCCTTTAACCACTATATACTTGTGTGAGGAATGTGGAATAATAGGACGGTACAATCTCCTAGACGAATGTGTAAACCTGCAATAGTGAAGCTAATATCATATCAAGTCTACGTCAATGCGACTTCAACGCTAAATCACACTATATAATATATATACCGAGTCTGTAAAGGATACTAACACTATGACTATTGTGCTAGTAACTGATACCAACATTATTGTACCGAAAAGGTATATGGTACTAACATTATGGTGTCTGAGTCTGTACATGATACCAACCTGATGGATATCAATTTATGCTAAAGTTCACCAAAATTGAGAATTACAACAATTTCTGCACACCTGTTACTCCAGTAAATCCACACACTCTGGCCATGATCGATATCAGTTATCACATTTCGCAGTAAGCAGAACATCATTCAATTCAATATATTATAGTTAAATACCGTTTGTTGCGAAGAGCTAATATATATGCAAGAGATTAAACTTTCCGTTCATGCTGCCTTTGGTTTATCCTTCTGGTCACATCTGAACTAATTTGTTACTAAGTTCGCAACACCTAATACATACATGCATATATATTAGCTCTTGGCAACAAACGGTATTTAACTGTAATATATTGAATTGAATGATGCCATGCTTACCGCGAAATGTGATAACTGATATCGATCAAGGCCAGAGTGTATGGATTTACTGGAGTATCAGGTGTTCAGAAATTGTTGTAATTCTCAATTTTGGTGAACTTTAGCATAAATTGATA
The DNA here is from genome assembly GCA_029291075.1 of Eudiplozoon nipponicum. Lineage (NCBI taxonomy): Eukaryota > Metazoa > Platyhelminthes > Monogenea > Mazocraeidea > Diplozoidae > Eudiplozoon > Eudiplozoon nipponicum. Next base: position 73,455 of record JAQBSW010000513.1, read on the forward strand.
TCCATCAGGTTGGTATCATGTACAGACTCAGAAACCATAATGTTAGTACCATGTACCTTTCCGGTACAATAATTTTGGTATCAGTTACTAACACAATAGCCATAGTGTTCGTATCCTTTACAGACTCGGTATATATATTATATAGTGTGAGTTAGCGATGAAGTCGCATTGTCGTAGACTTTAGATGATGTTAGCTTCAGTATTGCAGGTTTACACTTTCGTCTAGAAGATTGTACCGTCCTATTATTCCACATTCTTCGACCAAATATATAGTGGTTAAAGGGCGTAATACCGGCTCCTACTGATGAGTCGCCAGTAAGCACGAAATGAATGTGCATGAGATTATACTTTCCGTTCATGCTGCCTTTGATTTATCCTTCTGGTCACAACTGAACAAATTCACACTTTATTCGTAAAGTTATGCCACAGCAAAACTACCGCTAGTCACACGCATTGGCGCATTTTGTACATCAATGATCATGATCAGAACGCAAAGGTATATTGGCCAACGATTGTCAAACAAAATCAACACAGGCTTAGCATAATCATTACCTGATCAGCGCTTTGACTAACGCAGTACGAACTCCAGTTGTATTCTGCCTTAAAAATATCTAGGCTTCCGTTAACGGTAGCCTTCTTCAATTGGTCTATCCTCATCAATTTTACAAAAAAAACTAATGAAGCATGAACAAAAAGTATAATCTCGTGCACATTTGTTTCGTGCTTACTGGTGACTCATTAGTAGATACCGGTATTAAGCCCTTTACTCACTATATATTTGGTTGAGGAATGTGGGAAAATTGGACGGTACAATGTCCTAGACGAATGTTTAAACCTGCAGTAGTGAAGCTAACATCATATAAAGTCTACACAACCTACATTGAAATCTATCGCGTTGGTACCATTTACCGACTCCGCAACTAAAGTGTTAGTACCATGTACCTTTTCGGTACAATAATGTTGGTATCGGTTACTAACACAATATCCATAGTGTTAGTATCCTTTACAGACTTGGTACATGTATTATATAGTGTGAGTTTGCGTTGAAGTTGTATTGTCGAGACTTTGCTCTTTCTACAATATACAATTTTAAGTTTATACTGACATGTGTAGGTAATTAATGGGTAAGGTCCTTATATCAAGATCGCAACTCTGATTATAATAAATATTGAAGCATGAGCCTGTTAACGAAAGATGAAATATTTAGAAGACAAAAGAACTGTTTTAGTCAAGATGCAGATCAGGTAATTTAGATTAATCAACTTTCACAAAAAATGTTTCATTTAAATAAAATTAAGCATATTCATGTCTGCAGCACTCACTCGTGGTATGCTATCATGTAAATTACTTTACAGAAAATTTCGATTACGAAATTTCTAAGGAGACCCAAATGTAACAATTTTGCTACGGTGTGCGACAGTTTAATCTAAGCAGAATTCGTTTCTATCTAAAGTTCGCGTGTTTGGTTTACAAATGTGTTCACTATAGTGCAATGGTATAACTTATATATTGGTGGCGACAGCCTCAAACATACTATGCACATAATCGATTTCGGATTGTGAAGCCAATAATGGTAATGAAGAACAAATTTTGAGAGAATACAAAGTGCGAGCAGTGAAACTCATTCACCGCAATGCACAGGCAGTGTACTGCTCGTAATGTTCACTTATAAAACAATTTATATTACATTTTCTTTCTTTCTTTTGCGTGTAGCATACTTGCATAGCAATACCTCTTCGAAATAACCACCGCGTCAATTAAAATAGAATTGAACTATTGAGGCCGTGTTTTGTCCTATATATATATGAAGTCTAATGACAATATTTTGGTTATATGCATATTGTCAGTATAAACCCAACATTTCATCAAATAGCAAAGACCATTCGTTCTGTATACTGGTTTCATCAAGAGATTATACCTTCCGTTCATGCTGCCTTTGATTTATCCTTCTGGTCACAACTGAACTAATTTGTTATTACGTTCGCAACACCTAATACATACTTACATATATATTAGATCTTCGCAACAAACAGTATTTAACTGTAATATATTGAATTGAATGATGTCATGCTTACCGCGAAATGTGATAACTGATATCGATCAAGGCCGGAGTGTATGGTTTAACTGGATTAACAGGTGTTCGGAAATTGTTGTAATTCTCATTTTGGGTGAACTTTAGCATAAATTTATATCCATCAGGTTGGTATCATGTACCGACTCGGAAACCATAGTGTTAGTACCCGGTACTCATCTATTTCAAAAAAAGTTATCAGTTACTAACACAATAGCCCTAGTGTTAGTATCCTTTACAGACTCAGTATATATATTATATAGTGTGAGTTAGCATTGAAGTCGCATTGTCGTGGACTTTAGATGATGTTAGCTCCACTATTACAGGTTTACACATTCGTCTAGGAGATTGTACCGTCCTATTATTCCACATTCTTCTACCAAATATATAGTGGTTAAAGGGCGTAGTACCGGCTCCTACTGATGAGTCGCCAGTAAGCACGAAACGAATGTGCATGAGATTATACATTCCGTTCGTGCTGCCTTTGGTTTATCCTTCTGGTCACAAGTGAACTAATTTGTTACTAGGTTCGCAACACCTATTACATATTATTATAATCAAGGTTGCGGTCTTGATATAAACACCTGACCCATTAATTACTTACATATGTCTATATAAACTAAGAATTGTATAGTGTAGAAAAGGCAATTCATCCAGTAGACCGGTTTCGTCCTTATTGGGAACTCATCAAGTACTGGCCAGAATTTGCCGCGGACAGGATACGAACCGCGGCAAATTCTGGCCAGTACTTGATGAGTTCCCAATAAGGACGAAACCGGTCTACTGGATGAATTGCCTTTTCTACACTATACAATTCTTAGTTTATACTGACATATGTAATTAATTAATGGGTCAGGTGTTTATATCAAGACCGCAACCTTGATTATAATAATTGTTATCACCACCCGCGCAACCAATGTTCGTTTAATTATATAAATGTTCATTTCAATACCTAATACATACTTGCATATATATTAGATCTCCGCAACAAACAGTATTTAACTGTAATATGGCCGATTTCTAAATTCCACACAAAGCAAAATTAGAAAAATAAATTTATATATGAACCTTCGTTTCATGCTTACTGGCGACTCATCAGTAGGAGCTGGTATTACCCCCTATAACCACTATATACTTGTGTGAGGAATGTGGAATAATAGCACGGTACAATGTCCTAGACGAATGTGTAAACCTGCAATAGTAAAGCTAACATTATATAAAGTCGCGATAATGCGACTTCAATGCTAACTCACACTATATAATATATATACAGAGCCTATAAATGATACTAACACTATGGCTATTGTGTTAGTAACTGATACCAACATTACAGTACCGAAAAGGTACATGGTATTAACAAAATGGACATCAATGTATGCTATAGTTGTGGATTTGGCCGCATTTTTCTTGTGCGGGACAATTGATAGCACTCTTAGGTCGGTAAAATCCTGAATATTGATCATTTTCAGGTGCTCTGATTATTGGCCTCGATTGATGGGTTCTCACTTGTGCCTTCTTTTTCAAGCCTTACATCAGCTGATTGTCTGAAAATGACGTTGGAACAAGATTTTCCATTGTTCTTTTCCCAATATTTCGAGACATCTTTTCCAGTCTCATCTTTAGGGTTGACATTATACGCACAGGAGTAAAACACTTTTGCCACAAATTTATAAATATTCTTTCATTTATATGCTAATTTAGTGTATTTTAAACGTGTGCATTCGTATATCTAAATAAATATGATTTTATTTAAATATAAAAATAATTTGATTTCAAAATTGTGGAAACTGGTTAACAACATAAAAACTTAATTAAACGTTAGGAAAACTCGATTTTCCAAATTAGTGCATATGTTATTTAAAAAAATGTTTGCTAGGTTTATACAAATACTAATCCCATTAGCTAAACATTTCTCAGTATACCATAAGTTATTTTTGTGTATGTCTAGTTTATATTAAAACATTGATAAGTTTTTTCGTCTATAGCTTAAAACATGGAGATTTAAATTAACATCTTGTGGAGCCGTAATATTTAAATAATTAATTAATAAATATATTAATAATAATATAAATAATATTAATTATAATTGAAATAATGACAATAATAACTACAAAAAGTCGCCATCTAGGTCGCTAATTTATAAGAACAATTTAAATATAAAAACTAGGATTATGTATTCGAAATGTGGCGGTAACTATAAGATAAGAGTAACAATGATAACTGGTACAGGATTTTTGAGAATATTGATGTCGTCAACGTTAAAACAATGCTTCATGTGGGTAAACAAAATGAGGTGTGAGTACGGTGAAATCGATTATACTATGACTTTCTGAACGACATCTAGATGCCGATTGGCGCTGCAGGCAATATCTGAGAACAGCACGTAAATGAATATTTTGTGAAATTACCGATTGAATTAGACATCATTGGCCTGAGACCGTGAAGCTTGAAGATGATTGTGCCAAAGGCAGCAGTCAGCTAGATACTCAGCTTTGCATTATTAAGGTAGCACGCTATAAAATCTGAAGTATAATTAAGAAGCATTAGTACGATAATTATGTCTAACAGTAGGGCTATTCTATACAGGACGGGACGGGAGGGCCGTTTATCATATTCAAAAATTCCGATTTAATGCTGGAAATAAGCATATAAGCCACAAATTTTATTACGGGAATGAAAGGAACAATTTATATTTTCTTTCTGTATTATCTCTGTAATTCATTGAAGAAGTGCAAGCTAACGGCCATCTTAAACTCATAATAGATTAGAGTTTTATCTCAGCGTCTGGAGTGTTGAAAACCCATGCAGACTTGGGAATATGTTGACTTAAGTGAAGATGTCGCGGGTATGGTTTGTGCGTAATGTTTAAGTGACGACTCTGAGATAAATTCGACAGAAAATGACAAATTGAGACTTTATAAGCGGCGGCGATAACTCTCCCTTGACGGCGGAACCAAAAGGGTAATTAACTGTCTTGAAGTAGGGTGCACTTTTCTCCTGACCCTCAGGAAAGCCACGGTTCATAAATCGAGAAATGATATGCTCTATTGCGAAAATGTAATTGTAATTGGAAATCTAGAAAATTCACTGGAATGGAATACGAGATGCGGCAAACTATGCCTGGAATAAAATTAGTCTCGTGATACAATTTCGGATTCTGTAAATTTCTCTCAGTATTAATTCACTAATCATTCAGTAGAAAATTCAGCACTTAAAAAATGGAACAAAGTAGGTTTAATTGTGAAAACTCTTTTGCTGAACGCATTACAGGAATAAAGAAAAGTAGAAAACAATAAGAAATCAATGATTGCAATGGTGGCGAAAATTATTTGAATTAAGTTTGCGAGCTTGAAAAAATAACCAATCCCCTAGTACATATCATTATATAAACCAAATATTGCCTATTGTAGCAAAGACCATTCATCCATCAAAACCGGTTTTGACATGTACTAATCATAATTTTGCCGCGAACATGGCTAGATCCGGGGCGCAATTGCTTCAGAGTCTGTGGCGTCATCTACAACGCAACCCTGCAATAATCGATACACAATTTTCAGTTTTATATTAATTCGTATTTTTGTTAGTTTCTTTAAGGTAGAGCATATATGACGTATCTTTAATCCTAAAGTTCAGACTATCCAACTCCAATGTATTATAATATTTATTATTTATTATTATAATCGGATGTGATACTGAGTTTAGTATTTATACAATTAAATCCTTAATTGAACTGGCGTTGATAACATACGTTGCTTTGTGTATAATGTTATATATATAGTATAAATGTTCACTCCAGTACCACTTCTCCAGATGGTATGTTGTATGTTCTGTAGTGACAAATTGAGGATGGACAGCCAGAACGGTGCGTCGAAAGACATACCACATAGGCTCTGCTTATAGAAAAACGTGAGATCGAATATAGCAAGAAATGTGCTACTAGTGTGCGGCAGAGTGTCGTAGTTGGTGAAGTTCCTGACTCCGAAGAAAATTTGCCTTGGTTCGAGTCCTGTAAGTGCCAAAATTCTGGGCAAAACTTCCCGTGTTTCCAATAAGAAAGAAATCGCTTTACCGAATGAATATTTTCTGCTACATTATACAAGCTTAGTTTATTTTGAAAAATGTATATATACATAACGTGATTTGTTTTTATGTCAAGCTGGCACAGTTAATATAAATAAATCCGTCAATAATTTCGAAATCCATGCACATTTCGCGTGCACAGATCTCTCATTCTATTATGTATAAGTTATTGCGTAACTTTTAGAAGCATATGCACAAATTTGGCAAGAACAAAACGTACAATCTCATGCGTTTTGCAATTACTCTCTGGAGAAACAGATGCGAAATATTTTGTCAATGAACGTAGAACAGTGTGAGGATACAATCATTTATTGCTTTCGGCAATGCGACTTCAAAGCCAAATCGGAATATGCAATATATACTGTGCTAGTAAATAGCATTCCCAGATTGGTAAAACCTTCCTTTGCATTTCAAGGTGCAAAACTTGTTTTATTCATTGCCTGATGGGTTCTCATTGGTCTTGTGTCTCCGAAGCCATCCGTAACTTTCTAAAAATGAATATGAGTAAAGATTTTCCGAAATCTTTATTCAAATTTATTTCCGGGTTTAGAGTCACAGGACAAGTAAGAACCCATCTATCATTAATTTAAAAACAAACTTTGCACCTGAAAATATAAAGAAATCAATATTTTTTCGACCTTAGAGTGAAATCAACTGTTTCACAACCGTCGGTTGTGATATCAGCTCAAACGATGACAGCATTACACAAAAGCCAATTCCGTGTAAGGAATATGAGCCAGTACACTAAAATCCATCAAAATTAATTATGACAAATTCGGACCAAATATCCCTAATCGACATCAGTTATCAAATTTAGTTCTTAATTATAAAATCATTCGTTTAAATATATAATAGTTTAAACATTACTGCAGATATATTGTATATGAATTGGTTATCAGCGTTAAAGTTCATAGAACTTTTATATACTTAACTGAATGGTTTCACGATTTTGATGTAATACACGATAATATCTATCTACGCCAGGATATGTGCATTTGTCGGATTGACAGGTAACTGATTGCAATACATAAATTTGGTGAAATTTGGCCACTTTCTAAAATTCGTGTCGGTGCTTTTATCATGCTGGCTTTGAAGCTCCTGTGTCGAAGACTTTATATAAAATTAACTCCACTACTATTTGATTACACATTCGTATAGAAAACTGTACCATCAATCTTTCCCATATTTTATGACAAAATAAATAATGAGTATAGGGCAAAATACCGGCTCCTGCGGAAGAAAATATACTCTTCGTTATACCATTCATTTCCTATTGGAGCTAAAGTGTTGCTAGGTTCACAATATGGTATGTGTAAAAGAAAATGGAGCGTAGAAAATATTATTCAATAGATAATACCAAAGATGGAATTAAGGTTAAATTGAAAGGAACAAAAATGTAAAAAAAGAAATATATACAATGAAGGAAAAAAGTGGATAGAAATTGTTGAATGAGCAGATGAAAGAATTGATGGCGAGTTTGTTAGAATTTTTGTCACACAATAGATATATAGACAGTTAATCCTATAATTAGACGAACATTGGTTGCGCGGGTGGTGATGACAATTATTTAAATTAAGATTACGATCTTGATATGAACACCTGACGCATATGCACATACATTTGTCAGACAAGGACACCAATAATAAAACTTAGGTACATAAAGGGACATTCACAACTGAACAGATAAACACCATGGCGGCCATAAATATATGCATGAATAGAGGTGGATAGAAATAAAGTTAGAAAGATAGGAATAGTGATAGTTAGATGGTTGGATATATTACTACCATAATCAAAGGTGCGATCTTGATATAAACACCTGACCCACTATAAATATACATTTTCTGTATAAATTAAGCATTGTATAGTGTTGAAAAGCAATTCAACACTACATAGTTTACTTTATACCGACAAATACATGTACATATTGGGCCAGGTGTTTATATCAAGTTCCCAACCTAGATTAGTAGTGGTGGTAATTGCTTCTACCGTCTGCTTATTCGATGGCCATTTAATTATATATAAAGATATATTGACAGATAAATAGATGAATATGTTTAGATAAATATACCGTTGGTTAGAAATATGGATAATATATTATCGAAGGTAAATTGAGAGGTAGAGAAATAGGTATACAGAAGAATAGGTATATATATATATATATATATATATATATATATATATATATATATATATATATATATATATATATATACATGAATAGAAAGGTGAACGAACTATCGAGGATCAAACCGCATTGAATATATATGGAAATCAAATTAAGATATGCGGCTCTCATCTCTAGCAGTCTTGCATATATATTCAATGCGGTTTGATCCTCGATAGCCAGTTTGCCGTCGTACGCTGATGATGATCATGGAAGATCGAAACGCGTCAGTGCGTTGCGGCTGGCGGTAGTTTTGTTACGTTGTTCGAAGACTGGTTAAATTCGATGGGTTTGGTGTTTACTTCAAGCTCGCAAACTTGATTTAAAGCATTGTTACCACCACCCGCGCAAACAATCATTGTTAAATTGAACTGTTAGAAACTGTTTGTGGCAGAGAAATAATATATGTGCAATGTTATATTAGGTGGTACGAACCTAGCAAAATATTAGATCAAATATGACCATAAGGATAAACAAATACATTATGAACGTAAAATATAATCTCGTGCACATTCGTTTCGTGCCGGTATTACGCCCTTTACTCACTATATATTTTGGTAAGGAATGTGGGAAATGAGGATAGATAAAATTACTAAACGAATATAGGTTGAGCGGTTGGTGATGACAATTGCTTAAATGAGGTTTACAATCTTGATATAAACGCTTGACTAATTGTGTGCATTCATTTGTCAGTATACAATAAGCTTCGTGTAATGTTGAAAGGCAGTTCTACATTACACCATGCTTAGCTCATACTTATAAATTTATTTACACAATGAGTCAGGCGTTTTTATCACGATCGAAACCTTGATTTACGTAATAGATAAACTCATTATCTCATCGACATTCTGATTAACACAGGATAAATTTATTGATTGAGCGGTTAGTGGTAATAATTTTTAAAATCAAGTTTGCGAGTTTGAAGTAAACACCAACCCCATTGTATTTAACCAGTTGTCAAAGAACAAAGCAGAAGTACAATCGGATTGGAGTTTACTACAAGCTCGCAAACATTATTTAAGGAATTTTTTCAACCACCCGTGCAATCAAAAGTAACTTATTGCATTACCTAATAATATATATATATATATATATATATATATATATATATATATATATATATATATATATATATATACGGTGATGGTCAAACAGTTAATGTTCGTGACTGCATAGTAATGATGCTGTCGATGTGTCTAGTCAAGTTCAATTTATACGAGACTGCTAGAGGTGAGAGCCGCATATCTAATTTTGCTTTCCATATATATGCATTGTAGTTTGATCCTCGCTAGTCAGTTTGCCGTCGTAATCTGATAATGATCATGGAAGGTCGAAACGTGTCAGTACGTGTGACTGACGGAATTTTTTCTGTTTTTCGGTAACTGATTAAATACAATGGAATTGGTATTTAATTCAATCGCGCAAAATTTTTTCTTTAAGTTATTCGGAAACTCTCGGTCGTTGCCTTATTCACCAAAAGTTTTACAAAGAAATTTATGAAGATAAATAAATTGATTTGAAAATATATGGATAGTTAGAAATATATATGCGTGTATAAATTTATCGCTAGATGGATGAATAAATTGCTAGAATAATAGATTTATATACAGATATTTTGTTAGAAAGATCGCGGATAGCGAAAAAGCTCAACAGATTGATTTTTTATTTATTTTTTCGAATTACCTGTAGATAGATACATAAAGTAATAGTTAAATCGAAATACATGTAATGTGATAGAAAGTTAGATGGATGAGTAGAAATATATAAATAGGTGGATAAATACATAAAGAGACAAATAAATAGTTTTATAGATAGATATATAGATGAAAGATAGATAGACACATCGAAAGAAAGAAAGAAAAGTCAATAGGTATATATATATATAAAGTTAGATAAGCAATAAGTTAGATCGAAAGATAAATTGGTAGATTGGCAGACAAGAACAGATTGGGAGCAGATGTGCCCTTAAGCATGAGCAAACTACAGGCTTGGAAAGAAATGAAATTGCTTAATTGGACTACGTAAAATGAATAATTTTAAAGAAGAAAAATGATATGTAAGCGAAGCGAATGTGTAAAATTTTCTCAAACAGACGAATGACTCTATTTAGATAGGCCACTAGTTAACACTGAACGAATGTCCAGTGTCATACATGTAAAAATAAAGTGACATAAACACACGTACTAACCATTTAATATATATATATATATATATATATATATATATATATATATATATATATATATATATATATATTAACCGTCACTGCAAAAACCAAACCATCCATTCATGTGACATTTCTAACACAACGCATAGAAACTTTCATTGATTCGTCTGATAAACAGTTTAGCTCAGAGTAAAATTTGTGACTTTGAGTAGTAAATAATAAGATCTTCACCAAATATATGTTTTTTTTTAAAAATTTACCTTCATCTATTCAATGGTTGTGTTTCCTTTCAACTGAAAAATTAATTGCATATAACTGAGGAACACAAAGGAAATTATTTAAGTAGACAAATGTATCACTATTTTGCTATATGTATAGGTAGATCAAGAGAGAGTTACTTTTAGCAATACGGTGATAGTATATAGACATAAATAAAGATAGATATATAGACAGATAGATAGATAGATATATAGATAGATATATAGATAGACAGACAGACAGATAGATAGATAGATAGATAGATAGATAGATAGATAGATAGATAGATAGATGGACAGACGGACGGACGGACAGACAGACAGACAGACAGATAGATAGATAGATAGATAGATAGATAGATAGATAGATAGATAGATAGATAGATAGATAGATAGATAGATAGATAGATAGATAGATAGATAGATAGATAGATAGATAGATAGATAGATAGATAGATAGATAGATAGATAGATAGATAGATAGATAGATAGATAGATAGATAGATAGATAGATAGATAGATAGATAGATAGATAGATAGATAGATAGATAGATAGATAGATAGATAGATAGATAGATAGATAGATAGATAGATAGATAGATAGATAGATAGATAGATAGATAGATAGATAGATAGATAGATAGATAGATAGATAGATAGATAGATAGATAGATAGATAGATAGATAGATAGATAGATAGATAGATAGATAGATAGATAGATAGATAGATAGATAGATAGATAGATAGATGAGTTAATGGATGGATGGATGGTAGGATAAATTGGTTGATGGATAAATGAATGGATGAATGTATTAATTGTTGCATAGGTTGGTGGATAGGCATGAATTCATTTCGGCCAATTTTTCAATTATATCGATTCATATATTTTTTGTACACATTTGCATATCAATATGCACACAGATGTCGTTACAGACACTTCCACTTCGAACGAAATTCTCAGTACTAATAGGCTTTTATTTTATACATATTTCTGTCTTTATAAGCAGCTGACAGATGTTTGCATTTTAGCAGATGTTAAGAATCAATTTTAATACTCTGCATAGAAAACAATCAATTTGAAATAAATATTTAACAGATAACCTGCAAAATGGCATGTGAATATAGATAACGTATAGTTGTATTCTTTAATTCACTTCGATTCATGAAATGTTGCAGATACGTTTGCAGAATTCTGGACAAAGTAACCAAATGTGGGAAACTTTGATGATTAAACAAGTTTCGGAACTAAAATGACGCACTGAATCTGGAATGGCCAGTTTTAAATTTTCCACAAGTTATGCTACTATAGTAATAAAATTGTTTAGGTGTATATCTCCAGATAGCAAACTATATTTCACGAAATTTTGAGCAAACCAGCGATCAAAGGAATAATGCTGAATAAAGCGAGCTGGAAAGTAGCAAAGTTACCAACACTCATAGAAAACGCAATTTGAAGTGAAGAAAGTTGCAATGCACCACATGCATTAGAAGAGAAATGTAAATTCTACAATCTAAATTGCTGAATAAAAATTAGAATTTCAGTATTGTGGTTTGGATAAACCATTGTATTATTAATATCGACAAATTAAGCACGGAGAGTCTAGTAACAAAAATGCTGATGCTGACTATTGCCTGCATTCAATATCCAAATAAAGCAACTTTTAATTAGTGCGCCATTCCTGACAAAAATGGGAGTGTGTTAGCTTTTCATTTAAAAGGATAAACAAATAGTATATGTTCGAAAATACAATTAAACTAACATTGATTCGGCGGGTGGTGGTAAAAATTATTTAAATCAAGTTTGCGAGCTTCAAGAAAACACAAATCCCATTGTACTTAGATATTCGGCCGTAACCTCTAGTAATCTCCCAAACATTTTACTTGACAGGAAATTTCGACTGCACAATTTTTAATTTAGTCACGAACATAAACTTTTTGCAGCTATATAGGTAAAACAATTAAACAATCAATTTTTGCGCAGGTGGTGGTAACAATTCTGAAATTTCTGAATTTTGTCAGCCAGTATAAATATGATCATATAGAACCTGAAGTGCATAAAATAATAAAATATTCCTTGATACTGTGACTTGAAATATGGTATCAGTTATTCTGCACCAAGTATCAATTTATTTTTTTAGATCGCGATAAGTTTATCCAAGTCAAAAGGGCCAAATGGAATAATTTCATACACAATTGTGCGTCGTGCCTATTATTGACTCACCAGTAGATATCGGCATTGCACAAAATACCCACCGTCTATAAAGTTAAATATAGGACAGTTCAATAAAGCAATATACTATAAGCTTTAAAAGAAACATGCTGCACGATAAGGAATAGATGAAGCACCATGACCTTGTCGGGAGCAACAATGTGTTTGATTCCACTATCCTCCTGATTAATCCAAAATACACATAGAGTGGCTACAGACTGGGTATATATATTAAATATAGTGAGTCAGCTTTGAAGTCGCATTGTCGAAGACTTTATATGAATTTGGCTTCACCACTACAGGTTTACAAATTCTTAGAGGAGGTAGTACCGTCCTATTTTCTCGCATTCCTCACCCCAATATAAAGCGGGTAAACGGCTTAATACCGGTACCTGTTGATGAATCGCTAATAAGCAGGAAAATAATGTACACAAAATTATTCTTCTGGTCAAATTTGAACTAATTTATCATTAGTTGCGCAACACCTAATACAAAATTGCATATATATTAGTTCTCTGTTAAAAACAGTATCTAACTGTTATATATATAATTAAATGATATCATGATTACCGCGAAATGTGATAAGTGATATCTATCAAGGCCAGAGTGTATGAATTTGCTGGAGTTACAGCTGTTCAGAAATAGTGGTAATTCTCTATTTTGGTGAACTTTAGCATACATTGATATCCATCATGTTGGTACCATGTACCGACTCAGCAACAATAGTGTTAGCAATATGTACCAGTCCAAAACCACAATGTTGGTATCGAGTACTGACACAATAGCCATAGTGTTGGTATCCTTCACAGATTCGGTATATATATATATATATATATATATATATATATATATATATATATATATATATACATATATATATATATTATATATATAGTGAGTTAGATTTAAAGTCGAATTGTCGAAGACTTTAAATATGATCAGCTTCACTGCTCTAGGTTTAAACATTGGTATAGGAGAATTTACAATCCTATTGTAATACCGGCCCCTACTGATGGGTCACCAATAAGCACGTTCATGCTGTTTTTGGACCAATTATTTTTGGTCTCACATATCCTCCAGTGCATTTAGCCAGATACCTCATGCGTAATTCATAAATGCATATTTGTGAGCGCATTGAAACGAACAAACTGTATAAATATCTAGAACATGTAACGAACGAGTTAGCAAGATAATAATATGCTAGTTTGACTAGGTAGTCATATATTTTTGATAAGTTGATTTGTTCATCTATGCAATTGATTGTCAGTTCTCAACATGGTATCATTAATCTATCTGTCGCGTGCCCAAATGTTTCCTCTCTACCCGATAACTTTAATTAAGCGTTCACATGGATTTAATTCGCTAAAAGCTTAGCGGAATGTTTTTATAAGAAATATTTTTTTAAATAAGCAAGTACTTTTCCCATAAATTAAATATTTGACCAAAATTTGAGTCAACCATGTGACATAGCACGTGAAAGTATGTATTAGGCGTTGCGAACCTAATAACAAAATAGATCATTTGTGACCAGAAGGATAAACCAAAGACAGCATGAACGGAAAGTACAATCTCATGCACACTCGTTTCGTGCTTACAGGCGACTCATCAGTAGGAGCCGGTTTTACGCCCTTTAACCACTATATATTTGGGTGCGGAATGTGGGATAATTGGACAGTACATTCTCCTAGTCGAATGTATAAACCTGTAGAGGGGTAGCTAACTTGGTTTAGTCTCGAAAATGCGACTTCAGCAATAACTCACTCTATATAATATATATACCAAGTCTGTAAAGGATACTAACATTTTGACTATGGAATTAGTAACCGATAGCAACATTATAATACCGAAAAGGTACATGTTACTAACACTATGGTTTTCAAATTGGTACATGGTACTAAAATAATGTACATCAATATATGCTATAGTACACCGAAATTGACAACTAAAAATATTTCTGAACACCTGTTACTCCAGTAAATCCATACACTCTGGCCTTGATCGATATCAGTTATCACATTTCGCGGTAAGCATGACATCATTAAATTTAATATATAACAGTTAAATACTGCTTGTTGCGGAGACCTAATATATATGCAAGTATGTATTAGATATTGTGAAACTAGTAACAAATTAGTTCAATTGTGACCAGAAGGATGAACCAAAGACAGCATGAACGGAAAGCATAATGTCATTCTCATTCGTTTCGTGCTTACTGGCGACTCATCTGTTGGAGCCGGTTTGACGCCCTTTAAAAACTATATGTTTGGGTGAGGAATGTAAGATAAAAGCACGATATAATATCCTAGACGAAAGTGTAAACCTGTAGAGGAGAAGCTAACATCGTATGGTCTGGACAATGCGACTTCAACACTAACTCATTCTATATAATAGATATATCGAGTCGGTTAAGGATACTAACACATTGACTATTGTGTTAATAACCGATACCAACATTAAAGTACCGAAAAGGTACATGTTACTAACACTATGGTTTCCAAATCGGTACATGGTACTAAAATAATGTACATCAATGTATGCTATAGTACACCGAAATTGAGAATTACAAATATTTCTGAACACCTGTTACTCCAGTAACTCCATACACTCTGACCTTGATCGATATCAGTTATCACATTTCGCAGTAAGCATGGCATCACTAAATTCATTATATAACAGTTAAATACTGTTTGTTGCGAAGAGATAATATATATGCAAGTATGCATTAGGTATTGCGATCCTAGTAACAAATTAGTTCAGTTGTGACCAGAAGGATAAACCAAAGAGAGCATGAACGGAAAGTACAATCTTATGCACATTCGTTTCGCGCTTACTGGCGACTCATTATTAGGAGCCGGTTTTACGCCCTGTAACCACTATATATTTGGGTAAGAACAGATAATGTTTGTCCCGTAGGAACTCCTTTAACTTGTAGATATAAATTATTTCTAAATATAAAGTATATAGAGGACATATATATTTTAAACATTTCCATAATACTCCTTAACATAATTTTACTACCTTCTAGTATATCAGGATATTCATTTAAACGACGTTGGACACACTCTAATACAACCTACACCGGAATATAAGTAGACATATATACCACATCCAGGCTTTCCGATTTTTCATTCTCCAATAATTTATAATTACCATTAACGTGAGTAAAGTAATAAGTGTGCTTTAATGTATAATCTAGAATAAAGGTGTATTTACGTATTCTATTGCATAGAAATTTGGACATTTTATAAATTGGAGAATTCTGAACATTTACGATTAACCTAAGTGGATTATCTTGTTTATGAATCCATACTAAACAATACACTCTGAGAAGGAGTGCATCTTTGTATCAATGATTTTCAAAGCACTGAGTATAATTCCCCAAACCCAATAATTTTATTAATCAAATTTTTAACCTTACCTAGTAACTTATCAGTTGGGTACTTATTTAGTTTATGATAAGCTTCTTTATTATTTAATTTTAAATACAACCTATCATCATAATCCATCTAATTCATCCCCACTGTTGCTCCAAATTTATCTGCTTTTGAGCGCATTATTTTATTAGGTAACAAATTCGATCTCAATATTTCAATTCATAATTCGGCTTATACTTATCTATCCATAGACGATAAATTTATTATTTTTCTTTAAATCAAGTTTGCGAGCTTGAAGTAAACAACAATCCCATTGTATTTAATCAGACATCGAACAACATAACAAAATAACCGCCAGCCGCAACGCACTGACGCGTTTCGACATTCCATGATCATCATCAGAGTACGACGGCAAACTAAATATTGAGGATCAAACCGCATTGAATATATATAGAAATCAAAGTTAGATATGTGTCTCTCATGTCTAGCATTCTCGCATACATTGAACTTGACTGGAAATGTCGTCTGCATAATTTCTAGGCATTCACGAACATTAACTTTTTGCAGCTTTCGCCACATATACATATATAGGCAATACAATTTAACAATAATTGATTGCGCGGGTGGTGGTAATAATTCTTAAATCAAGTTTTCGAACTTCAAGTCAACACCGATCACATTGTATTTAACCAGTCATCGAACAACATTACAAAACTACCGCCAGCCGCAACGCACTGACGCGTTTCTACCTTCCATGATCATCATCAGAGTACGACAGCAAACTGACTATCGAACATTTCCAGTCAAGTTCAATATATGCGAGACTGCTAGAGGTGAGAGCCGTATATCTAAATTTGATTTTCATATATATTCAATGCGTTTTGACCCTCGATAGTCGGTTTGCCGTCGTACTCTGATGATAATCATGGAAGGTCGAAACGCGTCAGTGCGTTGCGGCTGGCGGTAGTTTTGTTATGTTGTTCGACGACTGGTTAAATACATTGGGATTGGTATTTACTTCAAGCTCGCAAACTTGATTTAAAGAATTGTTTCCACCACACGCGCAATCAATTATTGTAAAAATTTATTACGTGTTTGGTTGGTATTTAAAGATAATCGATTTCTTATTATTTTTTTATTAGAAATGGAAATTCAAATACATGTGTAAATTTAGTAATAAATGATTATAATAATAGTTATCACCTCACACTTTTCGTTGCCTAGATTTCCAATAACAGTTGATTTTATCTTTCAACAAAACACTCGGTCCACCTAAACCAGAGCGACGTAAGAGAAAATTTGTAGAAAAAAATATTATGCGCTTTATTAACAGCAGCGAATTACATTTAAATGAAAGAAATATGCTGACGCGCTTACTTTAGAGACCGAACAAATAAAATGTATATTAAACAAACATTAGTTGTGCGGACACTATAACATTTACTATAATAAAGGGTGCGACATTGATATAAATACCAGAACCGTAATGTACATAAATTTGTATAAAATATGCATTGTATAGTGAAGAAAAAGTAATTCATCCAATAGACCGTCATCGTACTTATTGGGAGCTTACCACGTAAGGTCCAGAATTTGCCACGTACAGCGCTCGAATATGAGTAAGTGACTTCGGATTTTGGTGCTCCGAGCACTGAGTCTCTCTGTTATAACGCAGTTCGTTTAATTAGATAAATTTTCAATTGAATACCACTTAACAGTGTATCGTGGTGTCTGTTCTATTATGACAGATTGGAGATGGTTAGTTGGGAATTTGGATCAAAAGTTAACCAACCGAAATTAGTTAGTATTTAAATGAAAACAATGCGTAGTGAGCGATAGGTTGACACTGTGGTTAGAGCATCAGTTTCCCAGGCAATGATGCCGAGATTCCAGCCCTGTCTGCGGCAAATGCGAAAGAGTATGTGAAGAGATTCGAATATGGACGTAGCCAGTCTACTGGATGAATCATGCTTTCTACACAATATAATTATTAGTTTATAATGACAAATGTATGCACATAATGAGTCAGGTGGTTATCTCTACATCGCAACCGCGATTAATGCAATTAAATAAGCATTGAATAAGATAGAAAACGTATTTCATACAATACAACAAAACTACCGTCAGTCATACGTACTGATGGGTTTCGATCTTTCATGACCATCAACAGAGTACGACTGCTAACTGACTAGCTAGGATAAAATCGCAATGCATATATATGTAAAGCAAAATTAGATATGCGGCTCTCATCTCTAGTAGTCCAGCACACACTGTACTTAAAAGGAAATATTGGCTGCAAAATATCTATGCAGTCACGAATCTTAAATTTATGCAACTTTCGCCTCATATATATATATATATATATATATATATATATATATATATATATATATATATACAAGTAACACAATTGAACAAGCATTGATTGCGCGGGTGGGGAAATAATTTTAAATGAAGTTTGCGAGCTTGAAATAAACGCGAATCCAATTGTTATTAACCAATCCAACAAATAAGATATGCAAGTATGTATTAGGTGTTCCAAACCTAGTAACAAATTAGTTCAGATGTGACCAGAAGGATAACCCAAAGGCAGCATGAACGGAAAGTGTAATCTCATGCACATTCGTTTCGTGCTTACTGGCGACTCATCAGTAGGAGCCGGTATTACGTCATTTAACCACTATATATTTGGGTGAGGAATGTGGGCAAAAAGGACAATAAAATCTCCTAGACGAATGTGCAAACCTATAGTAGTGAAGCTAATAGCAAATAAAGCCTCGAAAATGCGATTTCCACGCTAACTCTATTATACCGGCTCCTACTGATGAGTCGCCGGTAAGCACGAAATGAATGTGCACGAGATTATACTTTCCGTTCATACTGTCTTTGGTTTATCCTTCTGGTCATAACTGAACTAATTTGTTACTAGGTTAAATATTGTTTGTTGCGAAGAGCTAATATATATGCAAGTATGTATTAGGTTTTACGAACCTAGTAACAACTTAGTTCAGTAGTGACCAGAAGGATAAACCAGAGGCACCGTGAACGGAAAGTATAATCTCATGCACATTCGTTTCGTGCTTACTGGCGACTCATCAGTAGGAGCAGGTATTACGCCCTTTAACTACTATATAGTTGGTAGAAGAATGTGGAATAAGAGGACGGTACAACTTCCTAGACGAATGTGTACATCTGTAATAGTGAAGCTAACATAATCTAAAGTCAACGACAATGCGACTTCAATGCTAACTCACACTATATAATATATATACCGAGTCTGTAAAGGATACTAACACTATGACTATTGTGTTAGTAACTGATACCTTTTTTGAAATCGATGAGTACCGGATACTAACACTATGGTTTCCGAGTCGGTACATGATACCAACCTGATGGATATAAATGTATGCTAAAGTTCACCCAAATTGAGAATTACAACAATTTCCGAACACCTGTTACTCCAGTTAAACCATACACTCTGGCCTTCATCGATATCAGTTATCAAATTTCGCATAAATTTATATCCATCAGGTTGGTATCATGTACCGACTCGAAAACCATAGTGTTAGTATCCAGTACTCATCGATTTCAAAAAAGGTATCAGTTACTAACACAATAGCCATAGTGTTAGTATCATTTACAGACTCGGTATATATATTATATAGTGTGAGTTAGCATAGAAGTCGCATTGTCGTTGACTTTAGATTATGTTAGCTTCACTATTACAGATGTACACATTCGTCTAGAAGATTGTACCGTCCTCTTATTCCACATTCTTCTACCAACTATATAGTGGTTAAAGGGCGTAATACCGGCTCCTACTGATGAGTCGCCAGTAAGCACGAAACGAATGTGCATGAGATTATACTTTCCGTTCATGCTGCCTTTGGTTTATCCTTCTGCTCAATACTGAACTAATTTGTTACTAGGTTCGCAAAACCTAATACATACTTGCATATATGTTAGCTCTTCGCAACAAACAGTATTTAACTGTAATATATTGAATTGAATGATGTCATACTTACCGCGAAATGTGATAACTGATATCGATCAAGGCCAGAATGTATGGATTTACTGGAGTAACAGGTGTTCAGAAATAGCGGTAATTCTCAATTTCGTTGAATTATAGCATACCTTGATATCTATCATTTTGGTACTATGTGCCGACGATACTATGTTTCGCGAAAGCTGCTAAAATATATTATGCGTATCTGCATAGAAATTGTGCAGCTAACATTTTATTTGAGACAACTAGGTGTGAGACCTTCTTTAAATATATATATATATATATATATATATATATATATATATATATATATATATATATATATTACACTGTATATTTCTAATTAAGAAGAAAAAACACATTAATATCAAAGTGGATAATAGCCATTTATTTCGAGAATACTAAACTTCACTCGACAATATTTCATTTATATACATTCCGGGTTTTCATTTGAATATGTGGGTGGCAACAAATATGACTCGGTTTTCTAATTCTTGTTTTGGCTGATTGGTAAGTGTGTATTCGTTTGTGTTTGTGTGTGTGCCTGTTTGCATGTAAAGTTCCTTATCACTGTATAGAAAAGTGATGCCTGAGATCTGGTCATTATTGTATTGATGGCTCCTACTGATGAGTCGCCAGTAAGCACGAAACGAATGTGCATGAGATTATACTTTCCGTTCATGCTGCCTTTGGTTTATCCTTCTGGTCACAACTGAACTAATTTGTTACTAGGTTCGCAAAACCTAATACATACTTGCATATATATTAGTTCTTTGCAACAAACAGTATTTAACTGTAATTAACCTTCTGTTCGAATTGTTCGCTGTTACATGTAAGATAGCTATTTATTATTATCAAGGTTGCGGTCTTGATATAAACACCTGACCCATTAATTACTTATATATGTCAGTATAAACTAAGAATTGTATAGTGAAGAAAAGACAATTCATCCAGTAGACCGGTTTCGTCCTTATTGGGAACTCATTATGTACTGGCCAGAATTTGCCGCGGACAGGACTCGAACCTGGGCACGTCTGCTTCGGAATCTGGTGCTCTAACCACTGAGCCATCCTGCCGCACCAGATTCCGAAGCAGACGTGCCCAGATTTGAGTCCTGTCCGCGGCAATTCTGGCCAGTACATGATGAGTTCCCAATAAGGACGAAACCGGTCTACTGGATGAATTGACTTTTCCATACTATAAAATTCTTAGTTTATTTTGACATATGTAAGTAATTAATGGGTCAGGTGTTTATATCAAGACCGCAACCTTGATTATAATAATTTTTATCATCGCCCGCGCAACAAATGTTCGTTTAATTATATAAATGTTCATTTCAATACCACTTACCCATGTAGTGTGGTGTCTGTTAAGTAATGACAGATTAGGGATTGTTAGTTGGAGCTTTGTGTCTAAATGGATGCCATATGAGCTCCACCTAAAGGAAATATAGGCTAACCAGGTTACATTAGTTAGTATATAACTGAAAATTGTGTGTAGTGTAGTGTGCGGCAGGATAGCTCAGTGGTTAGAGCACCAGATTCCGAAGCAGACGTGCCCAGGTTCGTATCCTGTCCGCGGCAAATTCTGGCCAGTACTTGATGAGTTCCCAATAAGGACGAAACCGGTCTACTGGATGAATTGCCTTTTCTACACTATACAATTCTTAGTTTATACTGACATATGTAAGTAATTCATGGGTCAGGTGTTTATATCAAGACCGCAACCTTGATTATAATAACTGTTATCACCACCCGCGCAACCAATGTTCATTTAATTATAAGATAGCTATTTTACTGAGTGTGCCCTTTCGTTAAAAATTTTGGCGCAAATTTGTGTTTTGAACATGGTCACAGCGCCAGTGTGGATTGCAATGTTGAACGCCCTTATTGTTTGGAAGTTTCTGTCACCTTATGTGCATCTGTTTTTTCCTCTTTAGTTTGTTGCCAATACGATTGAATGTTTGTCGATTCTGGTCGAGGGCCTTTTCGGTCTCGCCTGGATATTAGTAAATTGTTCTTGAATTTTGTTATTTGTAGCCAGTCAATTAGAATATCATGTTTCTGAAACTTGAGTATTCATGTCAGTTGCTTGTTGTTTTATATAAAGGGCTTCATAAATAAATAATAATAATATATAAAACAACAAGCACCTGACCTTAATATTCAAAAGTTTCATCAATATGATATTCTAATCGACTGGCCACGAATAACAAAATTCAACAACAATTTACTAGTATCCAGGCAAGACCGAACAGGCCCTCCACTAGAATAAACATACATTCAATCGGATTGGCAACATAGAAATTGTGCAGCCGACATTTCCAGTCAAGTTCAATGTATGCGAGACTGCTAGAGGTGAGAGCCGCATATCTCAATTTGATTTCCATATATATTCAATGCGGTTTGATCCTCGATAGTCAGTTTGCCGTCGTACTCTGATGATGATCAAAGAAGGTCGAAACGCGTCAGTGCGTTGCGGCTGGCGGTAGTTTTGTTATGTTGTTCGACGAGTGGTTAAATAAAATGGGATTGGTGTTTACTTCAAGCTCGCAAACTTGATTTAAAGAAACTGAAGAGGAAATAAAAGACGCGCATACGGTGACACAAGTTTCCAAAGAATATGAGCGTTCAACAGTGCAAGCCGCACTTGCGCTGTTACCAAGTGAAGAACATATATTTGCACAAAAAGGTGAATTGAAAGACTACATTCGGAAAAATAGCTCTCTTACACGTAACAACGAACAATTCGAACAGAAGGTTAATTCTCAAGCCATCAATACAATAATGACCAGATCTCAGGCATCATTTTGCAATACAGTGATAAGGAACTTTACATGCAAACAGGCACACATACAGACACAAGCGAATACACACTTACCAATCAGCCAAAACAAGAAATAGAAAACCGAGTCATATTTGTTGCCACCCACATATTCGAATGAAAACCCAGAATGTATATAAATGAAAGATTGTAGAGCGAAGTTTAGTATTCTCGAAATAAATGGCAATTATCCACTTTGTTATAATGTTTTTTCTTCCAAATTATAAATATACTGTGTAATATTCGAAGTCAATGGACATTATATATATATATATTTATATTTATATATATATATATATATATATATATATTCTATGCGGTTTCATCCTTGCTTGTCAGTTTGCTGTCGTACTCTGATGATGTGCATGGAAGTTGGAAACGCGTCAGTACGTGTGACGAATGTTAATTTTGCTATGATGTTCGACGACTGATGAAAAAAAATGGGATTGGTGTTTACTCAAATTCGCAAACTTGATTTAATGTATTGTTACCACCACCTGCGCGTTCATTGTATGTTTAATTCAGCGTATGCATCGGTGTGGACCGGAGCTTAGTAAATTTCTGTCACGAACGGGGCTTGGACTGGAGCATGCTTGTTTCGGAGGCTATGAATTTAATCACTGCACCATTATGCCGCACACTACACACAATTTTCGGATAAATATTAAATTTAGGTTTCTGATTAGACTTTTTATCAGGTAGCCTTATGTTTTCGGTCTGAATTTCCAACTAGCCATCCATAACGGCTCATCATAGAACATCTATTACGCCACCTGTGTAAATGTTAATTAATTAATAATTTATACAGTTAAACGTTTTTTGGATTTGTGCCTATGGCAGTATCACAAACTTGATTTAATTAATTGTTATCACTATCCACTTAATCACGGATTTTTTAAATTAATACCTAGACTGTAATGCGGGTTACTATTTTGTGAGTTGAACTTGTATTCATGTGAAATGATGAAGTGTTACTAAACTATCCAAGACATGTCTTTCATGTAAGCGATACAGAATCTGATGCGGTCCATGTACGTATGGAGTAGTGTGAGTTTGTGTTTGTGTGTGTGTTGTTGAGATTGAAAATCACTTGGTAAAAATTATGCCCATTCATGTTAACGATCAAGCATTTATTTGCTTCATTGATACGCTTGTACTTATAGGATTTTTAAGAATGGATAAATTTAAGTTCAGCAATTTTTACGCATTTTTTATTTGATATGCAAAATAAGTTCTGTATGAAAGTAAACATTTACTGAAAGCATGTGTAAACAACATATAAAATTGACCACTACTTTTCGCCCGAACTCGCCTCAACTGCAATATCTGATACATTATGTAGCCAGTTTTTAGTATACATAAGGGATTATATTGGATTATAAACATAATTTACATAACACCAAACAAGAAGCGGGATACATAATTGCTGATGCCCGTATAATCGCACTCACTCACACATCCAAACATTTCACCAGTGTTTATTCAAATCATGTATGAGCTGAAACGAACATTGGTCGCGCTGGCGGTGATAAAAATTACTATAATCATGGTTGCGATCTTGATATAAGCACCGGGCCCATTAAATAAATGCATTTGTTTATACTGACATATGTAACTAATTAATGGGTCAGGTGCATGCATGAATTTCTTTTGTTTATTTAGCTGATGATAAAGGAAGTTGCATAAAACAGCCTCCGTTGGGTGTAATCTTTCTCCATATTTGAACTGTGTTCAGCATGATTACTCTTAATTCTTCCGATATTTTGTGCTGAGATTTGTTGATCATTGGAATTACTGACGTAAGTGCCGGAAAGTTGCTTTCTCCAACTAATATCTGTAAGCGATTGTGTATTGGAGTTGCGCACCTAGTAACAAATTAGTCTAAATTTGACCAGAAAGGTAAATCAAAATCAGCATGGAAAGAAAGTAAAATCCCGTACTCATTCGTTTCGTGCTTACAGGCGACACATCAGTAGGAGCCAGTATTATGCCATTTACCCACTATATATTTGGGTGAGGAATGTGGGAAAATACGACGGTATAATCTTCTATACTAATGTGCAAATATGCAATAGTTAAGCTAACTTGTACCGTCCTATTTTCCAATATATCTTGCCCAAATATACTGTGGGTTAAGAGCATAATATCGTTTCCTACTGATGAGGCGCCTTTAAGCACAAAACGAATGAGCACGAGATTATGCTTTCCGTTCATGCTGTCTTTCATTTATCCTTCAGGTCATTATTGAACTAATTTGTTACTAGGTGCGTAACTCCTTATACATAATTGCATATATATTGGTTTTTCGCCATAAAGAGTATCTAATCAATATCTGCATCTTCGGCATGGCTTACATTCTGACCACACGTACGCCGAATTTTTTTGTTTGTTTGAGACAGCGTACGATGTTATCGATTTCATTAGAATTGGCTCAGGCGGTTCGTTTTTTAATTTTTCCACAAGCATATTAATCATATGCCATTTTGAATCCCCGATAGTATCCTATTTTCATTATTTGCTTGACATTATTTGAATTTTTGTTCATATTTTTCAGTTGATTTATATAATGGTTAGTATTCAAGAGAGCTATACTTTTTGAGCCACAATATTTTGAGCTCTTCTATGTGCTCTTATTTTACAACAATCAATCACCTGTGTCTCATAGGAAACACGTAGTTCAGCTTTCAATTTGAAGCAAATTCATATTTAGAAAAATCCTTTTGTAACCGTCACATAGACTTTCCAGTGCCGATTTTGTTACCCCAGTCGTCTGGTTTTTATCCCTTGCCAATATATAGAAATTTTGTTCAATAAAAAATATTTCTTCCAGTTTATCCGACAAGGTCCATCTCGTAAAGTTGAAAAAACGTGTCATTTTTCACTTGCTATGTATTTGGAGGCTTGTTAATTATAAACTTTATCTTTGTGTATTTTTTTCTTCTCTCTGTTGATGGCATTCATAACCTAACAATTAACAGCTTTCTTGAACACTAAAAGTTCGCATGGATGAAGAATACTGAAACAAAGTTCCGACGCTGAGATCTAGCTGTCCACATCGTCGTATAGCATGTTCTCTGTCTTTTTAATTATTTATTTCTTATTTGCATATGTCGAAGCTGGAAAGCATACTTTGATATCTTCGCGGAAATTTGTCATTTTCGATGCCCCACAGATAAAATATTTTCCTTTCACAGGTCTCGCCCTATCTACTTTTAAGTGAGGTATAGTTATTGAAGTTAAGCAGCCTTAAAATGCACCGATTCACCTTAATTAAGCTTATAGGTTCCAAAATATTTGCGAAGTATGTATAGTAATACGCGGTCGAGATTTCTATGAAGGTTGTTAGAGTATCAAGGCTTTACTCATGTACATTTGTGACATAATTTTACAAAGAAAAGATATTATTGTAATTAATTGGTGATTATTATTTAGGTCTAGCGGTAAACTGGAATCCAGGTAGTTTAATATTAATTGCTCGATTACCTTTAAGGATAAGGAATCTCAGAGATTAACCTATAATTATTAGTAACAACAAGTCTGTTCCAATATATTTAAAATACTGAAAGAGTTTGACTATTTATCTAAATAAATAAAGTAAAATACAAACCACTCTAAGTAAATGAAACAGATTATCTATTGATATTCCTAATTGATCATTTTGCATCCTGGATATGATTTTCATTATCAAAATTATAAAAGACCAGCGGCAGATTTCTTGTCGGTGCTCATTTCTACATAAAACTGTCATATGTTTCGAATAGGACTTGAAGTTACACAGGAAAATCACATTGGATCTAGATTCCAGTTATATAACTACCTGGCCTTTGCGAAATAAATGATTATTTTCAGCCATCGTGCAATAAAAAATATTACGTTTCTTACTACAGAATTCAGTCATTTGGGAAAAATCCTGTACACAAAATTCTGCAGTCTGAGTTCAAATCTTCCAAGATCTTGCAATTAGATTTTCAATACCAGCCAACATGCCGATAAGGTAATAAACAAAAGATAAAATAAATAGTAATTAAAATAACAGCTGCAAAAAGGCGAAAGTAAACCATTTGTCTGAACAAACAGCGCAGGTATTTGGTATTCGCAAATGTTGGGAATAATTCATTACGAACACACAGGTATTAATACACAGTTCCATACGTATGAGCACCAGAAAGGGCAGACTTCGGCATGCATTAAGTGATAAATAAACTTCGGCATACGGCCGATTAATATTAATTGAAAATATGCTTCCCAACCAATCTTTAATAAGCCTATAAGTTTTAGTATTACTAAAGCAGTAGTAGTAGTAGTAGTAGTAGTAAAATTAGTAGTAGCAGTAATAGTAGTTGTAGAAGTATTAGTGGTATCATTATTTGTAATTGTTGAAGTTGTAGTATTTGCAGTATTAAAAGTAACAGCAGTAGCAGTAGTAGTAGCATCATTTGTAATAGTATCGCCAGTAGTATTAGTAGTAATAAAAGTTGTTTTCGTTATTTTATAATTCGTATTAGTAGTAATAGTAATTGTTGTTGTTGTATTAATTAATTATAACTGATTTGCAAGACACGAAATTTCTTAATTTTGTAAATATATGATCTGACAAATACAGGATTTCTGCTGGTCAATTTCTTTTATGGAATCATTTTGAACACTTCTGTTGGTTTGTTTCGTCGATCCACAGTGCATTACGTTTTATAAGCTAGCGACGGAAGATCGTAGGAACAGAATATTACCCGCCTCTAAACTAATCAGAAAATAAAATTAAATTAAACGAACATTAGTTGCGCGGGTGGTGATAACAATTATTATAATCAAGGTTGCGGTCTTGATATAAAAACCTGACCCATTAATTACTTACATATGTCAGTATAAACTAAGAATTGTATAGTGTAGAAAAGGCAATTCATCCAGTACACCGGTTTCGTCCTTATTGGGAACTCATCAAGTACTGGCCAGAATTTGCCGCGGACAGGATACGAACCTGGCACGTCTGCTTCGGAATCTGGTGCTCTAACCACTGAGCTATCCTGCCGCACACTACACTACACACAATTTTCACTTATATACTAACTAATGTAACTTGGTTAGTCAATTTCTCCTTTAGGTGGAGCTCATATGGCATTCATTTAGACCCAAAGTACCAACTAACCATGCCCAATCTGTCATTACTGAACAGACACCACATTACATGGGGAAGTGGTATTGAAATGAATATTTATATAATTAAACGAACATTGGTTGCGCGGGTGGTGATAACAATTATTATAATCAAGGTTTCGGTCTTGATATAAACACCTGACCCATTAATTACTTACATATGTCAGTATAAACTAAGAATTGTATAGTGTAGAAAAGGCAATTCATCCAGTAGACCGGTTTCGTCCTTATTGGGAACTCATCATGTACTGGCCAGAATTTGCCGCGGACAGGACTCGAACCTGGGCACGTCTGCTTCGGAACCTGGTGCTCTAACCACTGAGCCATCCGAAATGCATGCCATATGAGCTCCACCTAAAGGAAAAATAGACTAATCAGGTTACATTAGTTAGTATGTAACTGAAAACTGTATGCAGTGTAGTGTGCGGCAGGATGGCTCAATGGTTAGAGCACCAGGTTTATACTGACATATGTAAGTAACTAATGGGCCAGGTGTTTATATCAAGACCGCAACCTTGATTATAATAATAAAATAAAATGTTTTCAAAACCACGGTACTAATGAACCGGTCAGATTATGAATTTAAAGTGTATGAACAATTAAATAATTTCGAGGTTTATAATA
This sequence comes from Eudiplozoon nipponicum, assembly GCA_029291075.1. NCBI lineage: Eukaryota > Metazoa > Platyhelminthes > Monogenea > Mazocraeidea > Diplozoidae > Eudiplozoon > Eudiplozoon nipponicum. Next base: position 102,385 of record JAQBSW010000513.1, read on the forward strand.
AAATAAATAAAGATCCATCTGATAAGCTACAAGGACAAGTTAAGACTATTATATATAGAATGATTGAGTCGAAGGAATTAGATCCAGGACTTGCGAATTCATTAATATAACGTGCCACAATCCCTCCGAGAGTTTATGGACTAGTGAAGATTCATAAACAGGGGAATTCACTAAGATTAATCTTTAATGTTCAAAACTCACCAACTTATAGATTGTCTAAATTTCTAGGCAACAGAATTAGAAAATATACTTATTTCTTAGATTATACTTTAAAGAATGCATATCAATTTATTGACATCATTAGTAGATATAATTTAAATGATAATGATAGAATGTCTAGCCTGGACGTTGTATCGATGTTTACTAATGTCCCGGTACAAGCAGCATTAGAAAGTGTGAAGCGTTGTTTAACAGAGTTCCCAGAGGTAATAGAAGGTAGTAAAATGATGTTAAGGAAATCTTAAATATTTGTATGTCCTTCACCTACTTTAGATTCAGAAATGAATTTTTTAACAAGTTAAAGGTGTCCCTATGGGACAACCACCATCAGTCCCGGTTGCTAATATTTTTATGCAATATTTTGAAAAAAATCTGTTGTTAAAATCTCCTCTCAAGCCAAACTTGTTTGTAAGATTCCTGGATGATATGTTTATAATTTGGAATCATGGTGATAATGATTTAAATGAATTCCTCGAATTAGTCAACCAATTAGGTGAATTAAAGTTTACATTGGAGAAAGAGAATAATGATGAATTACCCTTTTTGAATGTGAAAATAAAACGGAATGGTTCCAGATTGGAAAGATATATTTTTAGAAAAGAGACTTATTCAGGACTACTTCTTAATTTCTTATCAAATCACCCATATGGAATGAAAATAGGCATTCTTAAATCCATGATATTAAGGGGTCTTAGAATAGTGGATATAGAAAATAGAGAAAAGGAAATGAGGAGATTAAGGGAAATATTCGAACTAAACGGCTATCCGTCAAGTATAATAGATAGATTATTAAATGAGATGTTGCAGAGATTTAATAATAATATAATAAACAAAGTAAAGAAGGAAACAGAACCGGATAAGCACAAAATTATGGTATTACCTGATTCAAAATTGAGCAGGAAAATTATAATAATAGCAGCTAAATACAATATTAAAACAGTTTTCAGACAATCGCTTACTATAGGCAATAAACTACCTATCCAAAAAGAAAGAGTAGAACCACTCGAGACATCAGGAGTATATGCGATACCTTGCAAAGAATGTAATCTCAGATATATAGGCGAAACCATGCGACCGATAAAGGTTCGTAGAGGGGAACACAAGACAGCCTGCAAATATGGACACATTCAAATATCAGACCAAGCTAGGCATTCGAAGGAAACGGGTCATGAAATAGACTGTGAGGGATGTAAACGCATTGCGTTATGCAACCGCAACAGATTAACTAGACTAATTAGAGAGTCGATTGAAATAAAATCAGGGAAAGATGTAATGAATGCAACATCGGTAGAAAATTCATTAGGCCCAATATTTAACGAAGCATTTTCTAGGGTCAGAAAACGGGAGGCTGCGGAACCTAAATTAAGTGGGAACCTAAGTAAGCAACCTAGCTTATAGAAAACTGATTGCGAATGACCTTTACTGATATCAATTCCTATATACTTATCTTTCTCAATCCGGTATACAGATTTAGCAATGGTTAGGAGATAGGACATTAGATAAGAGACATTTTACTCACACTGTTGCTTATATTTTATATACTTATCTTAAAAAATGAGTAACATCGTTGGTCCTAGAGAAGAGATTCATGATTAACAGCTATCAAGTGTCCTTTTATAGAGGAAGTCAAAATGTGGTAGATATACGGATATACAGATAAGCCTATCTGTAGGTAGATAGATTTATTCTATATACGTTATATATATCTACATATACAGGCATTAATCATTTTATATATTACCATTTAAGATGGTATAAATATTGGACATAATAAATAAATATATATATATATATATATATATATATATATATATATATATATATATATATATATATGACTCACACTGTTGCTTATATTTATATATATATGTTTTTATACATATTTATATGTATTTTATATATTTATATAAGGTGTGAATAAATAAATATTCAATTTGATTAATTGCTCAAAAAACAGGACGAAAAGAGAAAAATAATAATTTATTAGAAATATGCAAACGTATTTATATATATATATATATATATATATATATATATACATATATATATATATATATACATATATAAATGATTAGAGATATTGGACTCACACAGTTGCTTATATCTATATATAGGTTTTTATACATATTGATATGTATTTTATATATTGATATAACACTAATAAATAAACAATAATAATAGAAAATATTTATGGTTAACAACTACCAATGGTCCTTCTACAATATATATATATATATATATATATATATATATATATATATATATATATATAAAGTTGTTACGATATTATATTTAGATATATATGTATATAGGTATAATGAATTATTTTAGTCATATGAGCATATATTCTTAAGCAATTATTTCTAAGTGTTGATTAACTTCGCATTGTGCTTACGATTAGTTTTGAAAACCGTTAGTTGTCCATACTCTCTCTACCTTTCTCTATTTAATCTTTCACCTAAGCGTCGCTATGACGTTCACTCTCCTTCCATCTAAGTAATTTGCTGCTCCATATTTGAACTAATTTGTTACTATGTGCGCAATACCTCATGCACCATTGTATACATTAGAGTTCTCGGCTTTAAATAAAATAGTTGGAACTTTGGGTCTAAACGGATGCCATATTAGCTCCACCTAAAAGAAAAATAGACTAGCACCAGTTTCCAAAGAAGACGTGCACAAGTTCGAGCCCTGTCTGCGGCACATTCTGGCCACTACAGAGTACACTAGTAGTAGTATACTATACATTTAGTTTATATTGACAATTTTATATACATAATGAGTCAGTTGTTTATATTATGATCGCAACCTTGATTATTGTAAATGTTATCAATATTCATTTCGATACCACTTTCCGATGTAGTGTGATGTCTGTTCAATAATGAAAGATTTGGGACTGTTTCCGAATCAGACGTGCCCAGGTTCAAGCCCTATCCGCGACGAATTCTGGCAATTATGTGATGAGTTCCCAATTGGGACGAAACCAATCTACTGGATGAATTTCATTTTCTACACTTTACATTTCTTAGTTTATACTGACAAATGTATGTAAATAATGGTTCGGGTGTTTATATCAAGATGGCAGCCTTGATTATAGTAATTGTTATCACCTCCCGCGCAAACAATGTATTTTTAATTATATTAATTTCCATTTTAATACCACTTTCCCATGTAGTGTGTTTTCTTTTCATTAATGACAGATTGGGGATGGTTGTTTGGAACATTGATCTCAATGGATGCCATTTGAGCTCCACTTAAAAAGAAATAAAGACTAACCGAGGTGCATTAGTTAGAATATAACTAAAAATTCTTTATAGAGTACGACAGGGCGACTCAGTGTTTAGAGCACCAGATTCAGAAGTAAACGTGCCCAGGTTCGATCCCTTTCCGCGGAAAATTCTGGCCAGTACGCGATGAGTTCCCAATTGCAACGAAACCGGTCTACTGGATGAATTGCCTTTTCTACACTGCAAAATTCTTTGTTTATAATCGCAAATGTAAGTACTTTATGGGTCAGATATGTATATCATGATCACGACCTTTGTTAAAGTCATTGTTATCACCGCCCTCGCAAACAATATACGTTTAATTATCCTACAGATGTCTATCAATGATAAAGTTGGCGTAGTAGTAGCTCTAGTAGGAGTATTATTTCAAAATGCAAAAATAGTTGTTGTGATGTTAGTAATAGTATTAGTATTGCTGGATTACCTAGTAGTAATAGTAGTAAAACAAATCATACAGTTAATAAAATTAATAATAATAATAATAATAATAATAATAATAATAATAATAGGAAAAATGTTAAATATACTAATAATGCATCGGGAAAAAAAGCACAAATAGTCGAAAATTCTACTAAAACCGATTAAAATAGATTAGGATAACAATTATTATAATCAAAGTTGCGGTCTTGATATAAACACCTGACTCATTAATTACTTATATATGTCAGTATAAACTAAGAATTGTATATTGTGTAGAAAAGGCAATTCATCCAGTAGACCGGTTTCGTCCTTATTGGGAACTCATCATGTACTGGCCAGAATTTGCCGCGGACAGGACTCGAACCTGGGCACGTCTGCTTCGGAATCTGGTGCTCTAACCACTGAGCCATCCTGCCGCACCAGATTCCGAAGCAGACGTGCCCAGGTTCGTATCCTGTCCGCGGCAAATTCTGGCCAGTACTTGATGAGTTCCCAATAAGGACGAAACCGGTCTACTGGATGAATTGCCTTTTCTACACTATACAATTCTTAGTTTATACTGACATATGTAAGTAATTAATGGGTCAGGTGTTTATATCAAGACCGCAACCTTGATTATAATAATTGTTATCGCCACCCGCGCAACCAATGTTCGTTTAATTAGATTTGGATAACCATTTACACAGATATTGGTTCTGGTTGCAACTTTATTTATTCAGTATATAGAATCAACCGTTTTGCAGGAATGAACCTGCAAAATATGAAATAATAACTTCATAAAAAGCAAAGATCCAAATTAGGAAGCTTATTATCTAATTAAATGGAAAGATCGTACTATTGAATACATATGGTATTTATGAAAATTCTTGGCGAAATTTTATTATTAAAGTATGGCCACATTAATAAATCAGATAATGATCGGCTTTCTTTAGAAACTGACCATAATGTCAATTGGGCTGGAACAGTACGGATTGTGACTTTACAATGCAAACGCCTAGCAGGATAATATGGTGAACGTCGAAACGCGTCAGAACGTGTAATTGACGGCAGATTTGGTATGATGTGCAACAGATTAGGCACCCTGTGATTTGTATTTATCTCAAGCGCGCAAAATTTATTTTAAAAATTACACATGGATTCATTTGAAGCATAATCTAGAGATAATTTAAAGTATGCTACATCGATTTAAAAATCTTTAGGTCCAGCAAATGGTAGGAAACGCTGTTTGGAATTAATTCTACAAGAAGCGGTAGACAAACGCCTTAAATTAGTGGATAGAGGAAAAATTTCTAAGGTTGTTTTAAGATTTATTTTCAAAATATTTTTGATACTATGTATATAAAATTAAACTGTCGTGAAATGAAAGAGCATTCTTTCTATTTAAAAGTTATTATATTCTAAAAAAATTTAATCATGACGTAAAATTAAAATATTTGATTACAATGTTTTATTTATTTTACTACTTCGTCTCTTCATAAATTTATTCTTTTCTATAACATTTTACTTTCCAACAGATTATTTTTATTTACACTTACCAGGAATCCAATCAATTATTTTAAATTTAAAAATTTTTGTAATTTCCAAAATTATTTTGAACCATAAATTGTGGATTAAAGTATAAATTTATTGTAAGACATGTATATACAACAAGCTTATATATGGAGTTTTCCTTCACCACAAATCATCTCGACAGCAATATTTGATAACTTATACTGACGAATTTGAATAGACATATAGTTTAATTGGATTAAATGCATATATTATAAAATTAGAAATGTACATGTTGAGGCACAAAACTACAAAAACACAAAAAAATCCCCATAATATATATTAATATGATACTAAATTCATTCGTTTATTTAGCTGAAAATAATAAGGTTTCAACTAAATTCTGATATTCTTAACTCTTCCTTTTTATAGGTTCGGAGGACATAGAGATTACCTAGCTTGCAGAGGATTTTTTATACACCATTAGCTCAGCTAATCCAATCACGTTTGCGAGCTTAAGAGAAACACCGATCCAGTTGTATCTAAACGGTGGTCGCGCATAGAAAAAACGATCGTCACGCATACGTACTGACACATTTTGAAGTCCTATTATTGTCATTATAGTAAGAATTATTTAAATTAATTACAGTTAAATACTGCTTGTTGCGAAGAACTAATATATATGCAAGTATGCATTATGTGTTGCGAACCTAGTAACAAATTAGTTTAGTTGTGACCAGAAGGATAAACCAAAGGCAGCATGAATGGAAAGTATAATCTCATGCACATTCGTTTCGTGCTTATTGGCGACTCATCAGTAGGAGCCGGTATTACGCCCTTAAACCACTAAATATTTGGTCGAAGAATGTTGAATAATAGGACAGCACTATCTCCTAGACGAATGTGTAAACCTGCAATAGTGAAGCTAACATCATATAAAGTCTACGAAAATGCGACTTCAACACTAACTCACACTATATAATATATATACCTAGTCTGTAAAGGATACTAACACTATGGCTACTGTGTTAGTAACCGATACCAACATTATTGTACCGAAAAGTAACATGGTACTAAATCTATGGTTTCCGAGTCGGTACATGATACCAACCTGATGGATATCAATTTATGCTAAAGTTCACCGAAATTGAGAATTACAACAATTTCTGAACACCTGTTACTCCAGTAAATCCATACACTCTGGCCTTGATCGATATCAGTTATCACATTTCGCGGTAAGCATGACATCATTCAATTCAATATATTACAATTAAATACTGTTTGTTGCGAAGAGCTAATATATATGCAAGTATGTATTAGGTTTTGCGAACCTAGTAACAAATTAGTTCAGTTGTGACCAGAAGGATAAACCAAAGGCAGCATGAACGGAAAGTATAATCTCATGCACATTCGTTTCGTGCTTACTGGCGACTCATCAGTAGGAGCCGGTATTACGCCCTTTAACCACTATATATTTGGTCGAAGAATGTGGAATAATAGGACGGTACAATCTCCTAGTATACTTTACAGACTCGGTATATATATTATATAGTGTGAGTTAGCGTTGAAGTCGCATTTTCGTAGACTTTATATGATGTTAGCTTCTCTATTGCAGGTTTACACATTCGTCTAGGAGACTGTACCGTCCTATTATTCCACATTCTTCGACCAAATATATAGTGGTTAAAGGGCGTAATACCGGCTCCTACTGATGAGTCGCCAGTAAACACGAAACGAATGTGCATGAGATTATATTTTCCGTTCATGTTGCCTTCGGTTAATCCTTTTGGTCACAAGTGAACTAATTTGTTACTAGGTTCGCAACACCTAATACATACTTATTTAAATTAAGTTTGCGAGCTTGGTTAAATACAATGAGATTGATGTGTAAATGAAGCTTGTAAACGTGATTTAAAGAATTGTTATTACCACAAGCGCAATCATTGTTCCTTGTTAGTCAGTTTTCCGTCGTACTCTGATGATCATGGAAGGTCGAAACACGTCAGTGCGTGCGACTGGCGGTAGTTTTGCTATGTTTTTGATGACTGGTTAAATATAATGGGATTGGTGTTTACTTCAAGCTCGCAAACTTGATTTAAATAATTGTTACCACCACTCGCGCAATCATTGATTGTTTTATTATAGTACGAAACAAATGAAGCTAACAATGATCAAACCGCATTGCGTATATACTTTAGTCAATTAAGCGGCACTCTTTCTACGAGACTCAAATAAAATTTACTTGACTGGAAAATCAGGTTTACAATATAGAGATCAGCATCGAATCACCTCTATCGAACCAGTTGCATAACAGAACAAATTATCATCAACACGACGAAGAACTGATTAATGTGGATCAAACTGCTTTGCGTACATAATTTTGGAATATTCGAAATAAAGTTCTCACATCTAGAAGCCTCGCGAACATTATACTTGAAGGGAAACTTTGGCTACCCAATTTCCATTCCGACTGTAACAGAATTTTTGCAATTTCTGCACACACACACACATCAGATAAACAAATAATTTATCATTGTTTGCGTAGCTGGTTATAATTTTAAAATAATCAAGTTTGAGATGTTGAATTAAACACCAATACCACTGTACATAAAAGGAAAATCTACATGTAAAACCACCATCAGTTATAAGTAATTATTATTTTTCGACCTTCCATAGTCATTATTAGGGCACAACAACAAACTGGCAAACGTAAAACAAACAGCAAAGCATATGGAATTTCTATAAAAAATATAAATACATCACTTATATATACTTGTCTCGAAAATTTTATATTTTATTCATAAAATTAAGCAATCATTGATTGAAATGTTTTTGAAAAAAGTTCTTACAATCAAGGTTGCGAAATTGATATAAACACAAATCCCATTATATGTACATTTGTCAGTAAAAGCTAAGTAATTTATAAGGCAGAAAAGACATCTCATTCAGTAGACCGGTATCTTCCTTATTTGAAATTCACCAAATTCTGCCCAGAAAGTTTCGGCAGGAAGTGGTATCAATACTTTAAAACAAACTTGCGAGCGAGAAGCAAACACAAATCCCATTGTATGAAACCGGTTGTCAAACAACATTGTAAAACAGTCACACGTACTGACGTTTTTCGACCTTCCATAATCATAATAAGATTACTGACTAGCAAGGATCAAACCACAATCATTATATAAAGAAAGCTAAATTAGTTATGCGGCTCTTAGCTCTAGTAATCTCGCATACATTTTACTTGACTGGAAATGTCAGCTGCACAATTTTTACGCAGTCATAAATAATAAAAATTTGCAGCTTTCGCCACATATGTATAGATAATACATTTAAGCAATCACTGATTACGCGGTTGGTGGTAACAATTATTTAAATCAAGTTTGCGAGCCTGAAGTAAACACCAACCGATTGTGTTTAAACAGTCGTCGAACAACATAGCATAACTAACGTCAGTTGTTTAATAAGTTATATGTTTTTGTGTATTGAGTGTTGCGCACCCAGTAGCAAATTATTTAAAATTGAACCAAAATGAGAAACCAAAGTCAACATGAACTAGTGGTATAATCTCATGTGGAAATTTGTTTCGCACTTATTGGCTACTCATCATTAGGAGCCGCTCTTACACCATACACCGGTTGAGTGGAAAATGTAAGACGTTTTGGAGTCCAATCTCGTATAGAAATGTGTAAACCAGTAGATTGGAATTAACTACATATAAAGTCTTCGGCAATTCGACATAATGACAAACTCACTATATATAATATGTACCATACCAGTTATGGTACCAACCGTTTGTTTGCCGAGTCGGTATATTGTAGCAAGACAGTACAACGTTATTATTTACTTCATTCCCGCAAGGTAATCTAGATTGGTGTGTAATCGATTTCCCTCCAGCACTCGAGAACTAACGCATCGAAAGTCAATTGGAAGCATGCTAGTCTTTTGTGCTTCCCATCTGTTGCCTTCCTTATTTAATCCTTCTTGCCCTTTTGTTTTACTGCGCAAGCAATCTGTGTAATCATTAATTTCACACATCATGAAGTGCCTTGACGTAATATTGTGAAATTTGAGTGTTTTGTTATTGTTTTGCTTGTGGATGAATATGCTACTGCTCTCCTACATAATAGAAATATCAAAATTTAGAAATTCAACTTATCGTTCCATCTCACACTTAATCAATTTTCTAATAGACAATTGGTTTCGATTTAATAATTATGAAATTATAATTGAATGAATTCAGTTATTTATCAGTCCATTAATCTATTTATTTATATATATATATATTTATTTATTGATTTTTCAATTTATATTTCCATTTATTAATTAATTTATTTATTTCAGTAATAAATTTGATTAACCAATTAGCTTTGCGCTCCATCTCAGTACACTACTGCCTTATGTTATTAAGTAGATCATTCTTACTCTTATTGAAATGTACAATCCGACCATAATATAAATTCTGGCCAGTACTTGATGAGTTCCCAATAAGGACGAAACCGGTCTACTGGATGAATTGCCTTTTCTACACTATACAATTCTTAGTTTATACTGACATATGTAAGTAATTAATGGGTCAGGTGTTTATATCAAGACCGCAACCTTGATTATAATAATTGTTATCACCACCCGCGCAACCAATGTTCGTTTAATTATATAAATGTTCATTTCAATACCATTTCCCCATGTAATGTGGTGTTTGTTCAGTAATGACAGATTGGGCATGGTTAGTTGGAACTTTGGGTCTAAATGGATGCCATATGAGCTCCACCTAAAGGAAAAATTGACTAACCAAGTAACATTAGTTAGTATATAACTGAAAATTGTGTGTAGTGTAGTGTGCGGCAGGATAGCTCAGTGGTTAGAGCACCAGATTCCGAAGCAGACGTGCCCAGGTTCGTATCCTGTCCGCGGCAAATTCTGGCCAGTACTTGATGAGTTCCCAATAAGGACGAAACCGGTCTACTGGATGAATTGCCTTTTCTACACTATACAATTCTTAGTTTATACTGACATATGTAAGTAATTAATGGGTCAGGTGTTTATATCAAGACCGCAACCTTGATTATAATAATAATAATATTGATTGTCCACAATCCTTCGTTTCGATCAACATTCATAATACCCGTGATGAGTCATGCTCTTTTCCCCTTTCGGCGTCAGGGCAACAAGAACACATACACACAAAATATTCAAATTTGACTATCCTGATGGACTATTGACATGGGTAGTCTAATAATGGCAGACTTTCTTCTACACAGGTCATATGCACATACTAATGCGTAACTTTTCTTCATAGGGTCAATTAGTTATTATCGCCATTTCATAGTCACGCCACTAGGAATAAGAGGGTCTCTGTTTATTCTTACTACATTCCTGATTTGCTAAATACAGTTGACAAATATTCTAAAATAATCTCTGACTTAATGAGTTATTTATTACATTCCGAAAGGCTACATGTGAAATCCAAGGCAAATTGGCTGAGATTTAATGAAAGGCCGGCACTGTTCTGTTCTGCGTAAGTGTATTCCCTTCATTAATTAATTGTCAGTCTATAAAGTTGCCTATCCATATATAATTAGTTAAATTTATTGAATTAATAAAGCAGTCCATGTGCGGATAGGGATAACGGTTATTTAAGAAATTCTGCATACTTGAGATAACCACTAATAACACTTTATTCAACTAATAGCAGAACAAAGCAAAACTTCCTCGATTTGCATGCTCCGATGCGTTTAGACCATCCGCGGTCATCACCAAAGTAAGAAGAAAATTGACTGGAGAGGATTAAACCCAAATTTTCGCATATTCATTTTGCTCGACTTGAATTTTTGGCAACAGGATTTTCATGTGGACACGAACAGTTATGTCTATGTCGCCAAACGTATACTTGGCAAACATTTAAGCAATCAAAAATTGCAAGAGATTAAACGAATATTAGTTGCGCGGGCGGTAATAACATTTGCTATAATTAAGGTTGCGAACTTAATATAAACACCTGACCCATTGAGTACATACATTTGTCAGTATAACTCATTCAGAACGAAACCGGCCTACAGGATGAATTGCCTTTTCTACACAATACAATTCTTAGTTCATACTGACAAATGTATGTACTAAATGGGTCAGGTGTTTATATCAAGTTCGCAACCTTGTTTGCGAGAGGTTACTCTGAGTGAGTACGTGCGACTGATGGTAGTTAAGCTATATAGTGCGACTGGTAGCGATTTATTAATTGATATAACTAATATTAATTTCATTAAGAAATCAGTAAAACTTTAATAATTAATGAGCAGACGACAAAATGTATTAATATTTAAAAAAATCTTTACTTACACAAAATTATTCGATTTAGTTCACTTCTCATAATTCTAAATTATATTTGGTGGAATCTTGTCTTTTCAAATAAATGAATATAGGCTTAACTAGGTCGTATTACATTTATCATGTGTTTGTGATATTTCTTGTTTAGTGAGAAATTCTATGTGCCTTATGTTGTTATTCATTTTCGAGATTTATGACACCTGGTTATTAAATTAAGCAATCATTGATTGCGCGGATATGGATAACAATTCTTTAAATAAAATTTGCACGCTTGATATATGCACTAATTCCACTGTATTTAACCGTTAACACGAAATAGCAAAACTACTGTCAGTCATTAATTTGGCACGCACTACTTCATTATCTAGGCTTAGAATACCGTGCCTAATTTGAGGACACCGTGCACGTTTGTTTCTGATGTGGATGCATTGCCTGTTGTTTATTTTGTTTCAGCATTGTCGAGTGTGCGAATTTGGGCAATAATCATGGGGCATCTGCTTTTTGCCAGGATGATAGTTTTGACTTGAACTGCGGCACATTAGGTTATTGCATGTTTTTCTATCTCAAGGATATTGTTTTTTTTCCCGTGTTGTGGTTAATGTTACATTTTGGCACATCTGTACAAATGTGGTTTGCCGTCCTACTTGAACAGACACTAAAAGGAAACACGATACATGAGACAACATGAACACTCACTGAATATTCGAAACTTCAACCAACACAATATAGCATTCGATGGGCCGCGAATAAGAAGACACAATATGCATGTACACGAGCACAGAAAACCCAACTGTACTGACGTCAGCAGATGTAGCATTAGCAGAAGTATTGTCAACAAACTAATCGATAGGGAGAAGAACGGGACTTAAGCAAATGTGCAGAGTAGGCAAGAAAAATTATGGGTTAAGCAAAAAAGCAGATGCTTCAAGATTAACACCACATGCGCGCAATGGAAACTTATAACCAAAATAACCTAACAGGCAATATCATCTGCGCGAAATACGAAACGTGCACAATTTCATTAAACAGACGCTAGGCTGCGCTTAGAAAAGCAAATAGTTAATAAATAAATCTAATAACAAAATTGCATAAAATGAGTTCCAAATAATATCGACACACATATTGAATTATTCAGCCACTCCAACACCACAACCACCAACACCATCATCATCATCATTATCATCATCATAATTATCATCATCATCATCATCATCATCATCTTCATCAACATAATCATCATCATCATCATCATCGTTATTATTATAATTATCATAATCATGAAGTAAAACAATACAAAAAACACGTTTCAAAAACCATATAATAATTAAACAAAATGAAAGCAATAAAAAACAAGAAAAATTTAAAATTATTGGTAACCATAACAACAAAAATAATAATTTCTGCAAATATTATGAAAGAAGAGTGATTTATGAGAGGGAGGATTTAGATAACATGGCTATATTTACCCAGATTACACACAGAAGATAGGTAAACTGAACTCCTACACAACATCATGGTCGCCAAGTCAGCTTTAAGACAAGGCAACATCGGCAATATAGCATCTTTGCGATTTTAACTCCTTCGCGTCATAAGAACCCACACCGAAAGCCAAATTATACCAAAACGCCTGCATAAATTAAATAAAACAACGTAAAATTATTCATCAACTTATTTAAACCTACTTCTTTTACTAAACGTGTAATTTAAGTACTTGTATAGTTAGATTCAGTCGAAATATTGTGCTTCAAACAAACATGAAATATATACATAAATAAGTGTACATCTATCTATTCCGTGGGTATATATTTTTCCTATTATGGGATTACTGATTTATTTAACTGTATCATCTTTAGTTTTCGTTATTGGCGTATTCCTTTCTTTGTGTACATTAAAATATGCATTTTAACTTTCATATTTCTATTTGTTCATTCATTTAATTTTCTTTCAATTTAATGATCAATTAATAATATTAATATCTTTCTACTTTTCTGTTTCAATTTTGTTCTTTCTACAAAAACTTCCACATTTCAATTGGAAACTTTTAAAACTGAAACTCATACTTTAGTTGACTAAACTAGATAGAACATTTACTTGTAATGTTAACAGTTATTCTTTTTCCGTGGAAATAGGTTCCTCTCTCTCTCTCACACACACACAAACAGTTTTACATGTCGTGAAACGTCCATTGATTGCACAGACGGTGATGACAGTGCAATTGTTTATTAGGTGTCACGCACCTAGTAACAAATTAGTTCAAATCTGACCATAAGAATAAACTTAAGACAGAATGAAGTGAACGTGCTTCGGTTAATCCTTCTGGTCATATTTGAACTAATTTGTTACTAGGTGCGCAACACCTAATACACAATTTTATATAATGATTAGTTCTCTACCAAAACTAACATCTAAAGTTGATGACAGTCATTTAAATCAAGATTACAATCTTGATATAAATACCAATTCCATTAAGTATACATTTGTCATTATAAACTAAGCGCTGTACAATTTCGTCCATGTTGGAAACTAATCACGTACTGTCCAGAAATTGACACCGGCAGGGCTGGAACCTGGGCACGTCTGCATCAGAATCTCTTTCTCTAACCACTAAGCCACTCTGCCACAAAGCTCTTAATGCCTTTTCTACACTATACAATGCTTAGTTTATACAGACATTGTATGTACAATTAAACGAACATTGGTTGCGCGGGTGGTGATAACAATTATTATAATCAAGGTTGCGGTCTTGATATAAACACCTGACCCATTAATTAATATGTCAGTATAAACTAAGAATTGTATAGTGTAGACGAAACCGGTCTACTGGATGAATTGCCTTTTCTACACTATACAATTCTTAGTTTATACTGACATATGTAAGTAATTAATGGGTCAGGTGTTTATATCAAGACCGCAACCTTGATTATAATAATTGTATGTACAAAATGGTTCAGGTGTTTATATCTAGATCGCAGCCTTTATGTATTTAGTTAGTATTTAGTTAGTATTTCGTAACATAGTTAGTAAATTTAAGACCAGAAGGATAAGCGAAAGCCAGAATAAACGCAAGTTGTAAAAATATTTACTTTCTTTCTAGCTACTGCCACTAATCAGTTATGAAGGACAACACGCCTCAAAAACACGGTAAAGTGGCTAAACGAACAGAAAGACGGAGCTGGTTAAGATTGATAAGAAGCCAGTAAACATGGAATAAACTCGCGCGTTGGGTTACATCATTTAAATGCTAAATATGGCACCTGTCTCTTTTCCAAAATAAACTTACCATTTTGGTGATGTACTCTCTCAATTAGTGCATGTTATGTCTTTCTAATGACGGCCGGATACGTTCTTCGTTATCCATTTATTTCTTTATACGGGAAATGATATTTAATATTTCAAACTTATTCTTGTATTAGAATTAATTTTAATCAAGGTTGCGATCTTGATAAAAACACCCGTGCAACCAAAGTTCATTTAATTATACAAATGTCCATTCCAATACCACTGTAGTGTGGTGTCTGTTCAGTATTGACAGATTGGGGATGGTTAGTTCGAACTTTGGGTCTAAATTGATGCCATATGAACTTCATCTAAAGTATAACTAACCAAATTACATTAGTTAGTATATAACTGAAAATTGTGTGTAGTGTGCGGCAGTGTGGCTCAGTGGTTAGAGCACCAGATTCCGAAGCAGATGTGCCCAGATTCGAGCCCTGTTCATGTCAAATTCTGACCAGTATATGATGAGTTCCCAATAAGGACGACACCAGTCTACTGGATGAATTGCCTTTTCTACACCATACAATTCTTAGTTTATACTGACATAGGTAAGTAATTAATGGGCCAGGTGCTTATATCAAGATCGCAAACTTGATGATAGTAATTCAACCAGTAGACCGGTTTCGTCTTTATTGGGAACTCATCACGTTTTATCTAGAATTTGCGGCGGACAGGGCTCGAACCTGGGCACGTCTGCTTCGGAGCCTTGTGCTCTAACCAGTGAGTCACCCTGCCGCACACTACACACAATTTTCAGTTATATACTAAATAAGGTATCGTGGTTAGCCTTTCCTTTAGTTAGAGCCTATATAGCATCCGTTTAGCCCTAAAGTTCTAACTAAACATCCCCAATCTCTCATTATGCAACAGATACTGCGTTACATGTGGAAGTGGTATTGAAACGAAAATTTATATAATTAAATTAACTCTTACTTTTAATTAAGGTTGCGATCTTGATATTAATACCTGATCCATTATGTACAAACATTTGTCAATATAAACGAATTATTTTATAATCTGGAAAAGGCTATTCATACAGTAGACCGATTTCGTACTCATTGGGAACTCATCACGTACTCTTGAGTATTTTACGCGGATTGATAAGAAGCCAGTAACCATGGAAGAAACTTGCGCGTTGGGTTTCACTATTTGAATGCTGAATTTGGCGCATCCCTGTTTTCTTTTTAACGATAGCCAGATAAGTTCTTCTTTATCAATTTACTTCTATATATAAGCAATGAAATTTAATATTTAAAATTTAGAGGTTGCCGTTTTTTTTGCGAACACCTAATATATATGTAATTGTGCGTTTGGTGCTGCGAACCAAGTAAAAAGCAAGTTTAAATAGGACCAGAGGGATATACCAAACTCAGCATGAATAAACTGTATAATCTCATGTTCACATACGTTTCGTGCTTTGGCCATCCATTCCTGAAATTTTTCTTACTTCCTATGCATACTATTATATATATATTAGTTTGCAACTAATTGGGTGAAATAAATATTTTACTAGCAATACTTTAATAATTTATTTTTGAGGCTGTTCGCATATGGAACAGTTAGGCCTATCTGAGCAGGGATTGTTTTGTTAATAATAAGACATGGGTACATATATTTTATGAAGCCATGACAACAAAGGTATATGTCATCTCAAGTCCTTAATCTATGCATACAGATTATCATCTGGTTTAAACGAACATTGGTTGCGCGGGAGGTGATAACAGGATGGCCCAGTGGTTAGAGCACCAGATTCCGAAGCAGACGTGCCCAGGTTCGAGTCCTGTCCGCGGCAAATTCTGGCCAGTACATGATGAGTTCCCAATAACGACGAAACCGGTCTACGGGATGGATTGCCTTTCCTACACTATACAATTCTTAGTTTATACTGACATATGTAAGTAATTATTGGTTCTGGTATTTATATCATCTGGTTTATCCTTTCTTATTGAAATCCATGTACTGAACTATATCACGAGGCACACAAAAGAATCAAAATATAAACACGAATAAGCCTGATTGCAGGTAATATCTTTTATTTGGGATAGACCGTTTTGAAATTTCGTAACTTGAAAAGATTGAAATGTGTAATCAAGTTGTGTTTTTTAAACAAACCTCAGAATCTGTTTTTCTTATCTTATTTGAGCAGATGGTAAACAGTTCATGCAGAATTTAGTGCAAAATTCTGAGCGTAAATGAAAGCGATTTGTCATCAGTGCTGCCATGCATAATACGGGCAAGTTCTGTAATGAAGCTGAGCTGTGTGCTTTACACAAGACTGAAATTTTCATGATATCACGTGGAATTAGTTATGAGGAAGGTGATTTTGAAGGTTTGAGTCTCGTACGCTTTAAGATTGCCTGGTAGATTCTTCCTGCCATATTTCCCTCAAGATAGAGAACCAGTCTTTTCCACACTAATTCTATTTCGTCTTTGAATGCCACTGATGATTATGAGAGATAGATATAAAGACAACATTTTCATTGAATCAGATGAGAATTAAGTACAGAATGAATTGATACTTGCAGTAACTTTTCGAAGAAATTTAGTCTAACAAATCGAATATAATCTAAATAAAATTTCTCGATAGCCAGATCCGGTCAACAAGATTTTCTTGCAAACAGCGTTTATATTTTCATGCACTTTACAGTGCGCGCTGTAAATTTTAAAATATTCAAAACAGTTTCGTTCTATAATTTACTGCATTATCGTGATTTTTTATCCAAATTATCTGATAGGTCCAATTCAAAAATAATCAATTTCTTAATTATTTGTTGCTTTTTTCCATTAGTTAGATAGTTCTTAGCTCTCCATATAAACTCGCTATTGCACACATATTTCGGCGAGCCACTTCTATTTTAAAGGGGCTAAAAAGCCTTTAATCCATTTCTAATCACTAGTATCGATATGATGAAACAGGTAAATTTATTCGTATGAGAGTCAAGAAGACTCAAATCAACGACAACTATATTAAATTTGGCAATAATTTAATAAGAATTCAATCGCTCACATAACGAACACCAACAGTGTCATTATTCTCATTAATATTATTGTCAAATACAGTAAAAGTACATTAGTACAAACGGAAAAATCAGAGACGATAAGATAGGCAATATTACGGTTGTACTGCACTGATTTTTGATGAAATAGGCTGAGAATTCTAGCAGGTTGAATGCCTTCCGACAGTTAAATAATAATTCAGCAATAGTGGTTTATTAAACTTTTTGAGTTCCCCGTTTATTGATATAACTAAGAAATTGCGTAATGCATCAATTTACATCCGTTTACTCGATCATAGTCTCCTAAAAATTGAGCAACAGCCCAGATTGTTCCGGGCATTGATGAAACTCGCAGACCATCTCATTAAGCGATTTACAGTAAATGTTCTTGACTAGGAAGAACGTTACGTAGAATGGCTCTAGAATAATCATCCTTAGCTCCAATAGTCGCTCGGAACAGACCCATCTATTACTAACGATGTCATAAATAGAAACGTAACTATGGTTCACTAGATGGAATATATATCTTATATTCTATGCAAACTTTAGTCTATGCAAACAGAATTTGTGTACGGATATATATATATATATATATATATATATAAATCTTGCCCCAATACTTTTCTCAAATATTGGAATTATACGGAATACGCTCCTGAGAGTTCCTCTGAAAAAGGAGAGCTATAGATTACGCAAAAATGATAATTAATATGCCACTTTAAACATTAAGAACATTAATATTTTGGTGTTTATCTCCAATGGACAAAATTGAGTTAAGGAAATTTTTAACACGCGCGCAAGCAATGCTTTTACAATTGCATAATTTATAAACATATGGTTAAGGCTTAAATAATTTAGAGTACGTGACTTGTATGAAGTTATGCAGCTGATATTATCAGTGAAATAAAATTTATGCAAGATATTAGCGGATCACATATTATTTTGCATACATTATATATGTATGGCGGTTTGATTTTTGTTCGACAGTTTGCCATTGCGCTCAGATCAAATAACGGGAATCTCGAAGAGCATCACTCGTGCAACAGACGACCTCTTCGCTATGTTGTACGACTTCTTGTATAAAATGTGATTCTGAGTTTTCACAAGTTCGAAACTTGATTTAAACGAATTTTATTACTAATAGCACGATCTATATTCTACCAACGACATGTAAATGACTGTATTAGACTTGTACAACCAACATTTCTAGTCATGAAAAATCTATTAGAGATAAAGACTGTTTATTAATTTGTCGAACCTAATGTGTGTATGCGTTGGTTCTTTTCTCGTTGGTCAATATGCCTTGGTGCTCTGATGAGGACCGGAGAATAATGAAACGACACCGTACATGCGAATGACGGTAGTTTTGCCATGTAGTGCGTCTTATTTAAAAAAGGATTTTGATTTTCAACTCAATTTAAAAATATTATGTAGAGAATATTAATTAGCATGCTTGCAATAAATAATTGTTAAAATAATACAGCATGTGCTGAAATTTGCAATTATTTTATTTACAATCGTGCCCTAGATCTGCGAATATTATATTTCCAGTAAAGTAAAATTTATGCGACACAACTAAAACTGAGAAAGGCGTATGAAATATTGTATAATAAATTTAAGAATGGCGGATTGATTTTAGTAAACCACAATTCCGTCTTATTGGGATGATGATCATAGAAATTCGAAGTGCGTCAGAATGGGCCAAAAGTGGTTTTATAAAATGAGATGGATGCTTATTTAAAGTTACCATATTATTTTTAAAGTTTTCTCTTCCATTCAACATCCAATGATTGCTCACTTGTAGAATTTAATAATTTTAGGCAATATCCAGAATAATCCTTCTTACTTGATTGAATTGTCATCGTACGGCTCTCATTTTCAGCTGTGTGCAATGTGGGCGAAAATACAGAGGTGAGAACCGAATATATATATATATATATATATATACATATATATATATATATATATATATATATATATATATATATATATATATATAAGTATATCTACATCAACATATAAACAATCATGTGTACTACTCTCACATTTTATATTGGAATCTATACATTCTGGGTTTTCAATTGATTATGCTAGTGGTAACAAATCTGACTCGCTTTTACTTCTATTTCTTGTTTTGGCTGGTTGGTAAATGTGTATGCGTTTGTGTTTGTGTGTGTGCGTGTTTGCATGTAAAGGTCATTCTCGCTGTATTGTTTTGATGGCTTGAGAATTAAGCATTTGTGCGCATTGTTCGCTGTTACATGTACGAGTGCTATTTTTCCCAGTGTAGTTTATCGTTTCACATTGTTGCGCAAATTTGTGTTTTGCACATGGTAACAGCGCCAGTGTGGATTGCAGTGTTGAACGCTCATATTGCTTTAAATCAAGTTTGCGAGCTTGAAGTAAACACCAACCCCATTGTATTTAACCAGTCTACGAACAACATAACAAAACTACCGCCAGCTGCAACGCACTGACGCGTTTCGACCTTCCATGATCATCATCAGAGTACGACGGCAAACTGACTATCGAGTATCAAACCGCATTGAATATATATGGAAATCAAATTTAGATATGCGGCACTCACCTCTAGGCAGTCTTGCATACATTGAACTTGACTGGAAATGTCGGCTGCACAATTTCTATGCAGTCACGAACATTAATTGTTTGCAGCTTTCGCCACATATACATATATAGGCAATACAATTTAACAATAATTGATTGCGCGGGTGGTGGTAACAATGCTTTAAATCAAGTTTGCGAGCTTGAAGTAAACACCAACCCCATTGTATTTAACCAGTCTACGAACAACATAACAAAACTACCGCCAGCTGCAACGCACTGACGCGTTTCGACCTTCCATGATCATCATCAGAGTACGACGGCAAACTGACTATCGAGTATCAAACCGCATTGAATATATATGGAAATCAAATTTAGATATGCGGCACTTACCTCTAGCAGTATTGCATACATTGAACTTGACTGGAAATGTCGGCTGCACAATTTCTATGCAGTCACGAACATTAATTGTTTGCAGCTTTCGCCACATATACATATATAGGCAATACAATTTAACAATAATTGATTGCGCGGGTGGTGGTAACAATGCTTTAAATCAAGTTTGCGAGCTTGAAGTAAACACCAATCCCATTGTATTTAACTAGTCTACGAACAACATAACAAAACTACCGCCAGCTGCAACGCACTGACGCGTTTCGACCTTCCATGGTCATCATCAGAGTACGACGGCAAACTGACTATCGAGGATCAAACCGCGTTGCAGCTGGCGGTAGTTTTGTTATGTTGTTCGTAGACTAGTTAAATACAATGGGGTTGGTGTTTACTTCAAGCTCGCAAACTTGATTTAAAGCATTGTTACCACCACCCGCGCAATCAATTATTGTTGAACTCTCATATTGTTTGGAAACTTCTGTCACCGTATGCGCCTCTGTTATTTTCTCTTCAGTTTGTTGCCAATCCGATTGAATGTTTGTTGATTATAGACGAGGGCCTTTTTGGTCTTGCTTGGATACTAGTAAATTGTTGTTGAATTTTTTTATTCTTGGCCAGTCGATTAAAATATCATATTGATGAAACTTTTGAATATTAAGGTCAGGTGCTTGTTGTTTTATGTAAAGTGCTTCGTAGATAAATAATAATTTTTCTGATATTGCTTTATGTATAATTGTGAAATTTGTCGAATCGACTGGGTGTCCCGTTGCCAATATATGATCAGAAATAGCTGATTTTACTGACGGTGCCAAGCATTTTTTAATCAATTTCTGTGGCAAATGTTTCTGGATTCTGTTTTTTAATTGCTTCTTCGTGCGTCCAATATATGTGCGACCGCACATACATACCGGGCAATACATTCACTACAACAGTAGTGTGCCAAAATCCCACAAAAGGAACTTAGTAAACAATCTAGCAAACAGAATCAGGAAGATCTGCTCTGAACACAAGATTGAGGAAGAACTGGGCTACCTCAGGAAAATTTTGCTAATGAACAACTACCCAGAGCGTTTCATTGATGTCAACCTCAGACCACGGCCGATTAGCACTAGAGAGGATACAGTCAAGCATGTTTGAGTGGTGAGGGGACACCACTTGTACCAAATTCCCAAGAAACTCCATGGAGCCGGCTTATCCTCTAAAAGGAGTCAGCCGCAGTAAAGTAAAGTAGTTTTCCTAAACTTACCATTTAGAGGCGAGGTACCAGCCTCAATAATTGCACGGCGGCTGAATAGAATAACTAAGGACAACTTTCCCAGTGTTAAAGTTAATATGACATTTAGTACACAGAGAATCATGAGGTTGGATGCCAAAGATCAATTGCCAATTCTCTCCAAATCATTCATAGTCTACAAATTCTCATGTATGTGCGGTAGCACATATATCGGACGTACGAAGAAGCAATTGATAAGCAGAATCCAGCAACATTTGCCACAGAAATTGATTAACAGAGGCTTGGCACCATCAGGAAAATCAGCTATTTCCGATCATATATTGGCAACGGGGCACCCTGTCAATTCGACCAATTTCACAATTCTACACAAATCAAATCAGAATAGTTATTATTTATTCATGAAGCCCTTTATATAAAACAACAAGCACCTGACCTAAATATTTAAAAGTTTCATCAACATGATATATAAATTACAGTTAAATACTGTTTCTTGCGAAGAGCTAATATATATGCAAGTATGTATTAGGTGTTGCGAACCTAGTAACAAATTAGTTCAGTTGTGACCAGAAGGATAAACCAAAGGCGGCATGAATGGAAAGTATAATCTCATGCACATTCGTTTCGTGCTTACTGGCGACTCATCAGTAGGAGCCGGTATTACGCTCTTTAACCACTATATATTTGGTCAAAGAATGTGTACCGTCATATTATTCCACATTCTTTGACCAAATATATAGTGGTTAAAGGGCGTAATACCGGCTCCTACTGATGAGTCGCCAGTAAGCACGAAACGAATGTGCATGAGATTATACTTTCAGTTCATGCTGCCTTTGGTTTATCCTTCTGGTCACAACTAAACTAATTTGTTACCAGGTTCGCAACACCTAATAAATACTATGATATATAAATGAATGATTGTAGAGCGATGTTTAGTATTCACGAAATAAATGGCCTTTATCCACTTTGATATTAATGTGTTTTTTCTTCCAAATTAGAAATATATATATATATATATATATATATATATATATATATATATCATATTTATATCTAAATCAACCTATAAGTAGCCATTTAATTATCCCAGTTAAACAATCATTGACTGCGCGGATGACGCTAAAAATTCTTTTAATCAAGTTTGCTAGCTTGAAGTAAACACCAAACCCCTTTGTATTTAACCAGTCGTCGAAAAACAGCAAAACTGACGCGTTTCGACCTTCCATGATCATCATCAGAGTACGATGGCAAACTGACTAGCGAGGATCAAACCGCATTGAAAATATATGAAAAGCAATCAATTATTGTTTAATTTTATTGTCTATATATATATATATATATGTGGCGAAAGCTGCAAACATTTAATGTTCGTGACTGCATTGAAATCGTGCAGCCGACATTTTCAGTTGAGTACAATGTATGCAAGACTATTAGAACTGAGAGCTGCATATCTAATTTTCCTTTTCATATATATTAAAGGCGGTTTGACCCTCGCTAGTCAGTTTGCCGTCGTACTCTGATGATGATCATGGATGGTCGAAACGCGTCAGTGCGTTCGGCTGGCGGTAGTGTGGCTTTGTAGTGCAACGTCTGGCTATATACAATGTGATTAGTGTTTACTTCAAGCTCGCAAACTTGACTTAAAGTATTATCACAATTCAGAACAATTATAGTATATCAACCAAACCAACTTTCTATATCCATATTCTAAATAACTTAATAGGACGACATCTAAATTGTTCTGCTTGCCATCTCAAATGCATAGTCGCATTCTCTTAGTCACATTTATTGTTAACTCAGATTCTCCTAATGCACGTTTCCTACCATTCGTGAAGGCTTCGTTCAATATGACGAATAATGATTTATCTAATGATGTCACATTCATGAAGTTCATTCTGGATTATATTTTAATTGATTTCATAATCAACCTGGATACATAAAGCAATTCGTTTACAGACATCCCAGTTTATCTGATGACCTGTCTCCATTAATTGCCTGGCTAGATTTGATCTATGACTATGACCATATTTGCAAGCCGATTTACGTTCCTTTCGACCTAACTTTATTAGACGCATGATTTCCACTATATACCTGAGTTTGCAATCTTTACAAGATTTCTCATTAACTCCCGATGTACCGAGGGTTTCTATTTCTTCTTTCTGATTCAGAAGCTTATTGTCTATATTAAGTGACTGTTTTAATAATGTTCTAATGTTGTATTTCGTTGCCGATGTCCCAATTTTCCTACTTAATTTTGAATCCAGTAGAACCAGAACTCTGTGCTTTTCTGGATTTGGCTTTTCAGATTTCATTACACGTTTTGCTTGTTCTATTTTTCCAATAAATCACATTAGTGTTTCATTTATGCTTTTTTCTCGATTAATTTTGTCGGATAACTATTTATCCTAAATATTTCATTCAATTTCAACAATTATTTTACCCTATATTTTAAATCCACTATTTTAATATTTCTTATTTTCATGGATTTGAGAATGCATATTTTAGATTGGAGCAGAAATTCAGGAGGATATCTGTTCTATAAATATATTTTTCTTATGTCTGACCCATTCGGTTTAATCTTACATCCATAAATGATAATTCGTCCGTTCTTTCTTTTTACAGCGTAAATTTCAACTCTCCAAGTTGATTGTCTAAATATAGAATATTCTGCAACTCCTTATCCTCAGAATCAAAAACCACGAAAACGTCATCTAAGAGTCAAAAATATGAGTTTGATTTGAGGGGAGATCTGAAGAAGAGATTTTTTTCTGAATAATTCATAAAAATCTTAGCGACTAGGACTGATAATTTCTGTGCCATAGGACCACCTTTAACTTGTAGGTAGAATTCCTTTCTAAATGTAAAGTATGTGGAAGACAAAAATTTAAAACTATTCCATAATACTCCTCAACATCCTTTAACTACCTTCCAATATTTTAGAATATTCCGTTAGACAAATCTGGACACGCTCTAATGAGACCTGTACCGGGTTGTTAGTATACATCGATACATCATCCAGACTTGCCAGTTTATCAACCTCTGATAATTTATATTTACAAATAATTTCAGTAAAGAAGTAAGTGCTCGTTAATGTTTAATCTATAAAATAGGCGTATTTTTATACTCTATGGCACATAAATTTTGACATTTTAAAAATTTGAGAATTCTGAACATTTACAATTAACCTAAGTGGACTAAATTGTACATGAATCTTTGCCAAACCATATACTCTAGGTGGGAATGTGTCCTTTTGTAATAATACATATCCAAGCCCTGGATGTAATTCCACAGACCCAATAATTTGTTTGATTCAAGTCTTAGCCTCACCCTGTAACTTATCTGTTGGGACAATATTTATTTTAATATAAACTTCATTATTTAAATGTACATACATTTTACCATTATAATCACTCGTATTCATAAACATTGTTGCTTCAACTTTGTCTGCTTTTAGGCACATTACTTTATTAGATAATAAATTGTATCTCAATCTTTTCATTCTATAATTAGGCTTGCCTCTGTCCTCTCTATGTTCTAACACCAGTTTGGCAACATTCAATTCAAATTTAGTTTTCTCTTTTTCTGTGGGGAATTTTTTGATCAGATATGTCTCCTTAATAATCTCATTCTTGGGTATGTATTCCTTAGGAACGGTCGTGTTCAGTCCCAGTTTAAGTATTCTCATTTCGTTATCCCTGGGCTCCGTTGACGATAAATTAACAACCCGTTTAGACGCAGTAAAATCATTTGGAATGTTTCTCAGAAGCATATAAATTCCCAAGTTTGCTATTTTCTACTCATATCTCTGTCTATCCTTTTTAATTTCCTTATTCGTAGACTTGTCAGCGAACCCTTCTATGCAGTCAAAGTCCATTTGTTTTAATTTCAAGAGCAACACAGATCTTATTCTAGTCTTTTCTCTAATTAGTTCATATTGCCGTCTATTGTATTAAATGTACAGAAAGTTCCTGTTTTACAACATTTCTTGCCCAATGGTGCTGAAAAGGTAGCATAAACATTACTGTAAATTTTCAAAGTCTAGTACAAATATGGTAAAAAAAAACAAGCCTCGCAATACCGTCCATTACAACATTTTACAGAAATAATTGAATCGGATGAAGCTTCTATACAATAATCAACAATTTATTGAAATGTGCTATTAAAAGATCACAAATTGGGCAGCAAAAATGGTGAGTTTTTGTGGAGCACAATCCGCAAATCTGCCTCTGACCCTCGAAGCTTATTATAGTCATGTTTTCTAATTATAGAGAATTAGGCCATATGTATTAAGGCATAGTATATTGTGTATATAGAAATGTGACGCACGCAATTTGATTGGTTTCAGTTTTTCACACTCTCTCTATGTTCACATATTTCTACCTTGTTTTGCTTTCCAATTTATGTATAAAGATATAGAAATTAGTTCGACCACAATGCAATGTCAAACTCAGCTTGAGCAAAAGCTGTGCTCTCATGTACACGCGCGTTTCCTGTATACTGGCGATCAATCAGCTTCGGTCAAAAACCATCCAATATTTGGTCAAGAATTGTGAGACTCTTTGGTCCTGTAATCGACTATAACTGTGCGTATAGACAGAATTGTAGAGACAACTTCAAATCTAGTAATTCACAGAGACAATTCAGAAAATTCTTTAGTAACTATTCTGGAAAATTATATCCAACAACTTTTCTCCATTTCATTATCAATTTTTTTGCGGGATTGAGTGGTATTTCGCCCTCTACTGCTGAGTTTCCAAGAAACATGGAACAATTACATACAGGAAGTTAAAACATTTTCAAATGCGGAAATTGGAGTGCCCACCTAGTCCGAAATAATCTAGCTTTTTGCTATTAACGCCCTGATATGAAAATGATATTGAAGAATAGTGATTATCTCGACCTTTGGAAATTTACGCATGATACGTATATTCGCCTCATTGTTGACACGACCAAAATGCCACAAAAATAGCTAACCTTCAATTTTTCACGCACACGCTAACCAGTCAGACGATCTGAAGCACAACTTTCGATATAAATGCAATTTAACGAAAACGTTGAATGGTCGACTATTGGCACAGAAACAAGTACACAACGTTACTTGCACCTAAAAGTAGGCCTATGATTTGAGCTTAAATTCCATTTTGTCGAAAGAGTTCAACATATGCAATTGTTTCTTATGTTTTGCGCACCTAGTTACAAATTAGTTCAAATATGACCAGGATAAAACAAAGACAGCATGAACAGAAAGTATAATCTCGTGCACATTCGTTTCGTGATTACTGGAGACTCATCAGTAGCAGCCCATATTGCGCTTTTACCCACTATATATTTTGAAGAGCCAACTTCATACATAGCCTTTAACAATACGACTTCAAAGCTAACTCAACATATATCATATATATATATATATATATATATATATATATATATATATATATATATATATATATATATATATATATATATATATATACTTACTACTTACTGCGGCTGACTCCTTTTGAGGATAAGCCGGCTCCATTGATATATTTCATGGAGTTTCTTCGAATTTTGTACAAGTGGTGTCCCCTCACCACTCGTATATATATATATATATATATATATATATATATATATATATATATATATATAACAAATTGTAAAGGGTACCAACACTATGGCTATTGTGTCAGTACACGAAACCAACATTATTGTACCGAAAATGTAAATTTCACCAACACAAAGGATTTCAATTTATGC
The DNA here is from genome assembly GCA_029291075.1 of Eudiplozoon nipponicum. NCBI lineage: Eukaryota > Metazoa > Platyhelminthes > Monogenea > Mazocraeidea > Diplozoidae > Eudiplozoon > Eudiplozoon nipponicum. The sequence continues at coordinate 130,317 of JAQBSW010000513.1, forward strand.
TAAAGTTCAACAAAATTGAGAATTACAACTATTTCTGGACACCCGTTTCTCCAGTTAGTCCATACGCTCAGCATATATCTGATTTATTTTTAAATACGAGACATTGTGTGCCTTATAACAAGGATGTTCCTGGTAATTATTAATTTTTAAAGGACTGAGTATTTTGTAATGCATGTTTCCTGCATTGCAACATCATTGTATTATTTAAATTAAACTGTCATATATCCTTCGCTTCTATCACGATCTTAATTGAATTTGATGGCGAACCATTATAAAAAGGTTTTCAAAATTCTGTGAGTACGTATGCAATTTAATCTATTATTGAAGCCGTGCTGCCATTTTAATTGGTTAAAACATGCGAAATTTTGCCAGATATTGTTCTGTAGCACGAACTGAATATTTTGTTGTCAGTTAGAGTTTAGATCTATGTTATCCTTGTGCTCATACCACTGAGACGTAAAACAAATTATGTATTCACCTGATTTTCGGATTGCGTACCGAATTATTTGAATCCACTGTCATCATGATTTCTCCATATATTTCGGCCTCCGGATATGGAGATCTTTTTCAATGGAAAGTAAATCATTCACAAATTAGGAATTCATTGATTTCCATTTTAGCTGATAAAATTTACTGGTGTACTTAATTTAAAATAAAGTGCTTAATTCTTAAGCAATCGCTGTTTATACTTAAAAATATTAGTAGTACGTTGTGAAGTTAGGAATAAACTTTAATGATAAATGCACTACGTTGCTCTTGGATTTAAATGAAAAAATAATAATTAGCATATACTTTAATGTACTATTTAAAAATGTGCATAACCTCATGCATTGTCATTATTGAATTTCCTCTGATTTGTTAATAAGATCGATGAAAAATTTGAAAGCATTTTTATTTAAAACATTTCGAGTAAGTTTCAACAGGACTAAATATGAAAGATTCAACTTTCATTATAAAAGAAATATACCAATTTTCATACCACTAAATTTGCGAATTTTACATAAAAATTAGCTGTGTAAATCTGACAAAATTTTCATGGTAATAAATCAAACAATTATTTTGTCAAGGTGTGCAGTGCCCATATATTAAAGAAAACATTGAAATTCCTATATCTTCTATGATCAATGTTTATTTCTTATGAGTTTAACTCGTCAGTAGTACACAGAACTGACATTAGGAATCTAATTTCTAAAATCCGACAATTCACTATTCCTTCTATGGTTTATTTGTTGGATCGGAAGCCAAAACTATTGTTAAATTCTGTTAAATTCAAATTGAAATAAAATGTTATTGGTGGACGATGCAGCGATGCCCGCTATTGGGATATTATCCTTTAAAACTTAAATTGTGCATTTAAGAGAGTAAATAACTTTTCTTACCGGAGTATTGTAAAAGTCATTAGTATTTTCTTTATGGAAATTAGATTTCCTGCTAGCTATTAATATGTCACAGCAATACAGTCACGTATATGTCCTTCAATAAATTTAGATTTTTCAATTATGCCCGTATGATCTCAACTGCTGGATAAATGAATAAATAGATAAATCTATATTATTTTTTTCACTAATTAAACTTCCTACATGCTAGTATAAATTTAATTGTAATAGAAGTCTCTTATTCGCAAATAATTCTTGTATTCTAGCTTACGCATCGAATATCCCATTCGGATTGTGTCAATATAAACCAGTTCGGGCTACTTTGCTAAATATAAGCCATACATATTTTGTTTACTATTATTATAATATTGATAAGGTCATTGCTGAGTTTATTTTTTACAAATTTATCAAGGTGTTCTCATTCCTTTTAAATAGAAATAGATTTATCTTAATATCTTCGTCGATGATCTGCTTGACAGTGTTTCATAAAAATTAACAGAGTTGTGTTCTTCCGCCTATAAATGAGATATTTTGCACATATTATTGCATTTCATAAGGAAAACTTAATACTCTTTATAGAAAAGCTCATAAAAAACTCTTTCTACTCTTAAGCTTAATATTTTCTATCGTTATTCAGTACTGCCGATTTGTACCTTCCAAATGTTTCACATTTCTTGGCCAAATATAGAATGGGTCTGGAGTGTAGTACTAGGGTCTTACTATGAATCACCAGTAAGCACATGAGATCATACCTTTCATTCATGCTGAATTTGGTTTATCCTTCTGGTCCTATTTGCATTAATTTGTCACTAGGTTCGCAGCACCTAATACAAAATTTAATACCTTATCAGTTCATGTGCATATTATTCCTTAAATAAGGATTTAAATATAGGTTACGAGCAAAAAATAGTACTAACTTGCAAACAAGTAGGGCGCATTTCATTCCTGATGCTTATTTATCTAGCTACGGTCATGAATAACAAAACCAGAGCTATCTAGAATAAGAGTTATTGCCATCTTTGAATTTTAACTCTGCTTAAAATTGTTTTCATACTTTCTGAATCTCATCTGTCCTATTTTATTTACTATATTCCTTTGATGTAACATCTTCTTACTTCATCATAGTTTTTGTTTATAGATCTTTATTTTTATAAGATAATACTTAGATATTTGTTTTTCAAAAGTCGTGTTTTTCGAGATATATTTGTTATCATTGCCTTTTGTCACAGTTGGATAAATAAGCCTCTCGATTGAAATTCTGTCTACTTTATATTTGAGGTAATCTAATTCTTTTGTTGTAATTTATATTTCATGCCTATTATAAGGATTAATATTTACATGAGTTGCTAAATAATTACGCAATAGTGCAACAGCATATCATCAATGTACGCGATAAAAGAATCTCATGCCTACCATGCACGAATAGAGGTTATAGTGTGTGTTCGTGTTTCGCTTAAAGTAATACGCACCCACGCTAAAAACGGAGCAATTGTGCTTTACATTAAGACATAAATCTCAACGTAAATAGTTTTCAAACGAACTCTCATTTCGACACTCTGTCATATTTTTGTGTAGAAATTTATGTGCTGTTGAAATAAGGGGTGGCGAGTTTGAAAAAGATGACAGGCATTTCTGTAGAAATATAATTGAATTAATGAGAAGAATTTATTGTGTGTGATCATGTACTTTGAACTAACTCAATCGTTACAAAAATATAAAGCATGCAAAAGGTGCCAACCTAATGCTTCGAATTATATCGAGCCTGACCAAGTTACCAAAACAATCGTTTGCAAAATAACGAAAATATATTTCTTGAATGGTTCCGCGGTGCGAGCATCAAATGTTGTATCTCCGCGAGTTGCGTTCGGGGGTTGTCGATTTGCATTGTCAGTTTCGCAAATATTCGATTGAACCCCATTTCCAAGTACGCACCGAGCTTGTCTTCTTATTGGCTGGATGATCGAACAATATAAGTTTCCTACTGAACTATACATTTAAACCTAAGCGATGAACTAAAGAATTCCTGCACCTAAAGCGAGTTGAAAAGCATACAATTAAGAATGTGTTGGTTACACTCAATCTATCGTAGTTAGAAGATAACAGTATTAAGCTTATAAATCCTAAACTAGATCAAGTCATGGATAAAAAATCAACACATCAGTAGCCATGTCATAATAAGAAACTCCTAACGATAATATTTATTAAATACTTAATTTGTCGATGCTCAGTCTTCAAATATATATATATATATATATATATATATATATATATATATATATATATATATATATATGACACACCAAATGACGTTACGCAAAAGGAGTGGTCTAAATTGCGCAAAAGTAGTGGTCTAAATTGCGCAAAACAAAGGCTAACATAACGAAGAGGAGATTGGTTACGACAAATGTACAGTGGGATTGGATGAACGAATATACTAACGAATCCAGAACAATGACTGTAGATACTGGTAGAAATAAGATTTATTAATAAATGTTATTCCATGGAGTACGTTGTTTTGTTCTTATATATATATATATATATATATATATATATATATATATTGTCAGCATCAACTAAATATTGCGCAAAGTTGCAAATGAATTTCTCAACTAGACCGACGTCGCCTTCATTGATGACTCCTCAATTATGTGCGAGAATTTACCGCGACCTGACGCAAAGGAGGGAACATGTGCTTCTTGGTCTAATAACCATATCACTCCGACAACCCTGCTGCACATTATAGACAATAATCAGCTATATACCAACTTACTTTTTCGTTGGACTTTCCTTCAGGTCGGACCTATTTGCCATTTCCCAGGATCTTAAGACCTAACTAACTACTCACGCATCTGTCATGATATAACAGGCACCTTGACCCCTGGGTAAAATATATTTAATTGATTAAGAATTGCAGGATTTTGAATAAATATAAGTTGTCAGCTAAAACTTAGCATTGCAAAAGTTAGCTAAGGCAATAAACAAAGTAGACCCGTCTCGTCCGTCTTGGGAATCCATTAAGTACTTGCTAGAATTAGCACCAATCGGGGCAAGATTCAGAAATACAATGTACACTGGTTCGAGTGAAGGTTGTGGCGAATTCTGGCCGGTTCTAGACGACATCGAACAACTTGATGAATTATCTGTGCTACCTTGTTCAATATTTAATTGATACCTACAACATATAATTACAAATATGTATTTATATTTACCCGCTTGTAATTTCCATCAGGCATGCTCATCCCGATTAAGCATTTAGACCAACAGATATTCTGCTAGGTAAATTTAATTGAACGCATGCGTGGTCAAGAAGCGTGTAAGTGTTAAACCAAAGAAAGCTGGAATTTGTTATATTGTAAATAATTTATAAGAGAAGGCCACCAATTATTACTAATCGACCTTACTTATTTAGAAATGAACTGAGGACGTGTGTTCAAGTAGTCTTATTTGATGTCAATTTACAGAAGAAATACAATGAGAAAATATAGTCCAGGCAAATTATTTTTATTGTGCATTAAAAAATTGGAACATGTATTTCCATAAATTGATTTTTGTCTTAAATTTGTAAATAGAAAAAATATAACTAGACATAATTTGGAATGAGTATAGGAAAGTCATATTCTAATGCCAATTCACAGACAATTTTCGTTTGCTTAAGCACTCCTGGGCAACATCTATTTATGGAAGTAACCTCCTAATAGGACAGCATGCTTGTACAACTTGCTTAAATCAAATTGGAAAAGCGTTCTTATGCTCTTTCGCTTTTTTTACATGACAAGATATTGTTTTTTTACATACATGTGCACAAATACATTCTTATTTTTCCAAAACCAATCTTTTAATTATTCCGACAATCGATAATTTAATTTTCTACTGCATTAAATTTGTCAGGGGGTGAACCTAGATTGAGCAGACGTAGAATCAAATTTGTTGATAACGTGGAATGGAAATTTCACGATGATTTTTTTCCTTTAAATCAGGTAGGACAGGTTTGGAAGTGGACGCAAATTAAACGTAGCCAACTGCACCAAATGTGATAGGTAGGACAGAATATAAACTTTAGTTTATCGGTTCCATTGCCTCTTCACATGTGTATTACAGGTGGAAACGTTCAAGCTTATTATCTGCTCTGCAAACAAAACAAATAACCGTGGATGAATGAAAATTATGCCACAGAATAATTTTTATACCTTGAATGCTGCCGATAAACGAGAAAGAAATGAAATTATTGAGAAATATTTTTAAGTGTTGAATGAAAGGATTAATGTAATTTGTATAAATTCAGATGCAATTTTAGGGTAGGAATGCTACAAAATTTATAAAGCGCAAACAACTTTATTGAACTATACAACAATGGATCTAAAATCAACCTAAAATTAAATACCTATCTTCATTGAAATACCTCTATATAAATTCTTAATATCATAAATATACATATATATAAATTTATATATATATATATAATTATATATATATATATATATATATATATATATATATATATATATATATATATATATATGTATATGTATGTTTTTGAAAGACTGAGCGGAGGCTAAAACGAAAACATTTAAAATAATGACAAAATGTAATAATAATAATACATGATAAAAAATAATAAAAAGCATAATTTCTTTTTAATTGTCAAGAAATTGCTTTAGATCAATAATTAAAATGTTAAATCTTCTTGATAATAAGACAACAAATGCGCTGATGTTTACATATATATCACATTAGACACACAAAGTTTTCATATTCGAATAGCATTTAGTGATTAGCACGTAAGCAAGGAACGCATTTTTGGAACAATATCCCGCGTTGCTCTCTCGAATGTGAATATCAAGCGTTATGCAAACCAAAATTTTTTTACGTCCACTATATATTTCGCGTTTAAATAGAAAAATTTCTGTCAAGTTGAATAACGAACCAGAAAAACGTGTGAAATTTGGCAAATGTCGCCAATTAACGATTGTTCTCCACGCAGCTTCCATAAAAGGTTTTATTTTGACCTATACATGTCCATGTCTCTAATATGGATGTAGTTTAATCTTCAGTTGTTCTAAAACTAGCATATGCATTTGTCCGAAATATTTAGAAAAATAATGGAATACTGTAACAATTTATCTCTATTTTCTGGATAAACATGTTTGAGATTTGAGATTTTAGTCATATTTCTATTCATGTGACCAATTATAAATTCACTGTTTTAATTAAAGACCTACAAACCATTAACCTCGCGCATAATACCAATAATATTCAGGTCACCAAAAGCGATGGAACCGAATTAAACAGAAAACAATGTCGAACGAGATGAAATTTAAAATTAACCTAATATGCATTCGGACAATGCTTAAAAGCGATACTTCAATTTAATTCCCAATCAACAGGCGTTTTGAATACTCGGTGCAGGATTTCCGTGGGAAAGTTGTTAAAGCATTAAGGCAAACATTCTTGGATTATTAAAGTAAACTACTAGATTTATATGATTCGAAATCGACGATTGTATAAGTTATGACATCATGTAAAAAGTATTTCAAATGGCAAACTAGAGATTGAATGAATCCAATGAGCATGTGGGATTATACAGCAATCATTTCGAGATAGTCAATCGTAACTCTACCTGTTGTGAACAAATTATTCGTATATTCATAAAGTTGAATATAAAAGTCTGTTTGTGACATGAATCATAAAAATGTTGCCTAAGGTTGTCTGGTGTGTTTAGGAGACATTATGACACTAATGAGATATTAACACTAGTTTTAAATACATATTTTTATTTGATATAGGAAACATCAAGGTACCACAGAAATCCGAAGAAATGATGAGAAACTATTTGGATCTTATTTATAATAAGGAAAGCAGTTTCTTCTTTTTTAGATATTTTGTGAAATTGCTCATTCTGTTTAAATCTTAACAAAAAAATATTACGTTATCTAATATTTTTAAGAATTGATGTCAGTTTTTTCCTCAGAAAGCACAAAATCATTAAATTGGCACCGAAATAAATAGTATCATGTTGTTCTTGAAAGTTTATTATGAAGCTCACATTGTAAATTAATGTTAACTTGTAAAATACATTATTAAATGATTGATTGCATATTAGTTTAAATGACATTATTTGAACGAAATATAATTTTTACCCTGTGCGTTCAATACTTTATGCTATACATATAATCCGGAGACGTTCATTACTACAGCTTTATTAATGGTTATTTTGAACGAATTTGGACCTTCTACATGGAATGCTGTCTATAATTTGAATGTAAAAGGTCTTTATAGTACGAAATTTGTGTGCTCATTTGTTTGAAACATTAAATCTTATGTAAATTTAAAATATTATAAACGTTAACAGGTTCAATTAAAATAAGTAACGTCGGATTCTAAAAGCAAAATTGATTTGAAGGTTTTAACATTTCATATGCATTGGTTGGAAACTTAAGTTCACCAATGAACAGAACTTATTTTTTGCACGTAAAATTCATTGCAAAAGTTTCGGCAATAAATATTTATAACACGTTTCTCACAGAAATGAAATACATGTATATAAGGTAATAAATTTACACTACAATGTGTGCATTCCAAATTAGCGACAACAAAAGAAATATTGCGTCACATTACGTGCGTAACCTCATTAATTTTATGTGCATAATATTATTCTTTAGCGCGAGTCGGAGCATTAAACGCCTAGTATAAAACAATGAGCTCCTTTTAAATAATTTTTTTTTTGTCAGGTCAAATGTGACAATTAATATACATAAAAATTTCTTTTAATAATGTTGTTTGGCAGAAAGTTGTTTATATATATATATATATATATATATATATATATATATATATATATATATAATTTGACGAGATCACAATAAGGTCGAAACCAGTATAACTGATAATGGAGATATGATCTATGTTCTAGAATAGAAGATCGGAGGTGGCTGATTAGTACTTTAGATGCCAGCTAAAAAATAAAGTTGAGACATGGCTGAAAACTACGTGTAATTTAAGGCAGTAACCGCGCAGGGTTATTATTGTAAGTCGCCGAAGCAGATATCTCCCGGTTCGAAATGCGGTCGCGGCAAATTCCGGCGACTAGTTGACGAAACCTAACTCCTTGATGCATAGCCTTTGTAACATTAAGCAATTTTTAGTTTATACGAATTTAAATTTTATGACAGGATTTAGATTTTGATTTTTTTGTCAGAATGCACTAAACATTGCATCATGTGGCAAAAGAAATTCATTTAGTAGACCGGGTTATTCCTTATTTGGAACTCTATAAATTCTGTTCAGAAATCGCCGCTGACGGGACTCGAACTGGGCACATGTGCTTCCAATTATGCGACTCTAACCACTGCGCTACATGTGCCGCAGGCTATACGAACTTTTAAGTGACATACGAACTAACGTTTTTGTTTGCCTTTCGTTCACGTGAAACCTATTGTTATCTCTTACTACTTAATATTCTAACGAGTCATACTCTATCTCTCATTTTTAAACAGAAACAATGACACCAGCGGATGTTATATTGGATTGAATTCTGGTGCAATTATTGCGATTATGTATTTGTTATCAGTATAAATTGAACATTAATCAAAGACCTGTATAGTTGTTAATTTTCACTTTGCATAATTTGACACATGAACGCTGCATAAATGTAAACGAAAACAATTAAAAAAGAAGCAATTAAATCCTTGACAGTTTCTACAATTCTAGTTTAATGTAATATCAGCTATGAGGCCCGCATTACTTACTGCTTACTTTAAGTTTTCTCTGATAGATTGCATACAAATTCTATTTCAAATTTCTATTATGCCGAAATTTAACTTTCAATTTCATAGTTTACGTATCTGGTCAGAATTAACTGACAAAGATTCATACGAATTTGATGTTTTCAATAAGTAAACATGTAACACGTATGTGTGTCCGCTCTGATTCCGATTTAAATCATCCAGTTCGTCCTAATTTGTCTTCTAACAGCAGTTGCGCATAACTCTTTGTAGGCGGACAACGCTCTATTCACCTACACAAGGACAACGATGTACGAATTATCATTCGTTAATGTTGTTAGCGTTCAATGGTGGAAATGTCAATAAAAATAACATTAGTTCTGGTTGCGCATTTAATAATACACTTTTACGAAATATAATGAATTTCGTAATTTGAACAAGGTTTATGTGAAGTAATTAAAATCCGAACACTCTCCCTGTTTGATATTCCTACTAAAATTACACTTAGGCCATTGTTCTTCTGGAAACCATGAAAAATAGAAACCGACATTTTATTTCCACACGTGAATAAGCTCACAATCACAAGCATTCTTATGCATACGCAGAAAGATAAATCATTATTAAGTGATACTAAGCAAGAATTGGAATTGCTAGTGTCGTCACTTATAACATAGCTCTCATTCTTCATCATTAAAAAATATTTAAATATTACCTGATCTGGGTTCTGACTAGTACAGGATTGTCCCCTACTTACTTATATTAGTGAAATTTCAATTTAAACCACTCAGGTTGTACTTAGGCTAGGCTTCTCCAATAAAAGTTAATATTATATCATTCAATCGACGCACGTCGCGAATATGCATGTGTATGTGTACACATAACTAAAAAGATACAGTTAAATAAAATTCATACAAAGTTACGTACATCTAAATGAAACCGCAGCCAATAGACGTTAGTTTACTCTTACCGCGCGTCAGACTAATTATTAATTCTTACCATTTGAAACGCTGTATTACTAGAATGTGCACAATAGGTAGCGGAGTAGGAACGACAGAACAGTCCTATTCAATAAAATTGCGAAGCTTAATTAAAATATAAAATTTAAAAAAAATGATGGTTAAACAAGATAACTCTGAAATTAATTTAGAGAAAATAAAAGCAATATAAGGAAAGAAGATAGAAGCCCGTTAATAAGAATTCTAATCCATAAAAGTTTTAAAATCAATCGAACAGTTTGAGGTGAAATTTAGAAGGAACATATTGTCAATAATTTATTAACTATTTAGTGAATAATTAGCCCACAGTGTATGGTTTGGTTAAAGTACAATAGCCACCCTGCCGTGGTTAGAGCACCAGATTCAGAAACAGACGTGCCCAGGTTTGAGCCTTGTCCTCGGCAAATTCCGGCCAGTACATGATGAGTTCCCAATAAGGACGAAACCGGTCTACTGGATGAATTGCCTCTTCTTCACTATAAAATTCCTAGTTTATATTGTCATATGTATGTAATCAATGGATCAGGTACTTATATCAATATCGCAACCTTGATTATAATAAAAAATTGACGATATCCTACATCGGTGAACTATACTTCACACGTTATAAAATCAAACTCATGTGCGACTATTTGTTGTATTCTTGACGTTGTTTGTCAATTAATTAAATTCTGAATAATTCTTAAATAAATAATTATTTTTACGAATTAATTATTGAATAAACACCTGGTATGTACTACAACTAACATAGGATTGCTCTCAACTACTTCAAATCCTGGAGATATTTCGCGTTATTAGAACGACATCACGATTTCCCAGAACTAACACTGAACTCTTCTAAGATATTTCCACTATAGGAGATACTTTGAACACATTTGACGATGCAATTCATCGTTTCCTGATTCAAGTCTTGGGAGTAAACTCACAAGTTGAATTTTTACTTGCGTACTTTTAGCATATTTTTAACGCCATCGACTCAGCCCTTTTTGGACCCAAATTTAGTTTTAAAAATAACACTTGTTGTCCAATTGTTTGAAACACCGTAAGTTTTATGGAAATGATTTAGATAAATAAACTTACATCACTTTTGTTTAGCGTTGTGTATTCTGGAGGAAAATTTGTCTTCGAAATTTGACGACGTTTGTGCGGTTTACGAATAAGCTCAGCAAATTAAGATAAAAACCGGATAGATTTGCATTTATTGACATGTTAGCTTATTGATCATGAGCACCAGCGCATAATTTCGGTAACTAAATAACAACACGTCCATCAACTAAATGATTAAAAGACACACACACACACACACACACACACATATATATATATATATATATATATATATATATATATATATATATCGTTGGCGTAAGCTAAGTGTTGCCAGTTATTTTAAGTTTCATTTACCAAGTGATACAGTTTCGCTAATATTGAGAACTATTTTTAAAAATTCTAGAGTTTCTTGGCCTGCGACCTGAAGCAGGCTGCATTTGATTCAGAATCTAGCGTCTCATTCTCCACGCCACTGAAGCCACACATTGGAGGTCATTTACAATTTTATTCCAACTTCGCATATTTTCAAGCAGCAAAATAAATTCTTTTGAGTGAGATATAGATATATGAACCCTGCCAGTCAATTGCCTTTCAAGCCGAAGTTATGACCTTTGAAATTTAAAATGCATACGTATAAAAAAAGAAAAATATTTGCATGACCAGTTATAAGAAAATTAAATTAATGCTTATTACAAGTCACCAACATGATTTAAATCAATATTACACATATTTATTTGACACATTCACCCTAATCACTGTCAATTCTTTGCAGTTTGTCTCAACACTTTATCGGCGTATTTTACTGATCTTTAATGTTAACTAACGTTGCATTCTCTAAAATGCACGCGCTAATATGCTTTAATACACGCGACTAAGTCTTACTTTTTAAGTAACGAATGTATTATTTGTCAAATAATATCTTTTTAGTTGTGCAGTAAAGCATGACTGTTACACTTTTTTACCGAATAGGAAAAAGAAAAAATTAAAATCTAAGAAACAAAATGTTGGATAGCACTTACCCGATACAAGTTTTGGCTAGCACGCCATTGTAACAAGTTCCAATTGTAAACTAGAATTTTCGCAATATGTTTCCAGTCTGCGTCATCAATCAACTGATCCTCACGTAAAATGAAATCCAACGAATAAAGCAATATCAAAATGCTCTTCATTTAAGAGAAGAATTGCAATGATCCCCTGTTATTCATGACATGAATACAGCGCTATTGAAATACCCCGATATGGAACAAATTTTTCCTTCCAGAATAACTAATTTAAAAAAAACATATTATATATAAAGATTACAATTTCAAGCGCCAATTTCTTCTTGCTCTGAAAGCTATAAAAGGGCATTTACGATGTTTATTTTATAATTAAAACATGTTAACATACGAGTATATATATATATATATATATATATATATATATATATATATATATATATATATATATATATATATATATATATATATATATATAAGTTAGCAAGAAAATCTAATCCAATTTGCATAGGTTGTTCATATTGGGAACTGTTCAAGCACTGACCAGATTTTTTTCGCAAATATTACACGAAAATGGCCAGATTTGCATCGGAGTCTGTGTCATTATCCATTGCGTCACCCTACCGCGCACTGCGTGAAATTTGCACTTTGGTTAATCTTCCCTTTGAGGGGCATACGTGGCTTCTCCTTTAACTCATTATTCCAAGTAGCCCCGCACAATATAAAATTATAGAAAAATTACCACGCTACCTAGAGAAATGTTATTGAAAGGCAGATTCAAACAATTAATAAATCATTGATTGTGATAGCATTAATTGAAATCAATGCTTCTTGATTGATATAAACAGCCATTCCCGTGAAAGTGGATTTTCGATGTATTTACGTGTCAAATCAACATTGCCTTCACGAATGAGTTGGATGTCCAAAAAGGGAATTCTATATGCCATTCTCTACCTCGAGAGGACATTTCATGTCTTGATAGGCTTCATTGGCCTTCTTGAGGATTTCGATTGGGTCTACTTTGTCTGGGATGCATGATAATATATCACCTACTTAGCTTTTGTAGAATGCGCACTGGTCAATTGTAAATTTTAGTTTCGTTTGTTCCACAAGGTGCATGTTTACATCTGCAGGTAGCGGTGTAATGCAATTTTCTATAGCTACACAATTGATCTGGCGGTAGTATTTCACTTCAAATGTAAATCGCACGTTTTTTACATGCTAAATGAGGTCTATCATACCTTTGGTATCCACAGGGAAATCTTGAAACTCGTTTTTAATACTGTCACAAAAGATCGTCGTTGTTTTTAGCAGAGGAATGTTCGTAAATAAGGACGAGACTTCAAGCGAGACCATTTTCTTTTGTAGGACATTTATTCTCAACAGTTCATCTGCTAGCTCGAAAGATATAATCACATGAAAAACCAGGATTTACATACATGAAAGATTGTAAAGTGTTGTTTTATAGCCTCGAAATAAATTGTCATTGTCCACTTTGTTATTAATATGTTTTTCTTCATAATAAGAAATATGCTGTGTAATATTCTAAGTCAACAGAAGTTATTACATATATATATATGTGTGTGTGCATAGTATGTAGCATATAAAAATGTATGCCACTGAAAAAATCAAATAAATAAATAAATCCGGTAAGCAAGAATAAGAGAAATTATCAAATATTTCTCATTAATTTACAGTCACAGAAAGCAGGACTGGATACTTTGTTCAAAGAAAATGTGAATGGATTTTTGGTCATAAAATAAGACTGAAAAACTGTTTAGAATATGACAATGTGTCCGGACACCTATTTAACACAATGTATTCATTATAAAATATATATTAATTTTTAACTGAGGAGTAATATCAGGATTTTCATAATGTGCTTAAATGTCAATATGGACTAAGTACAACCTAATTTAGCCCATTCAAGTCATTCTTTAGGCTAGTTTTGCCCTCATTTGAAAGGTATCAAGTATTGTCCAGAATTTGCACAAACAATTTCCATCAAACCTACGTTTGTCAAACAAAATGCAATAATTTATTTTTAATAATCGTGCTAATAAAAGCAGTTTTATCGTTGTGCATAAACTAAAACTTGGAAGTGGTGTTTGATTCCGGTAAAACAATTAGACAGAAAGAAATATCTAATTTTGTTTTCCAATTCTATGAATTGCAGTTAGATCCTAGTTACTCAGATTACCATTGTAGTCGGATAATGATCATGGAAAGTCGATACGCGTCAATATATGTGACTGACGGTAGTTTTGCTAAGTTGTTCGACGACTGGTTTAATACAGTGGGATTATTTTTGAAATAATTGTCGCGTCCACACGCCCAATCAATGATTGTTTAATTGTTTTATGATCAGCATCGGAGCTTCACATAGAACTGAAAATAGAAAATTAAACTGCAATTCTTATATGTGAAACAGAACATCGGATATTCGGCTCTCAGCCGGAGTAGTCTCGCACGGGTTTCCCTTAACTGGTAATGTCGCCTACACTATTTCTTTGTAGTCACGAACTTTGAATTTGTGCAGATATCGTGACGTATTCACAAGTCGTTAAATTAAACAATCATCAAGTTCTCAATTAATAAAAATTTATTCCTTTAATGCAGTTCACGAGCTTTAGATAAACACCAAATCTATTATATATATATAAATGGTCGCAGAAAATATCACAGTTACTATCACTCGCATACACTGACGAGTCTCCATACTCAATTGTCTTCATAAATACACGACGGCAAGCTGATTAAAGAGCTTCAAATTTCAATTTTTAAATAATTCGGATATGCGACTGCGCACCTTATCTGTATTCTTGTATACATTGTACTTGATTGCAAATGTCTTCTGAAAAATTCCCATACATTCACAATCAGAAAAGACATGCATCTTTCGCAACATGTGCATTACTTAAAAAAATAAACGGAGAATTATTGTACAGATCATTATAACAATTCATTAAATCAAGTTTACGTATTTGAGGTAAAAACCAACACATTGTATGTAACCATTTGCATAATAAAGCATTTTTCACTCGTTTATTGCTTCCTGTCCAATTCTATGAAAATGTATATTGCTTAAACACGTTTTACCGGAATAAAACACCGCCTTCATGTTTTAATATGTGCACGACGAAAAACTGCTATAAGTATGGCGATAGGTAACAACAAGTTGTTGCATACTATTTAACAAGCGTAAATTAGATGGAAATGATTATTTTGTTTATTCAAAGGGTAAAAATTTCTTCGGAATTTAATGACAGTTGTGCGGTTTATGAGATAGCACAGGAAATTAAACGTGATAGTTTATATAACCAGAATATAAGGCAATGTGGCATATCATGCCTGTGTGAGACTGTTTTGGCTCAAAAAATAGCATTTTTGACCGTTAGTCTTTTGCAGTATTTATGTTTTTGTCATTAATAAAAAATAGCGTTGGTTTTTTTTACATTTAAAAGTAAATATTGCTAGGTAGATTGGAATTTAATGTGTTGTGCGCTAACAAATGTAGTTTTCAGGCAATTCATTAGCGGAAACTAATTTATAGAGTTAAAATTGCAGAGAATTTTTGCGAATATATCAATTTGTGGAACTGAAATGTGGATTTTGGCCACAGTGTCGAAAAATTAGGTCATTAAAACAGTTACATCGATTGAGAAATGACAGTATTAATTACTTTTACATTGCTATTAATTTTTATTGCCTTCTGTAAATGTTATCTCTATCCAGTTGATTTGCGATCATTTTACATTATTTGTTATGTTTGTTTCTTCAATTAAGCATGTGCCAAGAAACATAAGGTAACTTAAAATTAGCGGCTGAAATTTCCATTTAAGTTCAATATATCCGAGACTACTACGGGTTAGAGCTGCGTAACTGCCTTTGCTATTTGATCCGCGTTAGTCTGTATTCCTCCGAGCTATGATGGTAATTATGGATCGTCGAAATACGTTTGTGCATGTAATTGAAAGTAGTTTTGTCATGATGTGCGACTAGTTAGATAAAATACGATTTTTATTGGTCTGAAGCTCGTGAACTTGATTTTAATATTTGTAATCACCACCCATTCCATCAATGACTTTTCAGTTGTTTCATGACGTATATAAAAAAATGAGAAGGGTTGATTTTAGCACATCAGTAAATGTTATCAACGCCCGCGCAACCAATGTTCGTTTAATTATATAAATGTTCATTTCAATACCAGTTTCCTCATTCAGTGTGGTGTCTGTTCAGTAATGACAGATTGGGGATTTTTAGTTGGAACATTGCTTCGAGATGGATGGCATCTGAGCTCCACCTAAAACAAAAAAATAACCTTGTTATATTAGTTAGTATAAGACTGAAAAGTGTGTGTAGTGTGTGGCAGGATGGCTCAGTTTTTAGAGCAACAGATTCCGAAGCAGACTTGCCTAGGTTTGAGCCCTATCCGCGGCAAATTCTGGCCAGTACGTGAAAAGCTTCCAATAAGGACGAAACCGATCTACTGGATGAATTGCCTTTTCTACATTATACAATTCTTAGTTTGTACTGACATATCTAAGTATTAAATGGGTCATGTGCTTATATCAAGATCGCAACCTTGATTATAGTAAGGGTAGTTTTTGCCTGTCTTACTTTCTCATGACGATATATTATCAGCATTATATGTAAATTTAACATCAATTTTATTTTTCGCACATAGGTCGAAAATCGGTTATTTAATTTCTGCTACATCTGACTAAATATGCTACATGAGGTAGTTTTTTAAAAATTTATTTCTTTTGGCAGGAGTATCTGTGCATTGTTAGCAGAAATTATACAATAAAAACAACAAAAAGAACGTGATAACAAAAGAAATTCATCAATTAAAAAACTGGGTTTCTGCTCTAATTCGAGATCTCAAATATTTCATATTGTAATTTCTACGACTGGGTGTCTGAAGTGAGATATTTTCAGTCTTAAAGCTCTTCAACAGATCAACCAGGCAACTCCAATAAATTATATATATATATATATATAGCACATATATATATATATATATATATATATATATATATATATATATATATATATAATTCACTGAAATAAAGTATATATGACCATTACATATTTCATTTAATGATGCCATGATTACTACAAAATTTGATAATTTATATTGGTCGAACACAAGATTTATGGATTTGCTGCAGTATAGTTGTTCAGAATAGGAAGAAATTCTCAATTTTATTGATTTTTATCCTTGCTTATATACTATAACGTTGGCACCATTTACAGGCTCGTTATCCAAAAATCCTTTGTTTTGTTAACATATACTTGCTCAATATTTATTAAATATAAGTGGCTGGCCTTAACCTTGTATCGCTGAATGGCGTATATGAAGTAAACTCTAATACTTATTATAATCAAATTTGCGGTCTTGATATAAACACCTGACCCATTAATTACTTACATATGTCAGTATAAACTAAGAATTGTATAGTGTAGAAAAGGCAATTCATCCAGTAGACCGGTTTCGTCCTTATTGGGAACTTATCATGTACTGGCCAGAATTTGCCGCGGACAGGACTCGAACATGGGCCCGTCTGCTTCGGAATCTGGTGCTCTAACCACTGAGCCATCCGGCCGCGGCAGGATGGCTCAGTGGTTTGTCAAATCTCAACAATAATGATTATTTAAATGTTGCCTGCAATTTTCAGTGTTATACCAAATAAATTTTGGATCAGATTTTGCATGAGTTAGACCTTTGTTTGGATTTACTTATAACAAATAATTTAAACCAGACATCTACAATCTAACCAATTGTGACAGAAATGAGGCCATCTGGGGATGTTTCAGTCAGTTCAAATATTATGGCACAAGTGCATTTTAAATTATCTATGTGAATCAAAAAATGGCATATAATTGAAATGCAGTTCATCGAATATTAATTTGTATGCTATTCTTTCATGCACCTTGAAAAATCATGTTCCAAAAAAATTACTGTAGAAATATTTTTCCTATCATTAGTATTTAAGTAGTCTAACTCAATATGATGCTAAAGTTGTTGTTAAATATACATGAACGTTTTCTGTTACCTAGACCAATTTTGGATACCATATTTTATACAAAACAACTGAACGAAATAACTTTATAAATTATCAATAATTGTTTTTAAAAAAATTAATAGCAACTGACAACCTGCGCTATTGTGATTTCGTTTGAATATCTTCAGTCAAATTTATCGGTTATTAAAACAAATGCAGAAATTATGTATTAGGTTTTGCGAACCTAGTAACAAATTAGTTCAGTTGTAGAAGAATGTGTACCGTCCTATTATTCCACATTCTTCTACCAAATATATAGTGGTTAAAGGGCGTAATACCGGCTCCTACTGATGAGTCGCCAGTAAGCACGAAACGAATGTGCATGAGATTATACTTTCTGTTCATGCTGCCTTTGGTTTATCCTTCTGGTCACAACTGAACTAATTTGTTACTAGGTTCGCAAAACCTAATACATACTTGCATATATATTAGCTCTTCGCAACAAACAGTATTTAAATGCAAAAATAAAGGCGGCAGATATATTCCTTATATATATTCCTTATATATATATATATATATATATATATATATATATATATATATATATATATATTACACGATATATTTCCAATTAAGAAGAAAAAACATTAATAACAAAGTAGATAATGGCAATTTATTTCGAAATTAATAAACTTCGATCTAAAATCTTTCATTGATATACATTCTGGGTTTTCATTTGATTATGTGCGTGGCAACAAATCTGACTCTGTTTTACTTCTATTTATTGTTTTGGCTGATTAGTAAGTGTGTATGCGTTTGTGTCTGTGTGTGCCTGTTTGCATTTAAAGGTCATTCTCGCTTTATTGTAAAATGATGTCTGTGATCTGGTCATTATTATATTTATGGCTTGAGAATTAACCATCTATTCGCATTGTTCGCTATTACGTGTACGAGTGCTGCTTTACAGAGTGTAGTCATTCGTGTCACCTTTTTGCGCAAATTTGTGTTCTTTACATGTTAACAGCGCAAGTGCGGCTCGCAGTGTTGAACACTCATATAGTTTGGAAATTTCTGTCACCGTATGTGCATCTGTTTTTTTCCTCTTCAGTTTGTCGCCAATCCAATAGAATGTTTTTTGAGTCTAGTCGAGGGCGTGTTCGGTCTTGCCTGGATACTAGTAAATTTTTTTTGAATTTTGTTTTTCGTCGTCAGTCGATTAGAATATCATGTTGATGAAACCTTTGAATATTTAGGCTAGATGCTTGTTCTTTTATATAAAGGGCTTCATAAATAAATAATAATTTTTATGATTTTGCTTTATGTAGAATTGTGAAATTGGTCGAATGACTACGTGTCCCGTTGCCAATATATGATCGGAAACAGCTGATTTTCCTTGTCGGTGCCAAGCCTTTGTTAATCAATTTCTGTGGTAAATAATTAAACGAACATTGGTTGCGCGGGTGGTGATAACAATTATTATAATCAAGTTTGCGGTCTTGATATAAACGCCTGGCCCATTAATTATTTACATATGTCAGTATAAACTAAGAATTAAATAGTGTAGAAAAGGCCATTCATCCAGTAGACCGGTTTCGTCCTTATTGGGAACTCATCATGTACTGGCCAGAATTTGTGGTAAATGTTGCTGGATTCTGTTTATCAATTGCTTCTTCGTACGTCCGATGTATGTGCTACCACACACATGAGAATCTGTAGATTATGAATGATTTGGAGAGAATTGGCAATTGATCTTTAGCATCCAACCTCATGATTCTCTGTGTTATAAATGTAATATTAACTTTAACACTGGGAAAATTCTCCTTAGTTATTCCATTCAGCAGCCGTGCAGTTATTGGGATTGGTACGTCGCACCTAAATGGTAAGTTTAGGAAACCCTACTTGACGGTATCCTCTCTAATGTAAATCTTTCGTGGTCTGCTGTTGGCATCAATGAATTGCTCTGGGTAGTTGTTCCTTAGCAAAATTTTCCTCAGGTAGTCCAGTTCTTCCTCGATCTTTTGTTCAGAGCAGATCTTCCTGATTCTGTTTGCTAGGATGTTGGCGAAGTTTCTTTTGTTGGATTTTAGTACACTGCTGTTGTAGTGAATTTATTGCTCGGTGAAAGTGGGTTTTCTACATATGGCCAGTATTTAATCCCCATTTTCCCCTCGAGTGAGTTTGATGTCAAGGAAGGGAAAACTATTGTCTTTCTCTACTTCTAGAGCGCACTTGTCAGTTATACAATCAAGGCTCGTTTATTCAATATGATACATGTATACAACTGCCAGGAGGGATGCAATGCAGCTTCCCATGCAAATTGCACGTTTTTGTACATGCTAATATGAGGTCTGTGGTGTCATTTGTATCTATAGGGAAATCATAAAACTCTTTTTTATAAAGGTCACACAATATTTCCGTTGTCTTCTCCACTGGTATGTTTTTAATTAAGGAAGTGACGTCTAGCGAGACCATTTTATTCTGTATAATGTTCTTCCCCTTCAGTTCATCTGCTAGCTCGAAGGAGTCCTTGATAGTGTTTGCTTTTATAATGTTTGGTATTGGTTGAAGTATTTTGCAGAGAAACTTAGCTGGTTTATGTTGCGGGGCGTTGATCATTGACATAAAGGGTCGCATCGAAGGAGCTCCTGAGGCTGGCACTGCTTTATGGGTTCTTGGCTGGCCGTATAATCTTGCGGTGTTTGTTCCGACGGGTTTTGCCTATTGGATATCTTCCATGATTTTTTATCTAATATCGGAATCAGCCATCTAAGATAAGGCGGGTTTTTTCATCTTTTTCAGAATTGTATGGATTCTTGATTCAATATTTGTTGAATCATCTTTCTGTTCGATGTCTTGTTTAAATTTAGATTGATCATTTATAATGTCGTTCATGAATATTCTATAAGCGTTGGCTTCAGGTATAATAACTCCCGATCCTTTGCCGGGTGTGGCAAATATATATAAATGAAAGATTGTAAAGATAAGTTTAGTAATCTCGAAATTAATGTCAATTATCCACGTTGTTATAAATGTTTTTTCCTCCTAAATAGATATATGTATATATATTATTGTCCGGTGAAAGTGGATTTTCTATGTATGGCCAGTGTCAAATCCCCGTTTTCTTCTCGAGTGAGTTGGATGTCCAGGAAGGGGTAAATTGTTGTTTTTCGCTACCTCGAGAGTGAATTTGATGTCATATATATATATATATATATATATATATATATATATATATAATGATCAAACTATATAACACCCAAACAATCATCAGAATGATTTAATTCGACAACAAAGAAATAATAACAGTATCACATGATGCTCTTTATTTTACAGTTAAAGGATATATCAATGGAATTTATAGTCGCAGAAACTAAGAATTGAAAATTATTCCAAGAAATAAACATGCATCGGACAGCCAGATAAACAAATGCTTTCTAACAAACCAATAATGCTTGATTTTTATATCTGTCTCCTAAAAGCTAAATATTAATTACAATAATCAAGTGTCGATATTGATATAAACATCTGAACCTTTATGTACATAAATTAGTCAATATAAACTAATAATTGTTTAGTGTTGAAAAGGCAATTCATCCAGTAGACCAGTTTCATCCTCAATAGCAACTCATCAGATACCGTCCCGTATTTGTCGTAGAAAAGGCTAGAGCATGGGTACGTGTGTTTCGGAATCGGATGCTCTAACCAAAGAGCCACTCTCCCACACTCTACACACAATTTTCTGATGTATACTAATTAATTATCCTCGATTAGTCTTGTCATTAGCTGGAGTTTTTTATGGGATCTTTTTTAGACCAAAGTTCCTACTACTCTACCCTATCTGGCATTATAGAACAAACAACACACTACATGGGGGAATGAAATTGAAATGAACATTTATATGATAAAATGAACATTAGTTAGGCGTGCTGAGATAACGGTTACTATAATCGAAGTTGCTATCCTGACATAAACACCAGTCTTTATTGGGAACTCATCATGTATTTTCAAGAATTTGTCGCAGACAGGGCTCGAACCTGGGCACATCTGCTTCGGAAACTGTTGCTCTAGCGAAAGAGCCATCCTGCCGCACATATAACTGAAATATGTGAAGCGTGCGGCAGGGTGGCTCAATGGTTAGAACAGCAGATTACGAAGCAGTCGTGCCCAGGTTCGAGCCCTGTCTACGGCAAATCCTGGACAGTACGTGATGAGTTCCCAGTAAGGACGAAACCGGTCTACTGAGTTAATTAGTTTTACAACAATATACAATATTTAGTTTATTTTGACAAATGTATGCATATAAATGGAACTGGTGTGTATAACAAGATCGCAACATTGACTGGAATAGGTTTTATCACCATCCGCTTAACGAGTATATGGTTTTTAAGGTAAATACTGTGTGGGAACGCAAAACAAGTCATTTATTTGTCTAGTCAGTTCAAATGGTAATTTCGTAAATTGAGCATAGCATTTCGCAGCCAGAAATTGAACTTTAAAGCACTTGATTCAGACTAACGCGACACAGTGCGTTGCAGCTGGCGGTAGTTTCGCTTTGCTGTCCGACGACTGGTTAAATACAATGGGGTTGGTGTTTACTTCAAGCTCGCAAACTTGATTTAAAGCATTGTTACCACCACCCGAGCAATCAATTATTGTTAACACGACACAAATCCTGCCTCACAAGAACAAAGCATGGCGTGCAATATTCAGTTTTTTGCACAATACTTTTTTGTCACACCTATTCCGTGTTGAATCTCTGTTAGTATTCATTTAGAACCACAGTATAGATAAACCATTTCTAATGTGTCTCTATATAGCAGAAAGCAGGTCATCCAGCGACGTTTAACGAAATTCAATAATTATTTTATGAGTATTTTTATTGTGTTAAAACTAAAAATTGCACACCATAGAAATGCAATATGTTTGTCCTTAAAGTCACGTATCTCTATTTGAATAAACTTCCATAATAAAACTTAATGCACTCTGATACTTTCTAATGCACCCAGTTGAAACGTTAAGACGCTAAATGTGCGCATGTGATTGCACTCGCATGTTATGACTTTTTTTTACTATTGTTTCATGCACCTTGGGGAAATTAAATTCTAAATCAATAAATGAATAAATAGCTTTCTTTCTTCAGTATTTTAGTTCAAAATAACTTTGGGCAGTGTAACTTAATTAGGCAAAAACGGTTTAGTTAATGATGATATTTGACAATTTTTTTACTTACCTGATCTATATGACCAACGCTTCATTGTTCCAGTAATTTTTCCATGATATTTGATTCATTACCGAAGATCGATTTCACGAAACAAATGAAGCTGATTGATGCGATTTATGAGTTGAAAGAAAATTACTGGAACAATGAAAGCTGCGTTAGTCAAAACGCAGATCAGGTAATTACAATTATTCCAGTTGCGCATCAAGGAAACTCTTTCAATTTTTTTACTTGTTTCAATTCAGTGGCCAGCAACTGTTGGTAAATTGACAAAGTCAATTTCATTTTTTCTTCAAGAATATTTCGAGATTCATTGATGCAAATCTTCTTTAACTCAAGCGAATTTACGATAGAACTGAATCAACATATAAATGAAACTCTGCGGACTGGATTCATTTAAACTTATTCCATCAATAATCTATTATCTTAACCCAAAAATTGTAAAATATATATTTAAAGTTTAAAAAAAAATTTGTTTCAAAAACCATTGCTTTAAAGCAACTGGGTGTGTGCGGCAATATATTTTTAACAGTAAATTTCCGTTCCAATTCATCAGTGATTTGTATGAAGCCAGTAACTAAAAGGGATAATAAAGTTGCAGATATTTTCTATGGATATTTTATTTCGTTTGTATAAAATAAACGTTTCTTGAGGTGGCCAATGCAACTTATAAACAAGATAGGCTTCGTCCACTATGGGGCAGTAATCAAGTACTTGCCTAAACTGTCGCGACGCGGGTTCGAACCTGAGCATATTTGATTCGGAGTCTTGCAACTCACCCACTGTACCACTCAAATTGCATACATGGAAGTAATAGAGGATTAATCAATAAAATCGAAATCCGTGTACTTGAACAATTGTATTTGCCTCCTTGAGAAATGTTTAGTTTATGCTGAACTCATATACACAATAAAATCCTACCAAAAAAATTTAATTAACTACGTTACAATATGGTAATGAAATTTTATTGCCACGAATTTAATCAACTAAAGGCTGTCAATATAAAAGAAAAATTGCACAAGATAATAGAGGTATTTCATCTAGTAGACCGGTTTCATTTTTAACTGAAATCTGTCAAGTTCTTGCCAGAAATCGCCATGAACCTGGGATGAACCGTGGCATATTTAAATTGAAGTGGCACACCAGGTGGACATCGCACGCAATTTCATGCCATATACCAACTTCAGTTATCTATTTAGCCTTTCCTTCTCATGAGAATTGACGTTCTAGTAAGCCACCCAAGATTTGTTCTTTTACAACGAACACCATGCAATTTTGCGCACTTATTTTAGATTGAAGTTTACTGGTAGGATTTTGTTTATATATATATATATATATATATATATATATATATCCAAAATAATTTGAACTTATAACAGTATTACAAATACAACTTCACAACTAGACTGCTTTTTCCATTATTGGACACTCATTAAGTAGACGCCAGAGTCGCTGCGGTTAGAATCTGAATCATGTTGCCATTGTTTTATAGCCTAGCACATCACCTCCTACATTATTAAAGCCGAGCAGGTCATGCAATTTACAATGTTATTCCACTTAATGCTTTTTGTAAGACTATATTTCAAGTAGATCTTTTATTTCTTTAAATTTATTGAAATTGGTACGGTTACGAGTCCTGCAATCATATTGTTTTCAAGCTCTAACGATGACCGAGGATATTCAAAACGCGTCGATATGTGCAATACTATGAAGCTGCGTGTATTTTTATAGGGAAATACGATTGTAGCTTATTACTGGTCCGTCTACATTACTTTAAATAGAACTTCTCTTATTCATTTGCCTATTGAAGCCTAATAATTGAAAGTTAACACAGTTAATGACGATGTTTTACTTATACAACGTATCGATATTGTTTTAAATTAAATGTGATACTAAACTTTGACACATTCGGCTACGTTATCGTAGATGAGTGTTGAAATTAAAGTCTTTTAATTGTGCAGTGTCATTTTGCTGTAAATGAGCTGAGAGTAGAAAAACACCATTACCCCAAAGGTGTTTGAAACCAATTGTGTTTAACTAACAATTAGTGAGAAATGGATGCCTAAAGTTTTATTATTCGTCGAATTGGCACTAAATAAAATCAGTTTAGTCAAACGTGAAATTCATGAGTCCGTGATGTTCATACCAGTGACGTATTGGGGAATGCAGATTGAATGGAAATTTGTAAGCTGAAATAATTCGAACATCAGTGGATGTGGAACAACCTCCCATTTTAATTAACTGCCGTCAATTATTGATTTAAGCTCTTCCAGAAAGCTGCGGCCGGAAAGATTAATGTCTTGAATTATACACACAAATAATTGAGAAAAATCTAATTATCACCATTATTGGAGAAGCATAGAATATCATGTACATTCGTTTCGTGCTTACTGGCGACTCATCAGTAGGAGCCAGTATTACGCCCTTTTACCACTATATATTTTGGTCAAGAATGTGGGATAATAGGACGGCACAACCTCCTAGACGAATGTGTAAACCTGCAATAGTGAAGCTAACATCATATAGTCTACGACAATGCGACTTCAACGCTAACTCACACTATAGAATATATATACCGATTCTGTAAAGGATACTAACACTATGGCTATTGTGTTAGTAACCGATACCAACAATATTGTACTGAAAAGGTACATGGTACTAACACTATTGTTTCCGAGTCGGAACATGGTACCAGCATGATGGATATCAATTTATGCTATAGTTCACTGAAATTGAGAATTACAAAAATTTCTGAACACCTGTTACTCCAGTAAACCCATACACTCCGGCCTTGATCGATATCAGTTATCACATTTCGCGGTAAGCATGACATCATTCAATTCAATATATAATAGTTAAATACTGTTTTTTGCGAAGATCTAATAACCTTAATACAGAAGTATGTATTAGGTGTTGCAGACCTAGTAACAAATTAGTTCATTTGTGACCAGAAGGATAAACCAAAAGACATGTGAGATTATACCGTTCATGCTGCCTTTCGTTATCCTTCTGGTCTAACTAATTTTAATTGTTACTAAATTCCACAACTCTCTACATATAGTTCTCCGCAACAAACAGTATTTAAGCATAGAATTTATCACAGTATTCACGATATTAATTACATCAATAATGTTAATGCAAACGATTTGTTAACTTTCTAATATGTTTCAAAAAAATGAGAAATGTCTAATATTACATGTGTGTTTCTGTTACAATAAATATAAATATATCCATCTGTCCTCTTTCAATGTGCAATACAGTTCTAATAGACATCTGAATAGAACGAAAAAAATTTACACATATGATATGTAATAACGAAACAATTAGCAGAGATTAGCCCTGCTAAATAGAAATAAATATATAAAAGACGAAGCACGTATTAGATTGTATCAATAAAAAAATCATGGATAAATTAAAATTTATAAAAATAAAAGTCAACTGATTGATTTATTACATATCTTGTCTTTTGCAGCACACTGCCAAATTAGAAAACGTATCATTCGTAGATATCGGAATAATTCTAAAACAAAACTATTTCAAACAAGCCAAATATACCATAAGAAAAGGTAGCAATTTAGAAATAATATACAACTTTTATTTAAGTTAAGGTTGCGAAATTGACATAAACACCAATCCCATTGTTTATCAATTTATCAGTATAAAATAAATTCTTTTGGAAAGCGAGCCTTAATAAAATAAATTATATCAAAATAAATCAAATGTTGAATACACGTCTGCAATTGCCCAACACATGTTCTCAAGACGTAGCATATAAGATTATTACTAAATGCAATAACAGAAAGGAGTTAGCCTTATTCGAATCCTTATGGATAAACAAATTGCAGCCGGATGTATGCAAGCAGAAAAAGCATGTTCAGGCATTGAGCTTGAACTGGATTTGACGCATGCAATTGATTGGTTCCCTTTTTTCACACTTTCTCTGTTTACATATTTCTATTTGGTTTTGCCTTTCAATTTATATATGAAGAAAAGTTCATTTGTAGATACTTGAGAATGAAACGGTTCTTGTATCCGATAAAATTACTTTTACTTTTGCACATGGAAAGTCTACTACGTATAAAATAAATATTTTTAATACGCATAAAAAGCAATTCATCCGTTAGAAATTTTTGTACTAAATGGAATCTCTTCAAGTATAGTGCGGAAGTTTTACACAAATACGGTTTGAAACTGGACATATCTGCTTCGGAGATGGTGAATCTATCTAGCGAACCAGAATGCTGTACACCAAAAACGATTTCTAGTTATAAGCTAAATTTTGTTTTTTAGTTAAACGTTTCTTCAAGTGGAGCCTATACAACATCTTGAGTTCAAAATATCCGACCTAACTATGCTATTATTGAACAGGCACCACGCTGCCTAAGAATGTGGCATTAAATCAAATAATTATATAATGTTTTTTGAAAGGTTGCGCAGTGCGGGTGTCACATTGTAAATTACCATAAATTGCGATCGTGGGTTGTCGGTTTGCAAAGATCCTATTAGGGTTTGGAAATGGGCATATCTGCTTCGGAGATTGTGAATCTATCTAGTGAACCAGACTGCTGTAACTAAAAACTATTTCTAGTTATATGCTAAATTTTGTTTTTTAGTTAAACGTTTCTTCAAGTTGAACCTATACAACATCTTGAGTTCAAAATATCCGACCTAACTATGCTATTATTGAACAGGCACCACGCTGCCTAAGAATGTGGCATTGAATCAAATAATTATATAATGTTTTTTGAAAGGTTGCGCAGTGCGGGTGTCACATTGTAAATTACCATGAATTGCGATCGTGGGTTGTCGGTTTGCAAAGATCCTATTAGGGTTTGAAAATGGGCATATCTGCTTCGGAGATTGTGAATCTATCTAGTGAACCAGACTACTGTACACTAAAAACTATTTCTAGTTATATGCTAAATTTTGTTTTTTAGTTAAACGTTTCTTCAAGTTGAGCCTATACAACATCTTGAGTTCAAAATATCCCACCTAACTATGCTATTATAGAAGAGGCACCAAGCCGCCTAGGAATGTGGCATTAAATCAAATATTTATATAATTTTTTTGATAAGTTGCGCAATGCGGGTGTCACATTGTAAATTACCATGAATTGCGATCGTGGGTTGTCGGTTTGCAAAGATCCGATTGATCCACATATTTAAGCACGCATCGTGTACTTCTTCGTGGTGGCTGGGGGCTGATCTGTCCCTTTCCTCCAAAGGCTTCAACATCGTTGATACTAACAACTGGAGATGAGGTATGATATAATCCTTGTTGACTGGCTATGTTTCGTTCCGATATTTACAGTACCATCCATAGGCCACTAATCGCAAACACAAAGTCCAATGCTTAAAACAGCAGATTTAAGCAATGTGCGCTCCTGATGCTAACACCAATCCCATTATACATACATTTGTTAGTAAAAACGAGCATTTTAAAAAGTAGAAAATTCAAATCTTCAAGTAGACCGGTCTTGTCCTTATTAGGAACTATTGAATTACTGCCACTAGTTTTGCCGCAGAGATGGCCATTATCTGGCTACGTTTGCTTTTGAGTCTGTAGCTCTACCTTTAGTACCACTTTGCCGCAGGCTACGCAAAATTTAGATTGTGAGTGAAAATTTATATCTAAAACAATGTCATATAGACTAAACTTGCAGGAAAGTTTAATCAAAACAATATAAGTTAATAGATAGTTTAAATTTTTTATAGCACACAACAGGGTGGCTCAGTGGATAGTCAAATATTCCGAAGAAGACGTGCCCAGTTTCGATCCGTGTCCACGGTGAAATTCTGGAGAGTAAATGAAGAATTCCCAAAATGAAAGAAACAGGTCTAATGGATAAGCTGCCATTTCTACACAATACAATGCTTAGTTTACAATTGAAAATTTATTTATAATTTTATTGGTGTTTATATCAATATTGCAGCATTAAATTAAATATGTGTTAGCACCGTCCGCGCAATCGATGTTCGTTTAATTATATAAATGGTCAATTAAATACTACTTCCCTGGATAGCATGTTGTCTGTTCTAAAATGACTGACTGGGAGTGGTTAATTTTAACTTTATGTATAAAGGCCTACTACATATGCCTCAAATGAATGAAAGACTAGCCTAACACATTATACGGATAATTTAAAATTTTTGTTTGGCGTGCGGCAGGGTGGCGTAGTTGATAGGGTTACAGAATCCGACGCAGATAGCCCAGGGTTGAAACCTTTCCGCGGCAAAATTCTGTACAGATCGAAATCAGGACGAAACTGTTCTACATGATGAATTGTATTTTATTAATGATACAGTGCTTAGTATATACTAATAAAATTATTTATAATTCGATTGGTATTTATATCAAGATCGCAACCTTGATTTAAATGAGTGTCATGAGCTCTCATAGAAATCAATGATAGTTTAATTACATAATTGTTCAATTAAAAACGACTTACACAGGTAGCGTGATATATATTTTATAATGATAGATTTGAGGTGACTGGCTGGAATTTTAGGCCAAAAGAAATGCTCTATTGGCTCCACTTGACGGAAAGGCTAACTAAGAGATTGAAGTTAGCATATAACTAAAAAATTGTGTAGTGTACCTCAGGCTTGCACTGTAGATTGAGATATAGAAAATAAAGCATGTGCCCAGTTTTGTGCCCTGTTGGAGAACAGTACTTGAAGAGACCCCAATAAGGACCAAATCGGTCTACTGGATTAACTGCCTATTCTATATTATAAATCACATAGTTTATAATGACAAATGTGTAATGAATGAGATTGATGTTTGTATCAAAATCGCAAAATTTATTTAAATAAATGTTATCATCGCCCACGAAATCAATGGCCGTTAAATATTTAACTTAACCAAAATTTTATAACCTCCAAACTATTATAATGTTTTATTATTAATTGAAATCAAATTACTGCAATAAACAAATACTATTGTAGTGCCATTTTAGGCAGTGACTTAATTTGAGAAAATATATTTGTCGTATATAATACATTACATTTTTCATGGAATATTGTTAGAAGCTCCAGTTTTTTAGCGTCATGTCAAAAGAATTAGTATAGTTTATTTGTAGTTAAATATTGGAATGCCTAAAACGCATTTTGGTGTTAATAGTGCTAGAAATACGTCTGCAATATTAATTCCGGTACCTTTTAAATTTTGAATAAGTTCACACAACTAATGCAATTTCTCGTTTCTTTAGAATTTACCGTCTATAAACATAAGGATAGATTATAATAATAAACTTGAAAATAATTCATAAATGTAGCTGCAGTGTTGCCTGAATTTCAATGGGAAAATATTTGCCTTAACTCTATAGAGATCAATTCTTTTTTATTTACGTCGGCAATCGTTTAAGGTGAGATCGCAGCCAGAAATGGGACGTTCAGATTGTACGCATTTCGAAGTAAAACGAAGGTATAAGACGTTGTTTTCGTTTTATAACCACGAAATAACATGAAAAGTAAGTTTCTGGGTGTTGTAAAAACCAAGACATATTAGTGAATTTATAGCGTTTAATTATAAGCCACGAACTTGAGGCTTCTACAAATTAGAAGCCAGAAACACTCAAATCGGCTGCTAGAAACGTTAGAATCGTAGTGCAGACGAGAGTGTAATCCGATAGACACGAAGACTAATGTTAAGATTTCAATAAAAAATAAGTTACAGCACAACATTTATTCGAGTAAAGTATACAAACATTTCGTTTTCATGAACCAATTTTTATTTAGCGAGATGCATTTATTAGCAAGAAATCGTAAGACGCAAATATTAGACATTCAAAGTTTTAAAAACATCATGCGCAACAAATATTTACACACTGAGAAAGCTCATGGCAATAGCAGACGCGAGGCTTTCGGACAAAGAATATATATATTACTGAAAGACAGATGAAATGTTTCTCGTAGTTACAACAAAATATGTGCTATATTTTTATTTAAAGATTGCAAAATTTGTCTGCCTACTGCGCCTATCTAACACATTACAATAATACGCTAATTGGCACGTGGTAGCAAGTTTTAAAATCAAATTTCCGAGCTTCTGAACAACAGAAAACCCATTGATTCTAACCAGCCACACAACGTAGAAAAACTACTGTTACTCCACTTTCTACGGTCACCATGAGACCACGCCGGTATACGCAATTACGAATATCAAATCGCCATTCAAGTGTAAAGTTTGGCAAATAAAAAAAGCTTCTCTCACCTCTAGTAAGCTAACATACATTTTACAGCGAATAAGTAAATTAAACAACGTATTTGGTATTTATCTGACTTTTGCCACCTTGATCTAGCGAATTTCTATTATTACTCAAGCAAACAATTTCTGTCTAATTGAAAAAATGAACTTCTACAATTGGCGATTACCGCATATTTCGCAAAACGCAACAAGAAGGTAGACGACTTGGCCACTGTCCAAACAACCAGTCTTAATTTATCATTGTTAGTTTTATCGGAACCTTTGATATATCTCATAAATTTACTGACATTTCTAGTACTTTTATCCGAACCCATCTTCAGATTTGGCAACACTTTTACACACAGGTAAGCATTGAGTAGCAAATGAAATAATTTCATCTGCTATTCCATGTTTACCTGCTTGAGTGAAAATGTTGCCAAATCTGATGTGGGGTTGGAAAAAAAGAACTCAAAATTTCAGCAACTTTGTTGAATCGATGAACGGCTGCGATAAGTTTAACAACACGAACCTGAACAATGGAGCTCATATAAGATATACAGCACTGTTATTTAAACGTCAGCTAAAATCAGTATCAATTTTAAATGTAGTAAATTTGATTACAATATTTAATTATGTTAGCGAATTAAAAATTCCAATATTAGCAGTCAACGAAAAATGCTTAATAAGTCAAGATTAACAGATATATTGTTACAGTCAATAGAAATTTTTTTATTGAATAAATGCATAATAGCGCGCATCAATATGTGAATGCAAATCTTGTATTAGCATTGCGTAAATGCTTTAAAAAATAATCAATGTATTAAATTAAATATCCTACGCTGTTTTACTTTAAGACGTATATCCAGTAGAAGCCTGACTTTGGGTAAGAACGGAAACTGCAACAATTTTATTTTGAGTCACCAGATCATTCATTAAGATAATTATTCCTCATGATAATTGCAGCCATAAATATCATTAAAATGATTTTTTGCCTACTTATCTAAATAATAAATCACGCACTTTCCCAATAAATAAGATTTCCGCAACTAGAAACTACCTGCAAACTGAAGATTCCGCAATAATTTAATATAAGGCATATAATTCCATTTAATCTCTTATGACCAAGAATAGCAATTTCATATATATATATATATATATATATATATATATATATATATATATAAACAAAACAAGAACAGTCTAGAATTAGCCGCGTACGAGGTTTGAACTTAGGCACAACTGCTTTGTAGTCTGAGACTTTCTATTGCGCTTCTCTTTTCGTTCAAAATACGCAACTTTATGTATTTTACTAATCAATGGTTTTTCGTTTGTCTCCCCTTTAGATGGAACGCATTTTGAATCTCTTAACACATGGAGATCTCATTAGCTACCCCGGATCTTTCTAAATACGATAGACACCGTTCGAATTCGAGAAGTTGAATGGAATTGAAAATTAATGGAAAATAGTTTATCATTTCTAATTTGTCATTCTAAATTTAATATTGCACATGATATCAAAATCAATTCATCCAGTATACCGAACCACTGACAACATAAATATACTCAAAATCCTGTAATATGACTTGAATTTTTTTCGTACTCTGATGATGATCATGGAAAGTCGAAACGTGTCAGTGCATTGCGGCTGGCAGTAGTTTTGTTATGTTGTTCGACGACTGGTTAAATAAAATTATATCTGTGTTTACTTCAAACTCGCACACTTGATTTAAAAAATGTTACCACCATCCGCGCAATCAATTATTGTTAAATTATATTGCCTAAGTATGTATATGTGGCGAAAGCTGAAAACAGTTAATGTTCGTGACTGCATAGAAATTATGCAGCCGACATTTCCAGTCAAGTTCAATGTATGCAAGACTGCTAGAGGTGAGAGCTGCATATCTAAATTTGATTTCCATATATATTCAATGCGGTTTGATCCTCGATAGTCAGTTTGCCGTCGTACTCTGATGATGATCATGGAAGGTTGAAACGCGTCAGTGCGTTGCGGCTGGCGGTTGTTTTGTTGTTGTTCTACGACTGGTTAAATACAATGGGATTGGTGTTTACTTCAAGCTCGCAAACTTGATTTAAATGATTGCTACCACCATCCGCGCAAACAATTATTGTTAAATTGTAATGACTTGAATTTATTAGAATACTTTGAAGTGGCCCGATGTCTGTTGTTTAGTGAAAAGTCGGTGGTGTCTAGTTAGAACCTTCTGTTTTAAAATTATCCAAGCAGGTTCCAACGGATGAAAAGGCCTACAAAATAGCATGAGTTGGAATAAGTCTTAACATTTTATGTAGTTTGTGGCAGGAGCGATGCAATGGCTAGCGGATCAGACTCCGAATCAAATGTGATCGGTATCGAGTCTCGTCCGCGGCGAATTCTGAACAGTCTTTGATGTGTTCCTAATTATGAAGAAACTGGTCTGCTGGATGAATTGCTGTTGCTACTTGATGCCGTATTTATTCTACATCTGAATATATATATATATATATATATACACCATACAAATATAGAAAATTTTCTTTTCAGAAACAAACTATTGAACGATTGAACGTAATTTAGCGAAAATGAATAGATCTATTTAAATCGGATTTGCTAATAAACAATTTAAAAAATTTCACAGCTAAATTGTCTGTTGGCGTTAAATGGATTGATTAAGTAATAATCGGATTTGCAATGTCTATTTCAATTTTGTTGCAGCAATCGCAAGGGTGGTTTGTGATTGTGTAGGCGTTGACTTCTGAGATTTTTTGTATAATGCTGTGTGCGGGTTAGGAAGAGAATCTATTTATAACTAAGTGCAATACAGAGAGTTATATTAGGCCGATGATGAAGATCAATTTTCAACTCCCTGAGAAGCAATTATGATTTTCACATTTGCATGTAGGTTAGGAAGGACATAGACTGGACGTGCAAGATTCAATCGTTAAACTTAAGCCACCAATATATAAAGCAGATCGAACTGTAATGATTGACTTTTACGGATGTCCGATGAACACGTATTTTTATTAATTTTCTGAAAAAGTCATTTCGGTCCTTATTTACGGAAGCTATCGTACACTATCATAAAATCTGATAGAATAAATTCTAGCATCCAGCCAAATCAGACAATCCGATCGATCAATATCCGACACTGCTCAGTCTAACTAAGAATAATACCTAAATTTATACATCTACTCTAGCCAATGTGATAACATTATCGACTCTTTGAAGTACAATTTTAGAAAGGCGATATGCACAAGTATCAAGGCAATGACAATATGGCATAATTAAAAATATTTCTGGAAAAACATCCATGCATGTGAAAATTAATTTAATTCTTAGTGGTGAGCTTGATAAAAACACCGATCCCATTAATTACCTAGAGTTTTGTAAAATCTAAGTATTGTGTGGGGGTAGCAAACGCAATTCCTCCAGTAGACCAATTTCATCCTAATTGGCAACTCGTCATGTGCTGTCCAGAAATTATTCCATGGACAGGACACAAACTAAAGCACATTTAGTTCGGAGTCTGTGACTTTCTCCAATGTGCCAGCCTACCACACGGTAAACAATATTTTTAGTTGTATAATAATAAATGTTTTGGCTAGCCTTTTGTTCAGGTGAAACCCAAGTGGCGTCCTTTTTTACTTTAGTTCCAAATAACTACACCGTATCTCACCTTATAATACAACTGTTCTATATTAACTTACCTAATTATATGCTAAAAATTTCTCCTATCATCACACTGACTCTACATTTTCTTTGTGTTTTATTAAATTTATTTTCAGAAATCATTTTCAGGCAATGTTTAACATTTAGATTATTTTTTCTATGAAAGCTTTCCATGCCCTCTATTTGTGCATCTACGTGGTTTAAGTTAACGCGCGGGGACTCAATTTTAATTGTCCACACTTTCCTAAAAATCGTGGTTAAAGCGTAGAACTTCTAATTGTCGGTAACGCAGTAACTGAATTACTTGTAATGACCGATAAGAAAAGTTTTCCACTACCTAACTCCACGCAGCAATTCCACAAATAAGAGTAGAAATACAGTACCTATGTTCAAGGTACCAAAAATATAAAACTAGAACTTTGTTATCTGTGAAGCTGCATAGCAATTTTGTAATACATATGCTGTCACCCCTCTAGGATGATTGAGCACGTTTTCGAGTGATAAAATTTTAACTCCTCAAAACTTTTTTTTAAACGATGCCGCCTCTAATAACTAATGTGCCTAAAGAATATTTTATAGAATTTGCAGAGGCAGACTGATATAAATTTCCGACCAATTTTAAAAGGAGGCCAGACTTTCGAACTGGTCGTTATAGATACCATCGCTACTATGCAAAATATGAATAACGTTCAAAGTGTTGGTCATTAATTTTGGCGTTTCCTTGTCTATTCATTTAAGTTGGCCGGTTCTTATTAACCTTACAAACACCTTTCTTTAGACACTATACAAATGAACCCATTCATAAAAAAATATTTATTTCGCACAAACTTCTTAATAAATTACATGGCACAAAATTGAAACCGTCTAAAGATATATTCCTTTAAAGACGCTTGCTAAATACAAAAAATAATTTACGAATTTATTCAGCGGTTTGAAATACATAATTAACATCAATGTGTGGAAACAGATTAAGCATTACGAAATTTGAGTCTGGGATAGATGTGCATGTCACTCGTTGGAAAGTTACCCATTGAAATATTTCTGTCTGACAATATTAATTCAATATATGTTTATTTAAATTAACTGTGTACTAGGTGTTTCGTACCTAGTAACAAATTAGTACAAATAGGAACAGAAGGATAAAACAGAGTCTCCATGAAAGGAAAGAATATTCTCATGTGCACATTCGTTTCGTGCTTACCGGAAACTCATCAGTTGATAGTGGTATTACGCTCTTTACCCACTATATATTCGGATGAGGAATGTGGGAAAATAGGACGATAAAATCTTTTAGACGAGTGTGTAGACCTGCAGTAGTGAAGCTAGCTTCATATAAAGTCTCAACAATGCGACGTTAAAGACAACTCACTATATGTTATATACACCAGGCCTGTAAAAGTTAACAGCACTATAGGTGTTGAGTCGGTAACCACCAATTCGGCAACCTTAATGCTGGTATCAGGTACTTAATCCGAAACCAATGTGGTGGTCCCATATATAGGCTCGGTAAAAATAGTGAGTTGGCTTTAATCTAGCTTTTTCAAAAACTTTATACGAAATTTGCTCCAATACTGTATAGGAGATTGTACAGTCGAGTTGTTCCACATTCCTCACCCAAATAGATAGTGGGTATAGGACGTAGACACGGCTCGTAATGATGAATTTCCAGTAAGCAATAAACGAATGTGCACGTGAGATCACACGGAATTTGTTTTATCCTTCTAGTTATATTTAAACTAATTTGTTGCTAGGTGCGCAACCCCATATGCACAATTGAACATATATATTACTTCTTCACAGCGAACAGCATATAGTTATTATATATTTGAAATAATGTCCATTTTCCTGATTTATAAATTGTTTATTAGTCAGTACTAAGAAAATCACTCGCTTTGAATAGATGAAACTAAATTTATTAGTGACTAAATTCAGGTGAATCTTACGAAAGAAATTCTATTACGCTTAGCTACACAAAAATTTAATTTACACGTTCAGCACACATGTTTTTCTAAATAAACAAAAAGGAATCTTGCTGGGTTATATTATATTTGTGGTTGGGTGATTATTTATTTATTTATTGTGCCTGTTTGTGCTGTTAGGATAAGATTAACATAACCCGACACTTTAAATGATTTGCCAATGAGAAACCAAAACCACCCATACATTCCACATATATTATAAATTCTCACAAAAATTCCTTTTAATTCACTCGGAATCCACGTTTGCTAAATATTTAACTTAAGCTTTTATGTAGTAAGGCTCAAATGATATGTTTTAGAAAGATCTAACTAAAAACTCAAATAAATTGGCATTTATTTATTATAATGTTTGCCATTTACTTCTAACTGATAATAATAGTTATTTGTTGGTTACTAAGAAAAAGTTTTGAGATGAAATATTCGAGTTTGACAACTTTTAATCTCTGCCAATGTAACAATTATTTAACAGAAAGTTATAAATAGGTCTAATTATAAATTATGATAGAAAGGCACGGAATCAACGAGAAGTGAGTTTTTTTCATTTACAGGGTGCGTTATTTGCATATAGTGACCATAAATTCATTGTTTATAACGCATAAAAATTGACGCGTTCATCTTAGCGGAAATTTGGTTTGTTCATTAATTATAAAAGAATTGACTAGAATTCCTTCATATTTCTACTCTAAATACGCAGATCACGATGAAATCCTGTTTTCTGTGCAAGCGTGAAATGGTAACTCAACCTTAGCCTATTCTCCCGTTCCATAGTATCTCGGTCTACCGCCAAAGAACACACAGATATATTTTTAGGTTTATCACTTATTAATTGTTACCTGAGTGGAAAATGTTCTAAATCTCCCATTTTTAAGTAAGACGCGAGCGGAAAATGTTTTACTTTATATAATAACCCGTGTAGACGTTATTTACCCCGGCTCCAACGGATTGGTTTCCAGTAAAAGCTTTCTAGTGTAGAGGAAGGTATTTCCTCCTACATAAAAGTTTTACAAGTAAGTATGTATTAGGTTTTGCGAACCTAGTAACAAATTAGTTCAGTTGTGACCAGAAGGATAAACCAAAGGCAGCATGAACGGAAAGTATAATCTCATGCATATTCGTTTCGTGCTTACTGGCGACTCATCAGTAGGAGCCGGTATTACGCCCTTTAACCACTATATATTTGGTAGAAGAATGTTTACACGTTTGTGTTACTATGCAAACGTAGTACTAAGCAACGACATTTTTATAAACAATGTTTAATTATTTTTAGTAAACAAATAACGATGTTGCCTAGGTAAGAATTGTTTATTAGTCAGTTTTGAGTTTACTGATCTGGGTGCCTGACGTATTTTGATCTCTGTTAACTTGTAACAACTTTCTGATTTTAGTAATAAATTTGTGTTACAAAGAAAAAAAGCAATCAACACAGAAGTGAAAATACGTCAGGCACTCAGATCAGTAAACTCAAAACTGACTAAAAATAATTAAACATTGTTTATAGAAATGTCGTTGCTTAGTACTACGTTTGCATAGTAACACAAACGAGTAAACAATGTCCTGACAAAAGTAACCCTTTTATATCGGAGGAAATACCTTCCTCTACACTAGTAAAGCTTTCGTCCATGCTGAATTTGGTTAATATTTCTTGCCCTATTTAAACAAATTAGTTTCTAGGTACGCAACACATAATACCAAATTATAGTTACATTAGTTCTCCACAAGAAAGAATATTTAAATATTATGTATTCAATTGAATGACGTCTTAATTAACACAGAATGTGAGATCTGACGTTGAGTTGGGCCAGAATATATGGATTTGCTGGATTCAAATATGTCAAGAATTAGTTATAATTCCCAAATTTTGTTAAATTTAGCTTTGGAAATTGAAGATTTCAACTGTCTCACATATTTTGGATATATATATATATTTTTACTGTGGCTGACCTTTTGAGATAGCTGGCTCCACATTTCATGGAGTTTCTTGGGAGTTTGGTACATATATATATATATATATATAGTGGGTATAGGGCGAAGAACCGTCCCCTATTAATGAATGGCAAGTAAGCATAACACGAGGGTGTTCTTGTGATTAAAGCTTTTGTTCAAGCGGAATTCGGTATGTATTCATGGTCTTATTTGAAATATATTTTATAAAGTTGTCCGCAGAGTAATAAGTAAATGGAAGCAAGATATAAAGTTTTGCGCAGCTACGGAATAGTTTGCTAAACCATTTACAGAATTTATTCATTCACAGGAGGTATTTAGATAAAGGCGTAGAAGAATGTTCAATAAAGATTTTCCGACAAAATTTAAAAAAAGTAAATTATAAATCCAGCATGCGCTGAAATATATTCGAAACTGAACAACAATACATAGTCGTTCACTAGAAATTTAGTTGCATATCATAATTTTATTGAAATTTAAAACATTTGCTTATAACTGAAAAGTCTACAAATTATCATAATACTTACAGTTATAGCTCTATGCGCAAAATATTTATTTCTATAGCAGCACCATTTATGAACATGCTCAGATAAACGTGAAATTTATTGCATTTCACTATAAATTTTAGGTAAATTTGGATTAGATGAATTCTTTTATTCATTACCTTCTCATTTTCTGTGAAAAAAATTGGATGACTTCAAATCATTGGCACATATCGCTTACGAATGGATGACATTTGAAATTAAAGTGTAAATGGGCTTTTCGATAATACGACAGTTCGAGCACCAACTATCTAATGAAGAAGAGTTTTCTTAAATATTTTTTCCCAAAACAGCCGCCGCTGAGTAAAATTTTGCGTTCAGTAATAAATTTAAACAAAAATGATTGCATTAAAAATACAACGAAAATTTTTAAAATTTGTTAGTGTAATTTCACAGAACACAAAAGTTTGTAATGTGACAGGTATAAACTGAAAGTGTGTATTTTCAGTTTTACTGTTACTCTATTAGGTCATGAGATCTGTTTCTGCTGTCTCTACAATATGAGACCAAGAATACGCGTAGTTTCTGCTCAAACGTTTATTAACGAAAGATTGGCTTTTTCGCATAAGACGGTTAGAAATAGAAAATCAGGTTCGAGTAATAATCTTTTGAAACATAAATATACTATGCCAATTAAATACCTATCTGATACGTTAAAATTGGAGGTTGATGTGAATGGAAAAACAGGCTTCAACAGATAGATTAAATATACAATTCACGAATTATTTTACGAATTTATAAAAAAAGCCACATGACAATCTAGGAGGTTCTTGAGTCCGCGATATCAAAGAGCATACAGCGTAAAGACGCAGCGGAGACTTTGCAAATTATAGTGCTGTGGGTTCATTCTTACGGTGCATCCGTAAACGGTCGTTCTCCGACACGTTTTGATCATCCTCTAAAACGACTCCACTACTTCTAAAACATGCCTCTTCAGCTGGAAAGAAGCAGCCAATCGCATTTAAGTTAATTACTTCACAAAAAATAAAAAGCTAATTTTAAGTATCCAAAATGTCATGAGCGGAATTGCAAGTCCTTTTATTATCAACGAGTTAATAGAAACAGAAATGAGAACAATTTTCTCATTTCGGATATAATTTGTAGATTTGTTGTAAGTATTCGTTTAACATCCTCTATTGAAAACTGTTACTTTACCATAGATTTAATTCGCACAGACTAAATCGATAGAACTTCAAATTTATTTATTGAAAAACAATAATTAAGAATTATTAAGAATACTTATCAGTATATGAATAGGTATGGCAGATCATGACTTAGAGTTGTTAATTTTCATTTAGAGATTTATTTAATTAGAGAAAAATAAAACATTTAACATAGTCATGATTGTCTCATTTGAAATAGTACAAGAAAATGGGCATCGTATTACAAATTTACAATCTTTTCCTTCAAATAATTCAAAATATTTTTTAAGATAATCAAAGCATAAGATTGGGGCATGAAGGCCACACTCCAATCTACGTAAATGCCACATTACTGAAATTCAGAATGACGCATACTCATTAATGTGAGTGGCATCCTTTCTAGGATATTTTTGCCAATTTAATTCATTAATAAGATTGAAACCGTGAGAAGCCATGGTTTCTTAATTTGCACTGGTCTCACTTGTTCCTTATATTCTTATGGACTTGACATCGTAAATTATACTTTGATAAAGAAGGAAAGATATAAATTCTCATGATGTATTGACTAGTCAAGGAAATATGATACCAATGGATATCGAAAAAAGTATCACTTAAATTTATAGTATACAATGCGAACAAAGTATTTCTTAATGTGCTGCTATTATACCAATCCACTAATATTGATATCAGCATTTTTCCAAACTAACATGGTTTTAGATTTGACCGCATTTTTCTTATGCGGGACAATGGTT
Organism: Eudiplozoon nipponicum; assembly: GCA_029291075.1. Taxonomy (NCBI): domain Eukaryota; kingdom Metazoa; phylum Platyhelminthes; class Monogenea; order Mazocraeidea; family Diplozoidae; genus Eudiplozoon; species Eudiplozoon nipponicum. The sequence continues at coordinate 171,893 of JAQBSW010000513.1, forward strand.
TTAGTTTGCTCCGTGCAATACCATTGTTGATTACTGCGATCATTAACTGAAAGAAACGCAAAAAAGTACGCGAGGGAATGGAAATTGCGCAGACGACATTTTTAATCAGAAGAAATATATGCGCTATTATTAGAAGTGTGAGCCTCATAACAAATGCTGCTTTACTCATATATGCATTGCGGTTTGATAATCGCTGACAAATTTTCCATCATGCATTGATGATAATCATAGACGGAAGAAACACATCGATATTTGCTATTTACAGTAATTTTTCTATGTTGTACGACTATTTAAATACAACTGGATTGATGTTTATTTCAAGCTTGCAAACTTAATTTAAAGAATTGTTATCACCACCTGCGCAATCATGACTGTTTTTAATTGTATAACCTGTAGGAATCTTCAGCCGATTTTGCCAGTCAAGTATAATTTAGGAAAGCCAACTAGAATTGGGAGCCACATAACTATGTTTGCGTTTCTTATACATGAATTGCGGCTTCATTCTAACTCGTCATTTTGACGTCGTATTCTGGTGATCATCATGGGACGGCGAAACGCGTCAGTACGTGGGACTGACGGTAGTTTTTCCATGTTTTTCGATGACTAGTTAAATACAATGTGATTGGTGCTTACTTCAAATTTGCAAACTTTATTTAAAGAATTGTTATCACTGACAGTGCAAACGGCGAGTCTTTAATTGTATAAATTAAGAACGCCTATTTAATATTATTTAAACCCAACTTGTCGTTTATTTTTTTTTCACGATCCGAGATTCTAATAGCCACAAAATTGAAAACGACACAGCAAAAATACACAGCATCTAAAAGCGAATTGTTTCTTTTAATTTGTTTACATTAAGATTTTGTTCTATCATTGTAATTTGCAATTTATTACCTGTAATAATGTACTCGTGTTTGTAACAAACAATATGATAGGCACAATGTCGACTCCTTAATGCGAGTTAAACATGAATTGCAATAACACATACACGAAAGTTATGCCGTTGACAACAAAGTGATTATTTAGCAGTTTGGATGAATGCAAGTGTTTAAACTTAGCTTGACATACAAATGACAAACAATTTAGTTAGTAGAGCTCACACAGTAATGAACAACGATTTGTACTTTATATTCCAAGGACAATATTTCGGTCAACCGTTCCGGTTGTCTCCATCACAATTCGCGCTTCTTATTTTTGCAAATGTCAACGTAGTAGTTCATGCATAACAAATTGTCAATCCGTAAAGGTATTTAACAAAAATTAAAATATCTTAAAATAAACCTAATTGTAGAATTAAATCATTCACCAATTAACTGACAATGTAATTTATTTAAAAACGATCTATATATGAATTTATGTTGATATTATATTTAATGTCGTAAACATATTAAGAAGCCAAAGGAGGAATATAACAGAGAAAATCTAACAAGATTCTACAAATAATTAATTAACAAAACCGGTCATTGCGAAGACGAACAGTATACCATATCCAATCAGACATTATAGTAGAAAAAAATTAATGAAGCAATTTAATAAAAGAATACTAGTTAATATTAAAGATCGAAATGGTCAAGAGAGAGTAAATAATAATACGAGGATTTTAGTACAGAGAACTAGCAAAGAAAGCAATTCAACTTATATTTTAATTGGATTTTAATGGAAAATAATAACATTTAAGTTAAATTAAAATTCGAATATTCTAACGATAAACGAATTATTATGAATGTACTGTAAAACTAATATGTGTATTTGTACAAATAAGTTAGCGAACACTGACGGGAAATTAGAAAAACAATTGTTTGCGCGGATGGTGGAAACAATTCTTAAATCAATTTTGCGAGCTTGAAGTAAATACCAATCCAATTGTATTTAACCAGTCGTCGAACAACATAACAAAACTACCGCCAACCGCAACGCGCTGACGCGTTTCGACTTTCCATGATCATCATCAGAGTACGACAGCAAAATGACTATCGTAGATCAAATCACATTGAATATATATGGAAATCAAATTTAGATATGCGGCTCTCACCAATACAATGGGGTTCGTGTTTACTTCAAGCTCGCAAACTTGATTTAAAGAATTGTTACCACCAACCCCGCAATCAATTATTTTTAAATTGTATTACCTATATATTTATATGTGGCGAAAGCTGCAAAAAGTTAATGTTCATGACTGTATAGACATTGTGCAGCCGACATTTCAAGTTAAGTTCAATGTATGCGAGACTGCTAGAGGTGAGAGCCACATATCTAAATTTGATTTCCTTATATATTCAATGCGATTTGATCCTCGAAAGTCTGTTTGCCGTCGTACTTTGATGATGAACATGGAAGGTTGAAACGCGTCAGTACGTTGCGGCTGGCGGTAGTTTTGTCATGTTGTTCGACGATTGGTTAAATCCAATGTGGTTGGTGTTTGCTTCAACTTCGCAAACTTGATTTAAAGCATTGCTACCACCACCCGCGAAATCAATTATTGTTTAATTGTATTACCTATATATGTATATGTGGCGAAAGCTGCAAAAAGTTAATGTTCATGACTGCATAGAAATTGTGCAGTCGACATTTAGAGTCAAGTTCAATGTATGCGAGACTGCTAGAGTTGAGAGCCGCATATCTAAATCTGATTTCCATATATTCAATGCGATTTGATCCTCCATAGTCATTTTGTCGCCGTACTCCGATGATGATCATGGAAGGTCGAAACGCGTCAGTGCGTTGCAGCTGGCGGTAGTTTTGTTATGTTGTTCGACGACTGGTTAAATACAATGGGATTATTGTCTACTTCAAGCTCGGAAACTCGATTTCAAGAACTGTTACCACCACCCGCGAAATCAATTATTGTTAAATTGTATTACTTATATATGTATATGTGGCAAAGCTGCAAAAATTTAATGTTCATGACTGCATAGAAATTGTGCAGTCGACATTTAAAGTCAAATTCAATGTATGCGAGACTGCTAGAGGTGAGAGCCGTATATCTAAATCTGGTTTCCATATATATTCAATGCGATTTGATCCTCCATAGTGAAATCAGTACAGCGTCAGTCAAAACGCAGATCAGGTATTTCTGTACGTATTGGCTTCAGCCGAAAAGTTCATCTCTTTCACAACACACATCGTCCAACGTCTTCCAGTGAAGTACACTTATGGTCATAAATTATGTTACGAACACTTAATTGATGGCGGACTATATCGGTTGTTACTTGACAGTTATATAAAGCAAGTTATTCCCTCGGTTTGGCTAAGTTTACTACCCGCTTATTTTCAGGAGGAATCATTCAAGAGCAAGATTTACTAGTCGAGAAGTTTTAATCATGCGCTCCTTGATGTACATTTCCCATTGCAGCTTACGAAAAACAGCAATATATCGAATTTGACACTCTTTTAGAAGGTTGTTTACAAATACTGCTTGCCAAGCTGCCGAGAAAACTGCGTTGGATGACGGAAGCCGTAGGAGATGTAAGCCTACAATATTGTCGCTAAATACCATTTTCAATTCATTGGTCATCTCATCATAACGCACCGTACCATTGCTAACCAAGAAAAACTTGAGCGCATGGAAATCTGTTGAAGTTGGGCATTAAACAGTGTCCAGTTAAAAGTTCTGTTGAGTAAAATTTTTTAACACGCTCTTTTGTAATTCAAAGTGTGGAAGTCCTATTCATTTTTAATTGATTATATGCTTTGTAACGATAAGGCCTAATTGAAAATATAGAAATTCATTCCCAATCACGTCCATCCGAATTCTAATGAATAATGATAAGGCATAAAGTGAGACAATTCCAGTGTCAACTAGACTTTTTACATTTCGTTCATCTTGACGCTGGATATTGCCCATTAGATTTTTTGCATACATTGCATTAATATTGCTGGAAGAAGATTGAAGAAAATTGTCACTATTCTATATATATATATATATCTAAATGTGATATTAACTTTAACACTGGGAAAGTTCTCCTTAGTTATTCTATTCAGCCACAGTGCAATTATTGAGGTTGGTACGTCGCCTCTAAATGGTAAGTTTAGGAAAACCTGCTTGACGGTATCCTCTCTAGTGCGAATCTGCCGTGGTCTGATGTTGACATCAATGAATCGCTCTGGGTAGTATCATCTTGAAAAAACGAGCCTAAAACGTATAATTTACCAGTTCGCACTCTACAAAAGTTATGTAGATGATTTATTGTTATTCATATCAGAAGCAGCAAACCCTTCCAAAATCCTCAAACAAGCAAATGGAGCTGATCCAGATATCAAATTCGCTCTCGAGGTAGAGAAAGACAATAGTTTTCCTTTCCTTGACATCAAACACACTCGAGAAGTAAATGGGGATTTGACACTGGCCATATATAGAAAATACACTTTCACAGGACAATACATTCATTACAGCAGCAGTGTGCCAAAATCCCACAAAAGAAACTTAGTAAACAACCTAGCAAACAGAATCAGAAAGATCTGCTCTGAACACAAGATCGAGAAAGAACTGGACTACCTCTGGAAAATTTGCTAATGAACAACTACCCAGAGCGATTCATTGATGTCAACATCAGACCACGGCAGATTCACACTAGAGAGCATGTCGTCAAACAGGTTTTCCTAAACTTACCATTTAAAGGCGACGTACCAACCTCAATAATTGCAAGGCGGCTGAATAGAATATATATATATATTTATATTTATATATATATATATATTATATATATATATATTAACATATATTTCCTTAGGAATACAAGCCTTAATAAAATTCATAGTACCATTTCCATGTGCAAAAATAAAAAGAAATTTTATCAGATTCAAGAAACGCTTATTTCTCATTTTTTTTGCAAGTATCTACAAATGAACATCTATTTATATATAAATTGGAAGGCAAAAAAGATAGAAAAATGTAAACATGGAGAGAATGTGAAATAAGGGAAAGCTATCAATTGCGTACGACACCTTCAGTTTAAGTTCAATGCTTGAACATGCTTCTTCTGTTTGCATAAATCCGGTTGAAATTTGTTTATCCATAAAGCTTCGTATGTGGCTAAATAATTACTATACTTTCCGCTCATGCTGCCTTTGGTTTATCCTTCTGGTCACAACAGAACCAATTTGTTACTAGGTTCGCAACACCTAATACATACTTGCATATATATATATGCTCTTCGCAACAAACAGTATTTAACTCCCTTTTTGTTGTTGTTGCATTTATTAATTATTTTAAGTGCTACGTCTGAATGACATACGTGTTTAAAATAGCAGACGTGTATTCACCATTTGATTATACAGGCGTTTTAGTTACAATGTTCTCTAATTCGAGTAATTAATCATCTGCAATTATGTATTAGGTGTCGCGCACCTAGTAAAAAAATATTTCAATTATAACCAGAAGGATAAACTAAAGACAGCATGAACGAAAAGTATAATCTAGTGCACATTCGTTTCATGCCTACTGGCGACGCATCAGTAGTAGCCAGTATTACGCCCTTTGCCCACTATATATTTGGGTTTGGAATGTGAGAGGATAGGATGGGCAAAGGGCGTACTACCGGATCCTACTAATGTGTCGCCATTAAGCCCGAAACGAATGTGCACGAGATTATACTTTTCGTTCATGCTGTCTTTGGTTTAACCTTCTGATCATAATTGAACTAATTTGTGAACACGTAATACATAATTGCATATTTATTAGTTCTGCGCAACAAGCAATATCTAATTCATCGTTTGGTCCATCGGCCTACGTAAGTTGATCGACAACTTGCACATGTATTTGATTGCTGGTAACGGCAAGTGTAATAACTTAAGTAACACTGGTAGTTTAGCTGCATTAAATTTACGTGTTAATGCCGCTTCAACTTTCCTTTGGGCTATTCGGGAAGCTGCATCCACCTTAAATGTTATTTTCAGGTAGACTATTTTCTTTTCTGGTCGGCAATACGTCTCTTTATGTTTAATTCCCCTTTTAATAATTGATTCAATTAGTTTTCAAGGCTATCCATTAGACATTAAATCGTTAATTGCTTTATTATATTCGTTTTCTTTTGAATCTTGACTAGCCAACCTGTAAATTATTGAAAAGCAGACACGAACGTTTGATAATTTATACTGAAACGGCACAAAAACTGCTGTAATGCAAATACTGTGCAGACCAGGTTGATTTATGGTAAATAGTTATATTTAATTTTCCAATCAAAGCGAAAAAGCCGTTAATGTCGACATATCAAATAGTATTTACCAATATACATGCAAAAGTTGTCGATCAACTTATGAAGGACGATCGACCAGACAGATAATTACTTAAATGAGATAAAATTAGAACTCAAACGCCACAAACGAAGCTTTAAGGATGAACAACTTTCAGCCGGATTTGTGCAAGCAGAAGAAGTATGTTCACGCATTGAACTTGAACTGGAGGTGTCGCACGCAATTGATAACTTTCCCTTATTACACACTCTCCATGTTTACATTTTTCTATCTTGTTTTGCCTTTCAATTTATATATAAAGAGATGTTCGTTTGTAGATGCTTGAGAAGAATAAGAGAAATAAACTTTTCTTGTATCTGATAAAATTTCTTGTCCTTTTTGCACGTGGAAAGTATACTATGAATATATATATATATATATATATATATATATATATATATGCTTGTGTGTGTGTGTTGACTGTATAAATTTAAATTGCTTAAGGTATCAATTAATTTTTTTCTGAAATTCATGCTTTAATAGTACCGCCGATCTCACCTAACGCTAAAGACTGAAGGATTAAGGCGAAATTGCTAAATAGTGTCACGTTAGTGCAATCCTAGTAATGGCATACTTACTATTCTGTCATACAGGAAATGCTATACAAATCTTGTTCAATTTTTATTACACATGCATCAGTTCGAGCAAGACCAGCTGCGTCTATACAAAATAGTTATTATTTAACAAATGAAAAACCTGAAGTTTAACGGAACAAAACAATTCAACTCAACATATCGTAAAGAATTTATTCAGCCAAAATTATCGCATCTTCATACTAGTAGCACAAGTTGAGTCAGCTCAGATCATTGCGCAATACAGCATGGCGGGGATAAGCTGCTCGTGAACTTGGATCTTATTTATGAATGTGACAAAACCACAAGACGATTCACTATATCCACCAGCATGGATTTAAACTTGTGAGCAACATGAGGTTAAGCATTATAAAACTTTCTGTTATACGTTTGTGAGTTATTTTCTGTTAATAATGTACTACTCCACAGATATAATTCAATTGAAGATAAATCAAGTTTTAATAATCGGTGTTTTTTCTCTTTTGGGATAATTAAGTTGAAATCTTTAGATTTCCTTACAAAACAGTGAACAAATTGCGAAGCTGGATTTATCAAAATTTCTTGATTTGTTTTGAGTTTATCACAGGTTGTATTCTAGTTGTTTCGTTTTCCTTGAAGATATTGCGACAGACTTTTGCGGCTACTGTTTTGGAGTCAATTATTCAGCGTAAGGTTTAGTTGGCAGTTTTTACAATTTACGATGAATAATAGACTGGAGAAGGCAGTCGCCAATGGTTGTCAAAACGTCACCAAGGTAAAAAACCAGTGGAAGTCAGCACGTGTTAGTTGCAACACGGATCAGATAATTCTCCAATACAACACTATTCAGACAGAAAACCTACTTGTATACACAAATAATAATATAATGATGCAAACTAATCATTTTTTTCTCAGTTCATTCCGTTTTCGACCTCACTTCATCACAATTATTTTTAGAATAGAATAAAATAAAAAACACATCATAATAAAACATGGAATTAATATTATTTATCGGATTAGGATTTATCTTTGTATGCCAAATATCACAGTCACATTGTAATAATATTTTCGTGATCAATAATTATATTAGTCATTTTGAACTGAAAAGGAATGACGCAACCGAATAGACTATGCATTTAAGCAAACATTAATTGTGCAAGTATGTATTAGGTTTTGCGAACCTAGTAACAAATTAGTTCAGTTGTGACCAGAAGGATAAACCAAAGGCAGCATGAACGGAAAGTATAATCTCATGCACATTCGTTTCGTGCTTACTGGCGACTCATCAGTAGGAGCCGGTATTACGCCCTGTAACCACTATATATTTGGTAGAGGAATGTGGAATAATAGGACGGTACAATCTCCTAGACGAATGTGTAAACATTTAATAGTGAAGCTAACATAATCTAAAGTCAACGACAATGCGACTTCAATGCTAACTCACAATTTATAATATATATACCGAGTCTGTAAAGGATACTAACACTATGGCTATTGTGTTAGTAACTGATACCTTTTTTGAAATCGATGAGTACCGGATACTAACACTATGGTTTCCGAGTCGGTACATGATACCAACCTGATGGATATTAATTTATGCTAAAGTTCACCCAAATTGAGAATTACAACAATTTCCGAACACCTGTTACTCCAGTTAAACCATACACTCTGGCCTTCATCGATATCAGTTATCACATTTCGCGGTAAGCATGACATCATTCAATTCAATATATTACAGTTAAATACTGTTTGTTGCGAAGAGCTAATACATATGCAAGTATGTATTAGATTTTGCGAATCTAGTAACAAATTAATTGTGCAGTTAGTAATAAAATTTATTTTAAATCAAAGTTGCAATCTCGAAGTAAATACCAGTTCTTTTATATACATACATTTGTCAGTTTAAACTATGAATTGTATAAGGTTAGAGTTCATTCTGTAGACCGGTTTCATGTTCATTGGTATTTCATTAAATTCGGTCCAGAATTTTGCGCAAACATGGCTCAAACTATAGCTAGTTTGTTTCTGAGTCTTTGATTCTATTCATTAGGCCACCCTGTCGAAAATTATACGCAATTTTCAGTTCTATGATGACTTATGCTTTCTTCGTCTTTCCTTAAGTTGTAGCGTATGTGGCATTAATTATGACGTAAAGTTCCAATTAGGCACCCACAATCTGTTTTTGCAGAACAAACACCACGCTACCCGTAGAAGATAATTGAAATTAAGCAATTATTGTGTGTTCGCAAGATGGTTTATTCTATGGTTGTGAAAAATATAAAGTGTGCACCAGATTACGATATTTTTGTGCTAGTCTATTTCATTTCGGTCCAATATGAAGATTCCCACATTGTTAAAAATAAGCGTTTCATTTAGACAAGATTAAATATGTATCAACGTTCAACCCAGCTATTCTGAGAAAGATACAGAAGCAATTTTTATTTATGCATAATTCATATATATATATATATATATATATAATGTATATATATATATATATATATATATGTATATATATGTATATATATATAAATATATTTGAGCTTGCTTGTAAAATGCGCGCCCTGGTAGTGCAGCAAATTTAAATATTATTTCTTTATTAATTCTTAATAGGTGAGACACAGTTGCTCCCCCCAGCATTCTTTTATGCTTCGGCGTTTTGAATCTGATGCTTCTGTGAGGTGATTCTCTTGAATTCACGTATGGCCGAAATAGACCCCATAACGCGTTTATATATGAAGAGTTTCTACTCAAATATCCTCTAGTACCAAATCATTGTGTAGTGGACAGAGATATTTATAATAATCGATGTCCAGTTAATTGTTTTACAGCAACTACCTTCCATTATTTTGTTCCTTTACCTCTTTAATGATCGTTTGCTAATTTATTATGGCAATAATTTATATATTCTAATGATTTACAGCATCTGATTAGCCAAAGATTTCTTTCATTGTGTGAGTGGCAATAAAAATTAATAACCTTATGTTTGCGAGATTTAGATAAGCATCAATCCCATCGGAAATAAGATATACCATATTGAGTACGTGAAGCCCACCCCTAGTGAGCTTGTTTACATTGTTCTTGACTGAAAATTGAGACAAACACCAATCCCATTTTATATAATCAGTCGCTAAAAACAGCAAAACCACGATTTTGACTTGTTGGAGCCATCGAAAAAAAAACATGATTTAATTTATGTTTTTTTATCATTTATGTTTTGCTTATAAATTCGCTCACCAACTTTTCCAATTAAATGATGGTTACGCCTAGCACCATCTTATTAACAACAGCATTTTATTTGGTAACACCAGAAACCAAAATCTTAATGAAGTCGGCCATACAATAGCCAGATATTGCTTTACTCTTCAATAAAAATCCTCAGTTAAAAACACTGTAAACATTATGTTACACAATGCCAAAGTGCTTACATCTGTTTTTTAATGGATTTTCACCAAATAAGCTTTGATTTTAAAGTGGCATTTGCCGTGTTGTAAATATGCGTTGGATTAGGTAAAATCTTTTTTTAACTAAAAATGCAACTTTAGTTATATTCTTCAGTTGCGGACGTAGATTGCAGATTAGTGCCTAAAAAATTCACGTCTTCCAATAGTTTTGTTCAATCCTCATTATCTAACAGATAATGTAAAAATAAATAAATGATTGTTACTTTTGAGGCTATTTTTAATACTTAATTTTGATCATGACTTCACCTTAAATCAAAGCTCAGTATAATAATTGTCTACATTTATAAAATCCAAGTCTAAATGGAATAAAATACCTTTGCCATATCAATGAGGTAATTTTATGTATCAAAATTTATCTCATCAAATTTATTAACATATTTCTTATTGCAATGTAAATATTTCGTTTTAAGTGTCCTCTGGTAAACGCATGTTTACTTCCTACAGAATTGTTTTCAATAATCAATTCAAAATTAAATTTAACTATCTTTTTTTATTGTTGGATTATGAAGGAATTTCTTAAAATCAGCCTGTAGGCTTTGGACGTTTTAAGTTTAGATAATTTCGGCAGCTGACGGTCAACAATACTTTACAAACGTCAGATTATTAAAATGTATTGTATGGTGAATACTTAAAGGTAAATCAATTCAAATAGAACTAGAACGATTTGCCAAAATCAGCATGAAATTAAGGGGTAATCATATTTGCAAATGTGTTTCGCGCTTACTGGAAATTCACCAGTAGTATTTGGAACCACGCTCCAAAAACACTTTATATTTGGCCAAGCAATGCTGGACTGCCGGAGGATGAAATCTCTTAGTGTGCAAAAATAATTTAATTGCGTTCACTTCGAAATAGAGTTTAATTAATTCTTAAATAGATTAGTATTATAAGTGTTTACACAAATAGCTAATTACAATATAATCTGAGGTTGGCTTTATCGCGAATGTCGGTCTGATCACGTTTTCTCTTCTTAAATAGTGTTAGAACGGTTTTTAGGCATATGGTGAGGTTTCTGTCTTTTCCGTGTATCCATCGATAGAGTTTTAGAAGTTAAAATAGGAATTTGACCTTTTCAGGCACTACTATGTTCGTAATTCTACATTGGAACATAAATTCAGCTTTCAAGCAATTTATTGACTTGCATCTATGAATTGCCTTGTTTCCAATGATAATGAAATTACAACCTCCCTGAGTACTTGGACTTTAGTTTCTAATTAGATTGATTGAAAAGAGTATAATACTATCGAACGATATAATGGCGAATGATATTCCGGCAGATTGTAGTGGAAGACTGTGAGGACACTTCGAATCTGCTGTGTTACCAAATTCCCAAGAAACTCCATGAAATGTCACAATCTATCAATGGAGCCGGCTTATCCTCCAAAAGGAGTCAGCCGCAGTGAAGTAAAGTAAAGTTCGGATATACAGTTGGGTTTTTCACACGAGGCGCATAACTCTGAGTTTAACTCGCGATGTTCAAGTTCGACAAGGTCGTTGTATTTGGTTTGGATCGACATTGTATATTTACATCCACCCTCAAGAATCGTAAACACTCGTGGAATATGTGCGATATGGAATTTGACACTTTATCAGTCCCCCTACTTCTGGAACACCAAGTCTTGCCGCCCAGTGGAGTAAGAACGCAAATATATACCTGGTCTGAAAAGGGCATTCTGTACACCTGCTATATAAGCAAATTGTTATATTCGAGCTTTAAACGACATAAGTTACCTTTTTTTCATGGTGAACATATCATCAAACAACAAAACATAATATTCATTTATTTTAATTAAAAATAAATACTTTAAAAAGTTCTGAAATATATGGCAGAGTCACTAGGCACAAAATGTAAAACCGTATATATTCATGCATCGCCAGTAAAAACAATGTGCAAAATTTGTTGCGCTTTACTAGTTACAGGCCGGTTATGTGTCATATTTAAATAGTTGTCTGTGAATCTCATTGATAAGGGCTTACGACGAAGCCATTTCTTTTGATAATTTAAAACATACATGTATAGAAAATTGTTCATTCAAAGTTCTCGCATTCTATGTCAAATTAAATTGTTGACTTTGGGGGTTATATCGGTTGTAAGCGCGAATCGTATTTGTACTATGGAATGTATATTTTAATCGCGCTTACATTGGCATATCGTTCTGCTACTATTTAAAATGATTTGTTACATTGCGCATAGAATCTAACAGATGGTTAATTCCCAAGCCATCAATACAATAATGACCAGATCTCAGACATCACTTTGCAAAACAGCGAGAACGACCTTTATGTGCAAACATACAGACACAAACGCATACACACCTACCAATCAGGCTAAACAAGAAATAAAAGTAAAACCGAGTCAGATTTGTTGCCACCCACATAATCAAATGAAAACCCAGAATATATATAAATGAAAGATTGTAGAGCGAAGTTTAGTAATCTCGAAATAAATGGCCATTATCCACTTTTTTTTCTTCCTAATTATAAATATACTTATATAATATATATATTTATATATTCTATATATATATATATATATATATATATATATATATGTATAGATATTTAAATTACTTCAACCATTCAAATTGTGGCATAGTATATTTTGATAGATTAACCCACTTTGTTTCTCCCACTCTTCGCAAATTCTTAAAAGGATCCTTGCGTTGAACATCTTTGCTGAAGCGAAGGGAAAACGGATGAAATGGTTGTTGAAATGAGTGTTTGTGTTACCTATTTTGTAAATGGGCACTAAAATGGCATTCGTCTAATTGCGAGAGACGAATTCTTGTTTAAATGTTGCAGCCATGACCATGTGCGGAATCCTATAAACCAAAATTTAATTCGAAAAAGTCAGATAAAAAACATGACTACTTTTGGCTTGTAGAAATTTCTGAGATCACAGATCACTTCATTTCGTCAATGTTTGGATTTTGATACCTCTATCATAAAAAAAATCATATTGTAACTTTATGATTAAGTATGCGTTTTGCTACACGTGATCGATACAATAATTAATTGAATTTTTGGCGAGCTTCGATTCAGATACTAATGCATTTTTTACTCCTGAAAATAATCTAGTTTCTGAATTCTCAAATCATTCAATTTTTACCCTAAATGGATTTTTATTACTCATTAGCAACATAAGAGTGGTATTTTTCTCCATCTGCTTGGAGGTTAATAGGGTACGATCTTCTTTTAGCTTTGCAACAGATGCCGCTGGTTCAATTGTTTTGATGTAAGCCGAGTTGGCAAAAAACTGGCATATTTAGTCATCGGTACACAAGACGAGTATTGCGTCAGATTTTCCCTTTTAGCACGCCAGAAGCTTTTTGCTATCCCATCGGATGTAGTCACAGCTGTCATAGCAGATGCATAGGTTTCTCACACACTCCGAAAACATTTATCGTTTTCAATGCCCGAATATTTGAGCAGATCTTGGGTAGCCGTATGGAGTGAAATTTCCTTCGAACACTCGAAACAAGAAAACAAACTGTTTCAATTTATTAATTGAAAGAAGACAACAATCGACGACTTATCGTAATGTAGTCGATCAGTGTATAACGAAATGTCGCCACCCAAACAGTATATGCTCCGTCACTACGCTTTGTGCCAAGTTGACGCTTGTTTTGCACGGAAACTGAATTTATTATCACCACGTTAAGGCATAGGACAAGATTGGAGAACCTGGCGTATCCTCAAGTAGACCCGATTCGTTAACATTGGTTACTGGTCAAGTATTTACCAGAATTGCACTGCTCCTTCTACTAATTACATATAAATATATAAATCCCATCATATTAATTAAATTAAAAACCTTTTTCACAATTGGCAAGCCATATTTTTATAGTGGCATAATGCTGACGGTAATGTGGAAGTTTATGACTAAAACTATGCACAATGGGCTCCACGTGTAGAATGGAACAATTCAGCAACCATTAGTTGATTTATGAATTACTATTTTATATTTTATGCTGTTTAACTGGCGAAGTATTTAAGGTGCTAGTCTCCAAACCAAATGTGCCTCCTTTGCGCCCTGCTTTAAGCAAATGTCTCAAATGTTTAATGAATTCAAACAGAAAATGATACCGAACTACTTGAGAGACTTCTTTATTATTCAGTTGATAATATATCGATATATAATAAAATCCTGTCATAATGCTTAAATTGTGCATTGTCTCCACAGCTAGCATCGTGTCTGTTGTTCCAAAACAGATAGGACGTAGGCACCCTGAATTTTACGCCTAAAGCGAAGACAAATAGTCTCCACCTGAATAAAGTTTTATTTAACAATCTCAAGTTGGAATATAATTAAAAATTTCATGTAATGCTCTTCTTAGCTAGCGGAGTTGGAAATTTGAAGACCCTGAACAAAATTTTCAGTAGGGTAACACAATGGTTAAATTCGCAGACTTCTCAGCTGGTGAGCTCAAACGTGTAAATGAACACTAAGCAATAATGGATAATCCAACATTTTCAGTAGTTAGTAATAATATTGTGGAAGCCTTCGGAGTGACGGGACCAATCAGCAACCTGCCGTAACGGAGGCACACAAGGCGTGCACTTGGAAATGAGATCAATCAGATTATTGCGTAATTAATAGTGCAGGTCAGGCAATCACGAAAGAAAATGGGAGATATGTTAAATTTGCTTTCCGCACTTCGCAGCAAAATCAACACCATGAAAAAATAAAACGTCTGTCATAAAACCAAAAATAAGGACTTCCTTCGGGTTTCCTTTGCATTTTATATATTGCAACTTGATCATCGTTTGTCAGTTGACCGTCGTGTACATATAATGACCATGGACCATCAAAACACGTCAGTACATACGATGACCGATGCTTCTGCTTTTTTAAATAAATTTACAAAACAATGGGTCGCTTGTTAATTTCTTAATCAAATTCCTTTTTCAAATACGAAAACCAGTTTAAACACCCCAGTAAACATTAAATAATTAAGAAATCTAGCGCATTCAACTATGTGGTGAGCGTAACTCCGAGAGATGAAATTCGCATTTCCGTTATTCAATAATTTTTTTACAAATTCCAGTTTTATCCATATTTGTGAGTTTGCCTCAATGTGAGGGTTCAATCTTGTCAAATAGTGCATATGACGGAGATTTTGTTATATTTTGTGAGTCGTGTACTTTTTACTATAAATAATTGCTTGCATAAAAAGATTGCCTCATTGAATGACATGCATGAATGTTGAAAAAGCTGTTACAATTTTATGCTAGCTGCCACGAAATAGATGTGCAGCCGGAATTACACTAATTTGAAAAGAATGTAAGGCTAATAGGGCCACAACACCGCAATTCTAAACATCACCACAATATTGATATTGTTGTATTTTGATCGTAATTTAACAATTTGTGACCACGCTCGCATGATGATCACAACGAAATATGTAGACGCTGTACTGCCAGGTTTGTTAACTCGGTAAATGAATTTCATTGGTGTTCATTTGAGTTCCGTGACCTTGATTCCAACAAAAAATGTAATCTCCTTCAACGCAATCATCGATCGTCGAATTAACTAATAAAAGTGCAATTGGCGGAAGCATCTGAGAATAATATCGTTATTGCCTAGAAACTGCGATTAGAACCATGTGTGGTGAACTAACTGGTTTAAAGGCCGTATTTTCGATAATCAATAAATTACTTTTAAATCGCTGTCTGTTTGTGGTTTTCAGTTCACCGTCGTGCTCCAATTATCAGCATGAAAGATCGTAACTTGTCAGTCATCATCTTCACCAGAGACGTCATTATAAAATCCTTTAATGACTGACGATTAGTTGCCATATTTTTATGACGAAAATAAGAAAATCAAAATAAATAAAAGTAATAGTGAAAAACATTTTTGTTAAATAACGACAGAATTAAAACTTCAAAACAAAAAAATTATTGAATGGGAGTGATATATGAAAGAGATTTCTAGTTTAGATAGAGAAACTTTCCAAGGTAACACACAGAAATGAGGCAAAGAAATCGATGTTGAGCTCGATTCGATTAAATATCGTACAGGATTTACGACGAAACACCATCGTGTGCACGTGGAACCCATCCGGATAGACGAAGTTGTTCTATACTACCAACTTATATTTTAAGTGACTTTAATTATTTCTACCATGTTAAAATCTGTCCACCCTGTTCCGTACTCAAAACTGGCGCTACCTGAGAGAATAAATTTTTATTTGAAAATTGATTTGAAAGGATACGCCAAATGCGACCGGCCAGCGCATATGATGGAGAAATTATTGGCCGAGTCAAAAATAGGCGTGCGGATATCAATGTTGTTTATTTGTTGTCGGTAACATGCATGGGCCATGCTTCGTAACCAATTGCGGTTGAACGCCTTAAAGCAAAGGAAATGTTCGACTATAAAGGATCAGTTTCCACCAACGTCTATCAGAACTGTATGTTCATATGCATTGTAAACCTGGTCATGAAAAAGATTAAGTACACACGTTTTCCTCATATGGCAAAGGTTTGAGTAAGCCACTCTAGTTATCGCGATTCTCATATTCATCAAGTGACAACAACTACATCCACGTCTTCACCTTGGAGCCGCAGAGTTGACGTGGTTTCCGAGTGTGCGAATTTCCTAATGTTAGACTGTTAATCCAGTTAAGTTTACTTTGGCAATAACTCGGATGCTGAATAAGATCACAATTTGATTTACACTGTTAGGATTGACAAATATTTCATGGCGAGAACTGCAACACACGCATCCTGAACGTAAGAAAGGTTGCATTTCATAAAGGTACATTTTTCAAAGTTAAACAACAATATAGAAAATGAAAATTCTAGACGGAAGTCACTGCTAGTTGTAAAATTGTTCGATAATTTATTGTAGATAATAACGCGATCAGAATTGTTTGTATAGATGGCACTTATGGTATTTACCTCCTTCGGAATTCGAGCCTTAATAAAATCCATAGTTGAATTTTTAAAAGTTAAAAGAAATTTTAGCAAATACAAGAACCGTTTCGTTCGTCATAGTCTGTTAAAATATATACAAATGAACAGAATATCGAATAGTACATAGTGATATACGGATATAATTGCAGATTCGGTGTTTAGAAACTCGGTTGATGTTGGATGGCAACATAAATATCGTTGTTCCTGTTTTGAAATAAATTTTAGCAAATACAGGAACCGTTTCTTTCGTCATATTTTGTTCAAATATCTACAAATGAATAGAATATCCAATAGTATATTGTGCTCTACTGATATAATTGCAGATTCGGAGTCTAGAAAGTCGGCTGATGTTGGTTGGCGACATAAATATCGTTGTTCCTGTTTATAAGTAAATAACCTACCAATTAAAACGACAATTTTTTTCCTTTTTTCGATTATTGTTACAGTCATTTGATGTTTCTTAAACTCCAATATTCTCGAATCTGTCTTGAGATTATTTTGGAGAAACTATCGTTTGTTACTTGATGCGAATTTTTATTCTATCTCTTCGGCCACTTTGGTTTAGAAGTAATTAAAATCAACTTTCAGACTGTTTTCATGCTGGCGTCTAATAGCACTAAGTTTATTATTTTAAGCCGTGTTAAAACTAATTCGATGCCTAGTTTTGAGAATCTCTGCAGGCTTTTCAGAAACCAGTAACCAAATAATGTGCGGCCTACAATGACATATGCAGTTGTAACTGCGTTGTGGACAGCGACTCTTGTCTATGTCCACGGTAATTTAGAATATTCACCATCGCGACCAATTAGCATCGATTTTAGAATTTCTTCGTATTTTAAGACATTTAAGAGAGCGGATTGAATTCCGTATTTATAATTCTGACGGATGTTCGAGGATAGCATTCCACAGTGTTGATATATACGTACCTTCATAGATTGGGAGAGAAGTAGGTGTCGAAAATTAATATTTGCAGTGTTGAGCCTAATTATCAAGTTCAAATATTTTGTCAATTATTAGAATATTATTTCAATTTTTATTATAATCAAGGTTGCGGTCTTTATATAAGCACCCGGCCCGTTAATTACTTGCATACGTCAGTATAAAGTAAGAATTGTATCGTGTAGAAAAGGCAATTCATCCAGTAGACCGGTTTCAAGGGACGTATCCGGGTTTGGTTTTTCCCAATTAGTATTGGTGCTCTCACATTATATTTGGCAATACGAGGTTTGACAAAAAATGATTTGATTATTACCCACAATTTTCATAGCATCTACAGGCGTGTTATTGTTGGATTGAATAGAAGAGGAAAGTATTGCAGTATAGAATCATTATTGTTTATTTTATGCAAGTATATATTTGGCCTTTAAAATAACGCTAGCTCAGTCATTCCTAGTGGTGATGGTTCGTTTTCACAGTCCACCTTCCATAAAAAAGCTTACTAACTAATGCGGAATAGCATTAACTACCCAGGCGCCAGTGCCACATTTTCCTTCCTAACCCAAGCTCCACTTCGCGTTAGGCATGCATGTTGTAATTCCCTCACTGCTCATTTGACACCAATTGTTACTGCATAGCTAAGACTAAGTTTCACGTTACTATTACTGTATTGAATAAATAGTGCTCATCGGTCGTCAGGCCAGAATATGATTCAAATGGATAATAGATTTCGGCAGTGCGCAATCAATTAATGCCTAGTTGACAAATTTATATATATATATATATATATATATATCTTTTGGAATGCAAGCCTTTACAAAATTTATAGTACCCTTTACTTGTGCAAAAATTAAAAGCAATTTTATCAGATATAAGAACCATTTCTTTCTCATATTCTTTTTAGGTATTTAAAAATAAATATTTCTTTATATAGAAATTTAAAGGCTAAACCAAATAGAAAAATGTAGAAATGGAGATAGTGTGAAATAAGGGAACACGAAATGAATTGCGTGAATCACCTCTAGTTCAAGCTCAATGTCTTGGCTTGCTTCGTCTGCTTGCATAATTCCGGCTGCAATCTGTTTATCCATAAAATTTCATATGTGGCTAAATCATTCTGTTATTGTATTTAAGGTAACAAACTTGCATTTACCAGAAATCAAAGAGATTCAGCAGTTAATGTCGACTTCAAATATTGTTTACCTAAATACATGCGAAAGTTAAACGAAGATTGGTTACGCGAGTGGTGATAAAAATTATTCTAAACAAGGTTGCGGTCTTGATATGAACAATTGACCCATTAATTATTATATACAGTATAAGAAGAAAGAAGTAGGGACAGTAGACCGGTTCGCTTATGCTATCATACTGTTAGAATTTGCCGCGGACAGGACTCGAACGTGCCCAGGTTTGAGTCCTGTCCGCGGCAAATTCTATCCAGTACATGATGAGTTCCCAATAAGGACGAAACCGGTCTACTGGATGAATTGCCTTTTCTACACTATAAAATTCTTAGTTTATACTGACATTTGTAAATAATTAATGGGTCAGGTGTTTACATGCTAAAGTTGTCGATAAACTTATATAGGCCGATCGATCAGACAATTAGTTACTCAAATTGGAGAACATAGCACTTTTAACGCCTGTTTTATATCAGATGGTGAATACACGCAACAATTGTGCAACATATCTTTCAAACCACACACTTATGTTCCGCATGCGTAGCATTTAACATAACTATTAAACGCAATAATAAAATAGAACTAGCCACATAGGAAATTTTATGGATGAACAAATTACAGATCAACTTATGCAAACAGAAGAAGCATGTTCAGGCATTAAGCTTGAACTGGGGCTGATACACGCAATTGGTTCGTTGTTCCCTTGTTTCACACTCTTCATGTTTTCATTTTTCAATTTTGTTTGGCCTTTCAATTTATATATACATGGATATTCAATTTTAGATATTTGAGAAGAATATGACAAAGAAACCTTCTTGTATCTGATAAAATTTCTTCTTTTGCACATAGAGTTTACAATGAATTTTATTATAGCTTGCTATCCAAAAGAATATATATATATATATATATATATATATATATATATATATATATATATATATATATACATATTGTGCAAGCTGCTATAAATACATTATCATAATGGCGGTGAAAGTTTCTTACCGAAATTTCAGTCAAGCGGATAATTTCGACATTATCACAGCGTAATAAATTATTATATTATCTGAATGTAGCCTGGATAGGTTTGTGTTGGTATACACATGTTGCATATGTGCATTTTGTTTGTATATAGTTGTTGTATAATTTCAGACAGCAATCTGCTAATTTGCTAATGTAAAATTTACTGGCGTATAAACAGACTCGTTCTAAGTGTGTTTTCTGGGCCTGTGTTTTACTACAAACTACAGCTAAACTTACCAATTAAATTTTTACTATCGCAATAAATGCTAATTTCAAATGGATTGAGATTATAAAATTCTATTATTTCAACGAACTCATAGGATCTCTTCAGCAAACTTGATTAGTCAATTTCCGAGCCTTCCGCAAGCGAATAGCCACTGTATTTCATTGATTTGATGAGTTTAAATCGTGCATTAGCCTAACCAAATTAAAACAATTAAATTTCATATTTTTATACACAAGCGGTTGTGCCAATAGCAGTTAGTCAGAAGCTTATATTTAAACTGGAAGAATAATAGAATGTAATACTCATGCAGTAGCCGTCATTCCTGTAAACGCCCCGACTGAAAGTAAGCACCGTGCGACGTTACAAGAAGAAGAAAATAGAGGAATTGTCTAAGAACAGTTACTGTGAGTGGCCTTTAACAGGGCCTGTAAAGCATTCACCAGAAAATTCCGTGAAAGTTAAACATTTTGCAGAATCTAGAAGTACTTCTAGACACTTGCTCTGTATGATCCAGTTAGTTGGCTGGTGTTCCTTTGTGTGGATACACCGGAATGAGTAGTTGTCGAAACCAGATAGGTGAGCTTCTGTTCCAAGACTCAGAATTGTCTTGTTAAAGATCTGCAACGACACCGTGGTGGTTGGCACACGTATAAATCCAATTAAAAGATGATCGATTACGTATGACTATTTAAGCAGCAACAAGAAGATTGGCGTGAGTGAAGGGTAAGCGACAAGATGACATAGTGTGGTAAACGCAATTCTAGGACTCGGCGTAAGTAGACAGTCATATGGAGAGCGAATGCAATCACACGTAGCGAGCAGACCAGAAGTGAAGAAGTGTTGTGGCGTGGAAATTTCAACGTGCTTATATAGATGTGCAGTCGCAAGCCACTGGTCAACGACAAATTTGCCTGTGTGAATTGGTACAGCGTATTGAAATTTGAATTTTATTTTGGCAATTTGTCAGTGAATTAATCTGAGCCGTTACATTCCTGTGGGCTAGATTAGAATAAATTGAAAAATATGCTTTGTTTTATTGACTTTAGACGCGCCGATCTTTGTAGTGCAACTTATTTAAAATTGCAATGCAATGGTGCATATTCAGATAGAAATCATTTGTTGCCTTCAAACTGAGATTCAGGGTTGTCAGATAAAATTTCTAGCAGCATCAAGTGATTCGCGAGTAAAGCTGAAGATCAGTTGGCTATCAGAGGTCATCAGACTGTTTTAAATCTGGTTTTAAAACTGATTACGGCTCAGATCAGAACCACTGGGCATCAGACCAAAATTCCTTAGAACTTAGAAACTTGTTAGTACAAGACGTATGAAAGATGGCTGTAGCTATATAGTCAACTTGGTAAGCAGTAAGTCAGTATTGCACTGCGAACAAAATTTATTTGGTCCAGTTTAGTTTTGGCATGTAAGACAGAAATTGTCAAACATGGTAATAAGATTTAATTATGTATGGATTGGTGCGCACCTAGAATAAAATTTGTTCAATTATGACCAGTAGGCTAAACCAAATATAGCATAAACAGAAAGTATAATCTCGTGAACATTCGTTTCGAGCTTACTGGCGATTCATCAGTAGGAGCCGGTATTACGCCCTGTACCCACTATATATTTGTGTAAAAGGCGTAATACAGGCTTCTCTTTTGATGAGTCGCCAGTAAGCACGAAATGAGTGTTCACGAGATTGTACTTCCCGTTTATGCTCTTTTTGGATTGTCTTACTAGATGCGCAACAACTAATACATAATTGCGTATATATTAGTTCACAGCCACAAACAGTAATCTAACTGTTATCAAAATATTTTACGGCAAATCGCAAAGTCATAAAATCTTTGTCCTCTGATGAGGCCTATTACCTCAATGATCAACATAAACCAGTTAAGCTTTACGAAATATCGTAACAACGTACAATATCAAGAACTCTTTCGAACTATCAGTTTAACTGAAATGAAATATGTCCAACAAACCAAAATGGTCTCGTTCAAATTTTTACGAATATTTACAAGCATTCCAATGAAAAAAAATCAGCAAGTTAATAATATGGTAAATCTGCTAAATAAATTTAGGTATTTAATGGCAAATTGATTGACAGCATCAGACAGCGTTTGTTGACGAGTATTTATTCGTGAACGTTTGTATCTGTAGACGACTTATTCGAATTCCAAAGCATTACCTAATAAATACAAATGTGAGCTATAGTTTACGTTAGTTTCGACGTTTGTCGAGATATTTAAAAGGCGCAAAAATTACAACCATTAACTTAAACTTCTAACAACTTATCACATTAACAAGGGTCAATTGTACTTTATGAATAAAGTGTTTGTAATTAATGACTTTTCACTACGTTGAACAAAAGGATGTACTCAAAATTATAGTAGGCGAAAATCCAGCGGAAAAGACGCAAGACATAGATTAACAGCTTGGTGTCTTCCTAATCGAATAAGATCACGTATAAATCAGGCGCATTGAGAGTGGCACCATTGTGAGACATAAAGGGATACAACCCTATATAGACGGTTGGAAAGTAATTATCTAGCGTGAAGGTTTAATAAATGGTAGAGCATTTTTCCAAATACAATATTCTTCTCATAAGTCGGAACATAATATTCACAAAATAAATAAGAATAAAAGTATTAACTGATCGAAATATGTTCAAATGTTCGTGGCTTCAACGTAATATTTATTTAATTATTTATCTAGTTGAAATACAAAAATATCAGCATTTAAAGTCTCATTCCTCATAACTGAACATCTATAAGAAACATAGTTACTGAGAAAAGAATACTGAGCTTTGAAGGGTTCAATCTTGTCAAGATGGAACTAACAACAAACAGGAAAAGGAAATATTTAACTTCAATCAACACAATCATTAAGACAAGCCAACTATATGTTGTAACGCATTTGGCAATATATATATATATATATATATATATATACATGCATATTCAGGCTTTTATTAACAATATGCATAGTTTCATTTGAAAGGCGGTTATTTCACTGGAAGAAAATCTTTTTATAACTTAAAATGTCCAGAAACTCAACAGTGCATTCAATTGGCCGCAAATATCCTCTTTGTACTACGATATTAAAAGCTTTAAACTACAATTATTTAATAGATAAACCACCTGCAAGATATTGAAACAAAAGCAATGATATAAACTACATTTACATTATCATTATCTACGCCAAAAATTATAAAACCAGGAAACTATTCACGATACAACACTCAAAAATTGTGTTATTTAGCCAAATAATTGTCAGTATCACTAAGTGACGAAAACATAAGCACAATGAGCAAGAATATTTGCAACTGTAGGAAAAACGAGATTTTAAAGACAAAGCTAACCAATATGAGAGAAGCGAGATATAAGATATCTTTCAGTTTTACTAATCAAACGAAAGTAAACTCAAAATGGAAAGAAACGATCCGCTGGCAACGAGTCAATTAAACGATTGATGCAAATCAGTATGAAAGCAAGCAGCATAGTTAGTAAGACACACGTGAACTTCATAGCAGAAAAAATATATTTTTGGTAATTATGTCATTTTTCTGACAACAGTGAATTGCACCATGACTTATTATAAAAATTATTAGCAAAAGAAATGTCAAGTGT